>JAWMRA010000041.1:9468622-9538964 GCA_035584735.1 Pseudotriccus pelzelni
AGGAAGGAAGGAAGGAAGGAAGGAAGGAAGGAAGGAAGGAAGGAAGGAAGGAAGGAAGGAAGGAAATAGAATGGAAAAGAAAAAAAGAAAGAGAATGAGAAAAAAAGGGACACATGGAAAAAGAAGAAGAGTATAAGAGAAAAAAAGAGAAAAAGAATAAAAAATAATAGGGAAATAGAAGGAAGTAAGAGAGAAGTAGGTAGAGAATGAAAAAAAATTACAGCCATGCCAAAGGAAAATAAATTCTTTTAAAGGATTTCAATGATAACAAAAATTTTAGGAACAGTAACAGTTTGTTGCTGAATGGAAATGACAGTGGTCATCAATGTTGCAGTTATCTTCTATAAATATTTCTGTCCTGTATTTGGAAAGTAGGATGACGCACTGATTAGACAAATGTGGTGCTTTCCAGATAAACCACATTTACAGGGAGTTAACATTTTAAAAACACAGGATTAAACCCTCCATTGACATTGCCAGGGATGTAGAAGATCTATTAGTGGACGGGGTTAATTTGCTCATATATTTTGCAACATCCAGAGGCATTTCATTGGAGGACTTTACATTAGAAAGAATGTAAAAGTTAAGTCACGTCTGAAAAAATCCTGGCAATCAAACCACGCTGACACACAGAGTCACTGTAGGCAAACATCACTGCCTGCATGTTTGCATGTTGCAGTGTGGAACCTTTGGTTAGTGAGATGGATAGCTCATTTTGTGGTTTTTCAAAAGAAAGATCCCCCATAGCCTGTATTTTGTGGCAAGGATTTTGTGTGGGTTCAATGCAACCTCTTGTGGTACATGCCACAACAGAAGGCAATTACAAATACTTGCAAAGCAAATTCAAATTCAGATTTAGGTATTTTAGTTTAAAATCTGTTTAAATATGGGACAGACAAATGTTGAAAGCTTAGCAACGTTACTGGCAAAATTTGACTAGCCTGAGTGGAAGATTTATTCCTTTTTGAAAAAACATTTTTTGCAGTTTTTTTACTCCAGGTCTAAGGCCTATTAATATGGACAAGAAAGAGGACTTCAGTGACTTAAGATGAAAAGATTTGTGGATCAGTATTTTATGGACACTTTTCCAGGACTAAAGGCTTCTGTCTTGGTTTTGGGCACTAAGATTTATCAAGGCAATAACCCTCGCAGCTCCTTAATGTGTGGATTTATGGCATTGTTGTCAAAACTTTTCCAGAACGAGCACAGCAAAGCACATGAAACGGTTTAAGGACTATTTGTCAGAATCCAGAGAGAAGCTGTCAGTGTGCTGCCACCTACAGAAACAAGAGTTTCTAATGAGCTTTCAGATGAAAAGACAGTTGGCCAAGCATTCAGAACGCTCATCAATTATCTGAAATGATGCATAATTAATAAAAGTTCACAGATGACATGAAATTGGCAGAATGGTGGGAAGCAGAAGATGTAATAGCTGTATCCAGAGATGTAGCTTTCCTGGCAACATCCACTCCACAAAATGCCTTGTAAGCTCTAAATACAAAGCTGCACACCTAGAAATATTGAAAATGTCTGACACTACCTGTGACTGTATTCTGGTCTCTTCCAGGGAGCAACATGAAGGAAAGCACAAAATCACTGAAGCACAGATGACTGTTAGATAAAAGCTGATCTATTCTCAAATTTTTTTACAGAGAAATAAAGTACTGAAGAGAGAAGTATTTTCTTTCTGTATACGTTGCAGGGGTAAAGTTTCCATCTTTTCAAAAGACTTCTAAAACATGAAGACAAATTAACAAAAGAGAAGAATATTATTGCATTGGCTGAAGAAATCTCTAAATTGAGAGATGCAAGTTTTTCAAAAAGAGATACATAACGTGACCATTACTTAATTAAAGTACCTGCACACTTTCAAGGGAAGAAATACTGAACATTATTTGGCTCTTGTTATAGCCTAAAAAGGTATGAAAACCCACATACAGTTAGAAATTAAAACCAGAACTCCTTGATTTTGATTTATGGCCTAGGCAGTTTAACTGTGAGTGATTAACTATAGGTGAAAAGTACTGAAAAAAACAAAAAAATCTCGTACTATCTTACTAGACAATTTTCTAGTTTGTATAATTTCATTAAATAAAACTTCTTTGATTCAGAAAATAGATAATTAAATCAAACATACAGATTCCAAAATAGCACTATTTGAAATTAATATCAGAAACAATGCAGAGGTGGGGGAGAGGAGTGGGAGAGGCAAGGTGGTTGGGGTGGTGTTTTTTTGCTTTTGTTAATTCTTGGTTTGGTTTGGTTTCACAAGTCTGAATGTCTCTGTGTGACTAACGTCAGGAATGGTCTAATAGTCAGTAAAGTACATATAATGAAGATTCTTTAGAACTTAAATTCAGTAAATCAAGCAAATACTTCTTTCTTAGAAATATTACAGCTTTGGGTACTGACAGTATTTGATCACAGATGTACTTCTATATTTATAATACACATTTGACAGAGCAACTTTAATTGATTTCATGTCTTATTTGTCTGTTTACTTGTTTTAAATAGCAATTTTGACCTTAGCTGTAGGGTATACAAGTCCTTTCCAGAAGAGCTTTGACATTACTGTGGTAGGCTTTGAAACCTGTAGTCTTCTTGTGCTTGCTTTCTGCACGGCAATATTACATATTTATTTAAAAGTGTTCTTTTCTCAAGAAAGCAAAATAATCTTCAGAATCAAAAACATATTCTGCTCCCATTTATGCAATATTTCTGTAATCCAATTATTCAATGATATTTTGATGTTAGCAAATAGAACATCCAAATTTAATCATTAAAAGAGTGGACCAAAATGACCCTCCCTGCAATTTAAACTTTATAAGTGCAACTTTTTAAACTATTTTCTTCTTAATTACTCTCTTTTTAGTTTTAGCACTCCCACTCTGGAAGACTGGTTAAGTTCTGCTAAAGTATTTAAGAGTATGCTACACTACCATCTTCTGGAAAGAGATGAAAATAGAGTTTTTAACTATTTAAGATCCAAGCAGGTTTGTGTTGTCATCATTATTTGCAGACTGTATACTTATTCTTTACAAAGCCCATTTGAGATATTTTTGAATAGGGAAAACCCAAAATATTAAGATTTGAGCTTGTGTGTTTAAGAAATCTCTCCTTCAGGAGGGAGTTTTTTCTTTCCTCCTTTTAAAATTGCACTTCAAATTATAATTCTTGACATTTTAAGCCTCATTTGCAATTTATTTGCACAGCATGGAATCTTTTGAGGTTAAGACAATTTGCTGTAAAGGACCCTCATTTCATCAGCTGAAATACAGAATTCCACTCTTTTTATATTTTCATTAACATCAGCCTAGAAAGCAAAGTTCACATCACGTCCAAAGTTGCATAAATTTCCAGTAAATGTATCCAAGCTTGTGGGTTGGCCTGTTACAGAGATAAGACTGTTTATGAAGGTCAGTCCTGGGAGCTGAGGGGCTAGATTTTAGTGAAGCAAGCCAAAAAGCAAAACATTTTTGGATCAAATAAACCAATGGCGTGGCTGTAACTGAAACCAAAACATACGTCCTTTGAAACTAAAAGTTCTGCTCTATATTAAAAGAAAGAGACATGGACCAGTGTAGCTCTGGTATTGATGTTCCCATATTTCACATTCTATGTAATGAATATATTATAGGGCAGTTTTTCAAAAATTCTCTACTTTTGCTAATTTGAAATAGAATTCATAAAAGGCTGAAGAGCTTTGATGCTGAAGTTAAGCATCTTTTTAACTATGATTTTAGTCAGTAAATGGCACTGCATTTCTAGATTAGTTACTCTTATAAATACAGTTCACTGATTTTTAATTTTTTTTTAGGTATTTACTGTAGAAATATGTATCCTGGAATACAGTGACAGGAGAGGTATGTAAAGATCTGCACAGTGAACTTGGAAAAGAAATTCTTCTTGAAACTACTGTGGGAACACTATTACCACATTTTAAAATGTCTGAAGAAATTAGACTGTTTGGATTCCTTAAGGGAAACCAATATTTTAGAAAGACAGATAGATGTGCAGGCTTATAAGAAAGAAAGAAAGAAATGTTTTAAATTATGTGACCATCTGCGATATTTCTGCTTTCAGTATTTCTTAATTTCCTGTTTGAACTGGCAAAGTGGGGCAGCTAATGAGGAAGAGAATCTATACTTTTTAATTTGCACATTTTATATTTTCAAAGTCCAAAGGTAATACCACAAAAAAGAGTAGTAGTGCTCTCCACAGGATAGGTACTTAAGTTTTTTTCTGGCTTTTGTGTATGAGGAAAGAAGTAGATATGGACAGACAGTCTCTTTCATCTGATACTTCAGTAGAATATCATGCCTGTGTTCATTGCACTCATGACTCACCAATAAAACAGAAAATCAGCATCCTACCTTGACTGCACAGTTGGGTAGCTTTCACACGGAAGAACAAAATATTGAAATGATAGTAACCAATCTATAAAACTTAAATGGCTGAAGAGATATCTGGATTATGAAAATCTTTGGAGTTTGTTAATTGAGATTTCAAAGTTTTTCTTTGAAATTATAGGGTTTTTACTTAAAAAATTTGCTTCCCATTAGACTAAAAATACATTTATTTTCAAAATAAGAAATATTCAGGTAAGTGCAATTCCAAATGTAGTGACTATAGTGACTGACCTGTGAACTACATGAAAATTTAAAATAAGTGGAAGATTGTTAATTTAATTCAAGTGAAATTAATAATTTTAAGGAGGTTCAATATTTCCATTAGCTGAGCTGTGCAAATTAACAAGAAAAACACATCCACCCAGCTTCTTTTCTTTCCCTGTTCTCAAATGCTTCACCGTCCTGTGTACTTGTTCATTTCATTGTGAATTGCTTATTTAGTTATTTATTTTACAGAGAATATTTTCAGTTACTGCTATTCTGAGTGGTTTATCTATATAAATCATGTGCCATTCTGTCTGTTCAGCAGTACAGATTTTATCCTGAAACACTGAAGGAGAGCGCATGTTCTAGAACAGAAATTGAGTAAAGTTTGTTCATTACATCTTTGGGGTGATTTCTAATTTAGCTGAAGCTCTAGTGCTTGATGGTTGGATTAACTGCACATGAAGTGATCATGAGCAAACAAATGAAAATTCATTCTTGGAATCACTTGAGCACCAGCAGAAAAAGTGTTCTTGTTACAGCCCCAGATGTAATGGCATTTGTCCAGGACACTTGGCTTAACAAACCTAGTCTTGCAAAAACGTCAAGGGACTTTTCATGATCACATGAGAACTGCTGCCTGATCTAAGGTAAGGTGATTGCTTCTAGAACCTACTTACACAAACATACTTCATTTTTATGATTGATGTGTCAATTATGAAAAGAAAACCCCTATTTTGGGGTTTGTTTTTGATTTGTTGGTTGGTTGGGTGGGGTTTTTTGTGTGTGTTACCATATGTTTTTTTAAATTACCAGGTAAAACCCACTATTTCGGTTTGAATTTCACTTTACTGGGTTACTCATCTTTGGTTTCTTGAATTATTAAAGTAACAGTAGTCCTAGTTTTGATATGCCGGTATGCCCTGGCATATTTTTTCCCCAAAATAACACTTTGGTTGATTTTTCTTTACAATGTGTTTCAATTTTTACAATTTGGGGTTAGTTAAGAGGAAGTTGGTATCAGGAAGTGTAAATATTGAGATCCTACTTCTGGAAGAGTAAGAAAACATCTCATTCATCTATGCATCCACATGTAGGTACCTCGACTTCACTAAAACTATTCACATGTTAAAAATTGTCAGTGTTAAGATAATGAGCACTTCTACTGATAAGCATATTGTGGATTTGGTTATACTTTCCAGTTGTTGATGAAATAGGAACATGCATATCTTTCTGCATTGTTCTTTGAAAATTATGTTTTCAAGCTCAGCTTTTCCTGGTTCAGAAATGAAGGCACAAGCAGTTAAAAGAGGGAAAAAAGTAATGATTGAGACCAGTAAAATTGGAAAATTATTCAAGTCATGACACAAGGACAGCAAATAACTAGAAATATATGAGAAAGGGTTCTGAAGTGAAAATAATTTTGTAATTGAAGATTTTGTCATATGGTATAAATAACAGTGATATTCCAGGTATATGGAATATCTGGAATGTATGGAATATTCATGGTCTTCCTTCATAATGCTTTTTGCTAACTATGCACATTATGATGCCAAGACTCCAGGGGCATATTAGCCCCAGACTTCATCCACCAGCACATGTGCGTGCTCTGTGTCAGCATTCCCCTTGCCTCAGAAAATCACTCAGTTCAGCCTGGATCACTTTAGTACCAGCGGGGGATTTATTTATTCCAGTTTCTTTATACGTCAGTGGTTGGGGTGTTAGCTTGGCAGACGTGGGTGTAGTCCCCACTTGGGAATGTCGGATCATCTCTACTTTGGTTGCCTGCATATAAAATAGAAACAGTAACACAGGCCTTCTTTGCAGGAGTATTGCAAGGTTGAATGCATTCAGGTTTCCTTCTTCAGGTAGTGATTGTAAGGGCTGCAGGACATGCTCAGTGAATGGTTCTCTGAAGAGAGTTAGACCAGGCTCTTTCATCTGATGGAAGTGATGCATGGTCATGCAGTGAGCAGGTACAGAGAGAAAAGGCAAAAGAAAGACAAAGGCAAAGGCTACTTTTCATTTGCTTTCAAATGTTTCAAATTTGCATCGTTGAGCAACTTTTTACACAGGCAGATTTAGATAGGGCAAGGGGGAATTGCTTTAAATTAAATGAGAAGAAATTTAGATTGGATGCTAGGAAGAAATTCTTTTATCTGTGGGTGGTAAAGGCACTAGAAGAGGTTGCAAGAGAAACTGTGGATGTCCCATCCCTGGAAATATTCAAAGTCAGGTTGGATGGGGCATTGAGCTACCTGATCTAGTGGAAAGCATCCTTGCCCATGGCAGGGTTGGGTTGGAACTATGTGATCTTTTAGTTCCCTTCCAATCCAAACTGTTCTATGATTCCATGATTCTATGATTATATTACATTAGCAAGTAGCATTTTGGTAATCTTTTTTTTTTTTTTTAAAGCATTGCATACTTAGTACTAAAGTAGGAGTGTCCAGAAGAGAGGTATTCACTAGTAACAGTTGCTAAAAATTTGTCAAAGAAGTGTAGTGTCTTTTAACTTTTAAAGAGAAGAAGCAGCACTGAAAATGCTGGCCCAGTAAAACTGGTAACTGTTATAAGAATTTCCTCTGTGGATTTCTCTAAGTATTCTAAACACACTAGAGTGATTCCTTCAGACTCTTTAAATACTAAATTTTATGAAAAATACTGAAATTTTGTCTTTTTGTCTTGTTTGGGACAAAACCCATTTTCAAACTTCCAGGGCTTCACAGACTTGCCTAATAATAATATATGTAATAAAGCTGTTGCATATCTCCACTTTTAATTGTAACATTGTAACAATAAAGGTTCAAAATGTGTTAAATGATATTCCAGGCGTATATGGATGCTTACTGGGTGTATTTTTTTAATAAATAATTGGACTGAGCAAGGGGCAAAGGCATATATTAATGGTACTGGTGTTCCCTGAAGGATGGAATACAAATCTTAGATGGTTATAAAAGGCTGGCTCTTTATTTTCTGCTAAATGCAATTTGTGTGGGGAAAATACTAAATGCAATTTGTATGGGGAGTGTCTCACTATGGGAGGTACTTCTCTTTGTGGGAAAAAATCCTCAAAATTAGAAATAGCTGTTATGGAATTTAGTGTCAGTTATTTATTTTTCTTACAACCTTCAGTAATTTATGATGAATATGCTGTAGGTCTTATTACATGAACTTTTCATAAAGTTGATTCTTTTACTTGCTTTGTCAGAGAGTTGTTGAAATTCAGAAACTCAAGATATGATCTGTTTATTTTAAGCATATCTTTAAGTAAACCATTGGACATTGCTAACAGTATATGAAGCAATCTTTTTCTGTGGAAATGTTCCACACATACAGTTTACGATCATAGCTGGCCTCTCTAGCTGCTGGCTTGCTCTACCTTTCTTTGTATTTTGCATTCCCATGAATAAGAAAGAACCATTATTTATTCTTGGCTCTCTCAAGAATGGAGTGAAGGAGTAACTTGACTTTTGACCTCAGTGTCTCCACCTCCTCCAGTAACAGCAGATGTCATAGGCATGTGCGAGCTTTCAGCCATCCTTGTTATATCTTAATCATGTTCATCTCTGAACGTACTCATTCCCAGGAGTCAACAAAGAGTAGTCAAGCAGTAGGAGTAGTTATGGGAAAGAAGAATAAATAGTGCAGATGTCAGGAATTAAATCTAGACCATATTTAAAATCTCCCTTGCTTCTTTCAGAGCCCAAATCTTAACCTCTCTCTTCACAATCACAGTCCAGTGGTTTGTGTTCTCCCATTGGCCCTGGATGCAGGTCTGAACCAAGCAGAAGAGTGGCTCAGCTGTGGGACATGCCCACGCACCTCACAGCAGCGTTCCCTCACTGATGGGAGTGCAGGGATTTCACTGAGCTGCCCCCAGGGAGCACTGCTTTCCTTTACAGTCTCCAGTCAGGATCTGGGCCTTACCAGAGGAAAGGAGAGGGGTGGGTAATTAGCATACAGACATAGAATATCCTGAGTTGGAACAGACCAGAATCATTGAATCCACTTCCTGGCCCTGCACAGGACAGCCCCAAAAAACACACCATGTGCCTGAGAGCATTGTCCAAACACTTCTTGAAAAGTTCACTTAAACTGTCAGGCTTGGTGCTGTGACAGGTTCCCTGGGAAGCCAGTTCCAGGGCTTGAACATCCACTGGGTGAAGAATCTTTTCCTGGATTCTATCCCACACCCCGTAACACAGATTTATGTCATTCCTCAGGTCCTGTCACTGGTCACCAGGGAGAAGAGACTGGTGCCTGCCTCTCTGCTTCCCCTCATGAAGAAGCTGCAGACCACAATGAAGCCTCCCTTCAGACTCCTCTTGTCCAGGCTGAACAGAACAATTGACATCAGCCACTCCTCGTATGGCTTTCCCTCTAGGTCCTTCACCATTTTTGTGTTCCTCCCCTCGTCTCTCAATAGCTTTATATCTTTTTCATATTGTGGTGCTCAAACCTGCACACAGCACTCGAGGTGAGGGCACACCAGCGTGGAATACAATGGGACAATCACCTCCCTTGACCAGTTGGCATGAAGAATAGGAGGGAACAGCGAAATGAAACAGGAAAAACAAGAAGTGAGCCGGAAACCAGGGAGAGAAGGAATTCTGCCCCATGGGGAGGTCGCCCAGGAGGGCAGGGCTCCCATCACTTGCTTTAACCAGGCGCCCCAACTCCACACGGCACACGGCGCGAGTTTGCAGTTTGGCCACCAGATGCCACCAGCGAACCACGAATGAATTCGGTTAGTTGGTTGGTGGGTTTTTTTACCTTTTTCTCGGGAAGCTGCAGGAGGAACCTGCCGGACTCTGGGTGCATTCGATGCGGTTTGTGCATAGTCCGTACGTTCCTTCTGTGAAGATAACAAGAGGATTCATTTTCAGACACTTGGAAGATCATAAGCACGGATGCAAAAATATCAGTCCCACTGCTTTGGAGGCAAATTATGGGGAAACAGACCTCATCTGTGCCCTTAAGTCAAAATAGCATTATTTTAACCCTTGAGCTACATTATTGCTCTTGCTTTCTTGCTAAGAAATGGCTAAGGAATACAGTCTGAACAACGAACATAGCCATTAACATTTATATGTATTTTAACCCAGTGTTTGATTCAATTTCCTCTTCCCATTTTGTTTTTGCTATTTGCAAATATGGGGCAAAGAGGTTTTTCTTCTATTTTTTTTTCTATCTCTGTGTATAGTCTCGTGATTGAGTCTCAGTTAAACTTAGTTTTGATGAGTTTATTGCTATGCAAATCTTTCATTAGTAGCTCTTTATGAGAAATTTTAACCAATCATTGACTTCAGTTTAGTAAATTTATTTTGCATTTGCAGCAAGAATTACACAAATCCATTTGGAAATGTTAAGAGGATTTACTTTGAATTTACAGCTTTTGTTCACTTCAGCTCTAAATAGCCTAAATAAAATGCAATAACAGCACAACAATTAGTAACTGAAATTAAGACCTCATTTCTAAAGCTATGCACACTTTAGTCATTCTATTATTGTTTCTTTTTCAGTTTAGTAACAGGTATGCAGTTATGCCTTTAACAGTAAAACTATTGCAATGCAGATCATTGGAGTATCCCACATGTTGATCACCAAAGAATATCCAGCACCTGCTCTTCACCACTTCTTCTTGAAAATGAACTGTATCAATAAAAATCACATATCACCTCTCTTACGGACGTTAACACTGACATAATTTTAACACACTGAAATGCTTTGCAACAGGTTTTGGATGTTATTTCCACCTTAAATAATATATTGCTGTTAAAATTATAAGCTGTTGATATACAAATACTATTTTGGTTCTGCAAAATGCTTCACAAAATGCCCAAAGTAGATTGACAGCCATGCAAACTGTATGATCTGCACAACAGTGCATTAGTCTCCTTGATTATCAGGCACAAGTTTGATCCATTATTAGGTGTTCACATCTGACACCCTCCTTTCAGTGACCACTGGAAAACGATCTCTATTTTTTCCCTTCTCTTGCACTGAAGCAGCTTGTGGCTCTCTAAAAGTGGGTTAAGTTTGAAGGGAAACAACTGGCCTTGGGACAAAACCGCACAAGGTTCTTGTTGCTTGTTTTCCACTGAATCTGTTTTCCAGCAGGATATTGAGTTTTCTTTAGAAGGACATTTTTTGGAGGGTGCCTGTTTTCTGCAGACAATTTAATCTTTTATTTTTTTTTGGAAAGAGAGAACACCTGACAGCTGAAAAGCCTTTGGCTGAAAACAGAAAAACCCCAGAGCGATTTGGAAATGCCCTCCAGTTCCTGACATCATATGTCCAAGTCTGACCGTCCCCCTGTACCACACCCCAGTCATCTCATGGTGCACCCCAACAGTCTGGACTGCAGAGCTGCTCAGGGTGGGGGTTATAATAGCAAGAAGAGTGGCACCCCCCTTACTTTTATAAATCCCAAAGGGACGTTTTCAAGCTATATTTTCAGGTTTCAACAGACATTTGTTATGAATAGCTGCAGATGTTTTCTTCTAGAGGTTTTTTTTTTGATAGAAAAAGCATGTATTTTGTAACCTTTTCCATTTTTTTTTTTTTTTTTTATGGTACCCTCCTTGCACAGGACAACTGAGAGGAGCCAGGCTGGGATATCATCCCACATGTTGGGCAGGGTAAGGTCTGGTGAGGGGAACCAGTGTCAGACAGCGCCTAGGAGAGCTGGGCAGGACTGTGGAGACAAGAACATGGCAAAGCCCAGCTGGGATGGCAGGCCAGTGTTCTGGGGTCCATATGAGCAGAGTGAGTGTCTGGAGATGGACATGGCTGCAATGCACATGCAGGATAACTGAGTCTGGGGCCAGTCACAAAGCTAAAAGCACCAACAGCGGTTCTGCAAATGCAGAATGCAGTCATTTATTGCTGGAGCAAAATGCAGTCACCTGTTGCTGGAGCAATAATACTTAAATGTATTTCTGTCAAAAAACATGAAAAAACAATATCAATAATATAAGCAGGCATATGCATAAAATGCACAAGAAATGGGAACTTTTAGATCAGATAGCTGGAAGCAAGTGTACCCCAACATGAACACATCTGCACACACAAGAAAGCTGTTCACAGGGCTTTGGTTGATGGCTTGGGGGAGTTCACAGAGCTCGTGAGGACTGGGAGCTCTGGACTGCAGATGCAGAGATGCTCCAGTGGGGAGAACTGGGACTGAGATCCCAGAGATTGTCTTAGGTTCCCGGTGAAATGGAGGGCTACAGGAAAGGAGAGCAGAGCTTTGAACTGTTTGGATGTGCAGGAATGCACATCTGTGACAGGAAACAACCCTTACCTGTGAGAGGCACTAGGGAGCTTCTTGCTTGCCTGTCAGTCAGGTTCAAATGTATTTTTTTTTCTTGCCAAGAATTTTGCTTTTGGACTAGCTGTGCTTATCACTTCTCTGTCTCACAAATGACTCTTCTCTTTTGTGTCTCTGATGTTCTAGATTTAATTTTAGCCCTAATTCTAACTTTTTTTTTCTACATAAATCACAGTATTGTTCATCTAAAGCCATCCACATGACAGCTATTAGTAGGTAAATCCTTCCCCTTCAGTCCTCCTTCAGAGCTAGTCGAATTTAATTCATTTACTGCTAACAAATGCCATCTAGTGGTTCTTATGAGCTTAATTTAACATCTAGTAAAATGTAGCAGCTCAGCACTGAATGAGAAGAAGTCAGAAGCTGTTTATACAGAAAACAGGGCTACATGTTTAGGGTATACTCTAGTTATCTCTGCTGCTTTTGTGGACTGAGAGGTAAATAAACACATATTGATCTCGTTGTGTTGGTGTGTGATGTCTTCTTACCACCCATACCAGTTACAGAACCCTCAGTATGAATCAAGTTAATACAACCATACTCCATTTTCTGAATAGAAGTTGTATGTCCACAGGGACTTTTTCCACAAATTTCAGACTATTTTTTAAACTCCTGCAAACAAATACTGGGATCCATGAAAGGTGTTTCCATTTAATTAAACCACCAATCAGTCAGGCATTCAGTTAGTGCAAATTCATTCAATGAAAAAAATTGCTGAAGCACAGATTTGCATAAGATACAAATAACTGTTTTAAGCATTGGAGTCCATAGATACAATACCTATAAAAACAATGGACTGCAGAGATTACAGAGGTTTGTAAAGTTGTAGTCAGTACTGGGGAGTGATTATAGGGAAAAGTAATTATTTCTCAGGATCAAAATGTAGAGCGTTTTAAATAATTAAATTTTTGCAATGCACACAATTAAACTGTAGGATGTATTGCTGTAGGATTCTGACCAAAAGTGCATATGAGTTTAAAAACAAGCTCAGACATATTCACTCAGTGTAGATCCATCCTCTGATGCATTGGTATGTATGTGTATCATGGTTGGAGGTATTGCCTAGCTCAGTATTTCCCACAGTGCTGAAAGTAGGCAGGGTGCTCACTGTGAAAAATTAGCCTCTGTTTGTTTCACTTTATGAATTTTTTCCCTGAGAGGTAAGTTTACCGATGATCATCTAATGAAAGGCTCTGGACTTTGCTTCAGCCCTGGCTGTCAATTCTAATGGTCTTATCTGGCTCAGAAACTTTTAAAAAGTTGGCTGATTTAGTAAGTTTCCTAAATAAAGTGAATATAATCCTTTACCGGAAAGTATCAAATATGCACAGTCTTTATGCACTATATACACTGTATATACAGCCATTCATTAAAATTCTGCCCTCTTTCACACTTCCCCTTTTGACTTTTATTTCTTTTTCCTGTCTTCACTTCTTTATCTGTCTCCTTTCCAGCTTGCCTAAACAAGACTAAAGTGTTCTCCATACCAAGATAAGCATCTCATTTGACAAACTGTGGCATATGAGTAAGGTGATAAAATAAAACAAGTTTGCCTGTTGCTACTTGGCATATAATAAACTAGAGAACAAAGACTGTAAGTAAAATTACTCTGAGGTTTGCCCTTTGTGGCCAGTTTAATGAATCACTTTTCACATATCATGTAGGGCATCTCTCAAGTCAATGGAGGTGAAAGATGAAGCTCGTGAGCTGGTTCATTGCAGTTTGTTGTATGCTAACTCTAAAAAGAAACAGACTTTGAGGGGTCCCTTTGCCTGAATTTATCCTAAAATATATTACATTCCGACATAATGAGGTTAATTTAAACAGTAAAAAGTAAATTACAGAAGAGGGAATAATAGTGCAACCATGTTGACTGTAATTTCAGTGAGGATGTGGAGTCACTCACCAGCATCGCAACAGGTCATGCCTTGCCATAGACTTGGAAAAAGCCACCAAATCCTGAACTGGTAGCAGCTGTTAGAGTACTGTGTCACCAGAAAATTGATGGTGAGTTCAGTAGTCATCCTGGTTATGTGGGCATGACACTTGTGGCCTCTGACTAGGAAGTAAGAAATGTCTTCATGTTGCATTAGTTTCCACAGAGCCATCAGTTATGCAGGGGGCTAACCCAGGAGGGATCAATGGTGGCAGCAGTGACCTGGCAGCTTGTCTTTGTTTTTGGGGAAACTACAGGCAGCTAGGCTCGAAACTTTTGATTGTACAAACACAGTGCTTGCTGTTGAATTGTTTACGCTAAAACAACTTATTATAAGTTCAAAAAGGTCTTAATGTTAAGTAATTTATAGAAGAATCAGGAAATTCTTTGAGATTACATACCAAAAAAAGTTTGTTTTTTTCAGTATAAAAGCCATTGGTGAGGGCATTCCAGCTTTGATGGGCAAGACCCAGATGTGACCTCTCTTATGTCAAGAGAGCTCTCTATTTAGTCCTCTTACTCTGACTTCATGCTCTGCCCCTTCTCAAAGAACACACATAAAGGAAGGGATAAATCTGGGCTGCCAAATTTTGCCAAATCCCAGAATCCAGTAACCCCTATCATCTACTTTGCCTCGGGCTGCCAAATTTTGCCAAATCCCAGAATCCAGTAACCCCTATCATCTACTTTGCCTCTTCTTAGATGAGTTTACTGCCTCTTCTTAGGTAAGTGCAGCAAGTGCTTTCAGGCTTGACAGAAGATTTTGTTACTTAGCAAGTTAAAGACCATAACCAGAAGAAGAAGAGACAGTTAAAGCTCATTCTAGCCTCATGAGGTTTAAAATTTTAGTCTCCTGGCAAAGTTCATGACTGTGATGATGGGAGGTCCACACTTTACTCCTGTCTGTAGGGCTGGGTCACTGGGCAGATGCACCGACAGAAAAGAGGTAACACGTGGCTAAAGGGGCACCTGCTCTCCTCAGTCAACTTTATGGGGAACTTCCCAGGGTATTTCAGGCCTGTTGTCTTTCTGTCCCTCATGCCAGAGCTTTGTACCTCGATGCCCAGGTCGGGTATCTGTGGGCCACAGTATGACTGGCCCATCCAGATCAGAGTTGCCCTGCCTGTAGCTGCAATTGCTCTCTAACCCCCATCCCAGTTTCACAGTATTGTTGAGCCAGGCTGAACTGGGGAGCAATGGTTCACACTGTACTTTGCCCCGGAAGAAGTAAAAGAAAAGTGAGAGACTGTTTTGGGGCAATCTACCTGGCCCTGCTGTAGGACAGCAGGGATTTACCAACCCAGGGGAAAACTAATTAAAAAAAATGAATAAAAATCGTTTTATCTAGATTTTTTAACTTTTACTTATTGATAATTTCCTCTCACTTTATTCATGTGATTTCTCAGGAATGAAAAGTATCTACACAGAGCCTTGTCTACAAAGTGTGATTGATGAAATTCTACATTAAATATTCTAAACAGTTCATGAGGTTAAAAGGATAGCATAATAAACACATTTCACAAACTCACACTTGCTCAGCTGTTTACATTCAGATCTGTAAAAGAAACAAAATCTGATTAATGGAGCTACTCTGGTAGTTTTCATATTAACTGATCAAATCCCCTCTTCTAGACATGAATGTCATAACATAAGTTAAATGTATATTTTACAAAGTTGTCATGATTTTTATATTGGAATCAGGTCACTAGTGAGCTTCAGTTCCATTTGACCTGCATAAGTCTAGAAACAACCTTTCACAATACTTGCTCTGTATTTATCCCCATCTTCAGTGTGATTAAATTAGCAGAGTTGAAATAACAGCCACTAGGAAATAAAAAAACTAACAGAGGCAAAAATGTATCAGATAAATAGGTTACACTTATGGTAACTGATTTTCCATCTATTTAGATGGATACACATGCTCTAAATCAAATAAGGGATTTGGGGAATCTTGAGAAATTAATCAGCTTTCTGAATTTGGTTCTCAGAGTATAAACAGAGAGTGAAAAGTCTAGCCACATCTGCTGATTTTGTCGAAGTGTATATGCTGTCATACTGTACTGTAACTAATGAAATAAGACATGAGGAGTCAATGCATCTGCTGAAAAGAATGAAAATAATATGGTTCTCAGCATTATTTATAAGACACATTTTTGGAATGTGAAGATATAAAATACCTGCAGAGCACAACTGAAAAAAAAAAAAAAAGGAGAGGAGGTTTAAAATATTTCTGTGATTTGAATATGAAAAATGGAATGGAGTGGGAGTTTCTAGGAATGAGAAGCTTAAGGGATAGTTCCTATTAAATTAAATTATATCTGACTCACTTCTCAGAGCAGGGATCAACAGTGGAGATTCTATAGGTAGGAGGAGATTAACAATATTTTAAAAGCCTTGTAATGTGTTCATTTCTGTTCTGGTACAAGGTCAACATGAAAAAATGTTTTAAAAATCTCTGACTGTAGAAGAGGCTATTCAAAAAATAGCAAGTACATTTCATGCCTCTGCAGGAGCATGATTGGGGAGATATACTTCAGACCAGTCTCAAAATTTCCCACAAAAATAAGAAGAATATTAAGTGTAGTATTTTGTACTCAAATCTATGCTTAGATAATTCTTTATAACACTATATAATGGGTGTAGATACTGATATGGAATAAGGAAATTTAATAAAAATCAGCCTGTTCACCACAGACAATACAAAAAATATTCAGAACTACTGTGAAACAGGTGATTAAGCAGTCCATATCACAAAGCCTGTACAGACATCTGAGATAAACAATGAATCCCACAAGATCAGGTAACAGATGATTTAGAAGGCATGAAGTTGAAAAATAAAAGAGAGACAGAAGGCACAAGGATATTTAAAGCATTTTAACAGAATAATTTTTAAAATGAGTCGTAAAATTGTTGATTGCAAGACAATACATTTGCTCAGCACGAACAGAATGATGTAAATGTTACCTTTTTCTAAGTCTTACAACTGGCTTAACAAAACTTTTATTTTCTTTTAATAATAGGTGTAAGAGTTCTATAACTGTATTCTAAAAGCCAAGAGTTTTGTCACCGCACTGAAAGAGGAGTTAACACTTTGAAAGTACATCCACATGTTACCTTTTGAGGGCACAAGGTGGTTAAACACAATCTGTGAAAATGGTAACTAGTACAGACTTTTCCTGTTCACAGTGACAACCTGATATGTGCTGGAGCATGGTCAGGCACCAAGACACACAGCAGTTCCTTGGGCTCGCTGCCTAAGTGCAGAATATGTGGTGTGGCTCAGTGCTGCCACATCTAAGGTTTGTGAAGTTGGATAATTCAGAATCCTTCCTGGCTGCTGTGCTATGGTTCCACGGCACTTGTAAATTACTGAAGTGGGATAGTCTCCAAACCACTCTTATAAATCTCAGGTGAGAGTCAAGAGCTCTTTCTTTGTACCTTCAGCACACAGATGAAAATTAGCATTTTCTTTCATTAAGCATTTTGGGTTTTTAAAAAATAATATAAAGAAATATTGACTATAATGCCTTGTGATGGATCAGTGCTATGGAATAGCTATCTGTATGGTTTGGAGTGAATCTTTAACAAATAGATTGATAAAACATGGCTGCGACTGATAAACAAAATACATCTTGATCTAAATTTGAAACAAAACTAGCAACCATACAGTGAACAACTACATAGTTACTGCATAAAGGCAGAAGTCCTCTGGAAAGCAGAGTACATGATCATGAATCATCTTACCTCTGAGTAATGACAATGAACTATTTTCCTGGAGAGAATCTTTCAGTATAAAAGAAACTGTAACCCACAGGGGTTGAGAAACCTGCAGTGTTAGAGATTATATCTTTGGGTTTAAACCTAAATTCTTGCTCACTGATGTAATTTAGACAGCATTAAAAAGTCGTGCTCAAGACAAAAATATTTTGCCTCTCTGTGGACTCCTTGAAGCTTCCACTGACACCTTTAAGCTCCTTTCCACTCAGTTATTTAGAGGAATTTAAGGGTGCTTTGATACCAAAGGCACATGGAAGCAGAAATTTGAAATAAATAAATAATAACCAAGATATTAGACTTCATGTTTTGGCAATGTATATTTATCATTTTGCAAAGTGGAGTGTTATTATTAATCAACTTTAGTGGCATCATAAAAGCCCTGATCAGAGAAATGATTTGTCTCTGGCGGTCCAGCTGTGGAAACATAATCCAGGAGTCCTAAATATTCATGCCAACAGCATCCAACCTCACATGTCTTTTATACCAGCTGTAAAAGTCTTCTGGCAGAGGATGAAAGGTGCTGCACAAATATTAAACCATACAATTAAAAGTAACTTTTTTCTAGTTCATATGCAATACTCTAGGATGGAAGTTTCTGCCTCACACATGTTCTGTGTGTAAGGAAGCTCTCTTGAAGGCTGCCTTGATTATTTTCCAAAAGAAACAGATTAGCACGTTTCTTTATTCCACTTATACAGCAATAATTTCTAATTTTTTAATAAGGCATTTATATTCATATTGCATGACAGTATTGCATCACATTTAAGTGAATTTGTTAGATTGCCATGTCCTTAAATTGTTATAATTCAATAAAAAGTACTACACAGTCTCCAGAGAAATCATGAGACGTGAGACTTGTATGGAAGCTCACAAATACCACATCACATATGAACTCTTGCATATTCATTTAAACTTTATGTAAAATTCAAGTACTGTTGTAAACATGCACAAAAAGGGAGATAATTCTTAAAAGAATAATTTTTTACAGATGTACATTATATTAGATTTGGGTGAGTTCTAGGTTCATCTCTGGAGACAAACTATTCACTCTTAGACAGAGAGTTCTCATTCAGATTTTGATTGTTGTTTTCAATGTGCATGCAAGTACCTGTGTTTTGCAGAGGGGTTTTTGAAGGAGACATTAACTGAGAGAAGAGCTCAGCTGAGCGTTCCTGTGTTAGCACTGCAGCTCCATCCTCACAAACTTCTCCCCTGTTGGATAAAAACCTTATGGTCTTTTAAAATTAATCTTATCAAAACTATTTCTCACTGACCTTTTGATAGCCGTGTTTCTCCAAGGTCTGTAAAAGTGTAACAGCACATACATTTTTTCCTGTAGAAGTGACCATTTTAAGAGACTTTTGTTCGTGTCTACTCATCTCTGGTTGTGATTTATCACACCCTTCACTCAGCTGATACACTGAAGAAAACACTGAACCTCCCCCTCCAAAAAAAAAAAGTCCAAACCACCATAGACAAAAGTATTTCCCTGTTTCAGTTCACAACAGGGCACTTAAAAAGGGGCAGGGAACTGCAGCCCTATGTGGCAGCCAGCAGCTGAGAATAGGCTGCAACAAAAAAACCAACTGTAATATGGAGACAAAATCTATGCAAAATTGCACCACTCAAAGGAAAAATCAGGTTGAAATAGCTGACTGAGAAAATTTTGCTGCAAGACAGGAATCTGCCAGAAATGTGCTAATTCACTACTTCAGCATTTTGGCCACAGCATAAATTTCTTTCTCATGAAAATTTATACAGCAACAGGCCACAGGATGAACTTTCATTTTGTTTCTCAATAGATTGGTCTGAAGGTTTTCCTTAGAGAAAGAAAAGAAAATAGTAGCAAACTCACCCAAGACTTAATTTATCAGGAACAGCCCAACAAAATGGACCCTTAAAAAACAATCTAAAAAGAACAAGTCTGAGGTTGCATTCATGTATAGCCCAGCTGCTAGCATTACCAGAGGTCAAACTTAGTTTGTTTTCAGCATCTTTCCTTGCCCAGATATTAGTCTTCATCTGTAATTTTGGCTATGTCTATATTTTCCTAGCTCAGGTTAATCTAACACATCATCTGTCTTATTGTTTCTTTAAAAAACCTCAACAACTGACATTTACAGGTCACGGTATTTGAAATACTTTTCTTTGGGTCAGTTTGTTAAAATGCTTCAGATTAAATAAGCAAAATCACAGTCTGCTATGTTTTGAACAGTGTAAATTTATTCATATAAAATATATGTTATTTTGGGATAAAACCACCAAGCCATATCCTTAACCCCTATAAAAAATCATAGGTCTACAGAAGTTACACTGGTTTCTGCTCTCTGAGGGTCTGGCGCAGAAGGCTGGCTACATGATCCAGACACATTTTAGATATTTCTTTTACTAAAGGGCACTGTTTTCAGATGATACGAGTGGGAGATGGGGCATTTATATGAACGAAGGAGAGTTTCTTCTTGACATGACTGAATTGGAGTTTTGCAGCTAATTTTCAGATGATACTGGGACAAGTGACAGAGCTCATGTATCTCTCCATGCTATACCTGGAGCCTGGAACAACTAGATCAGCCCTAAAACTCTCACTGATTCCCTGAGCCAGACAAGATGGGACCCATGTTGATGGTCCCAAGGCTAAAAGTCTGTTATTGTGCCTGGGAGCAGAATTCACTGTGAGGCCTCACCATCTGTTTTGTCCAGTTCTCTAGCTCTTCCCATATAGCATATGAGGGTAAGATTTGCCACAACATAGTCCACAAGTGGTGCACATGGTGCCTAAACCAGACAACATGGAAGGTTACAAAGAATCTCTTTCTCCAACTTAGATGATCTTGTGTTATGAGGATTCAGAGTTGGAAACAGACACACGTGCTTTTATTAAGTCTCTATTTTTCTCTTAAAAAAACCTTTTTGCCTTCCCTAACAGTGGTTATAGCACTGCATAGGAAGTATGAGCTTTCAGTTACCCTCCCTTCATGTGTCTCACTGGAATATATCCCTATGGGTACATCTCACATGTGAAGAAGAGGAAATAAAAATGTATGCTGGTTATTCTGTCTGACCAAGTTGAGCCGCCTGTGAATAAAACATTCACTGCTCTGAGAGAATGCATGGTGTAGTCTGGTAGATTTTTTGATTTCTGGCCAGCTTTTGTTGTCTCTCTTTGGGTATTGTAAGCTTTACAGCTCTAATTTATTAAGAAGGGGAAGGGAGGGGCAAAAGAAGGTATACCACCTTTCTTCAACCGCCTCTGTAATAAGGAAGTTTCCTTTAAAAATTGGAGAGTGATTCTTAGTTCATGGAGTTAAGAACATATTTTTAAGCACAAATCCCGTATGTTCTTTCTGTTGTAGATTTTATACAAATGCAATCATTTCTTCCCTGCCTGTAACTCCTAGTACTTGTAGGTTTGTCAGTAAGACTGTAAGTGGCAATGTGAGATTGCCAGCGGCAATTTTCATACTGGTATCTGAAATTTTATTTGGGATTGTAGAAATGGGGTTTGCTGATATATGTTTCTCAATCTCTCTTTTTTAAAAAGCACCACTAAAAAGAGAAGAATCCTGAATTCTTCATTCTTTTATAACCAAAATAGAATGGTGCAAATCAGCATCATGCTTTTCCTAGATATTGAATTTACCAAATACTTAGAGAAAAAAAAAATTAAGAGAATTTATGCATACAATTTTTTTTACAAACCACATAAAAAATAACAAAAGTTGGACAAAATATTTAAATCATCTTTAATAACTTATATTTTATTACCATTTGCTGGTTAGGAGTGAATACAAAGTCCCTATAAACCACATATGTAGAATTTTACCATTTTTTCATTACACTATGGCAGTCAGTCCCAAAATATTTTATTCATGTTTAAAATTAAATCCATCTTTTATTTAGCTTCTATATATTAAAAAATAGGGAGTATTTCTAAATAGTGCAAGTAAATAGAACAATATAATTTTATTTTGCAGCGTGTTTTCCATTAAAAAGACAATCGAATTCTTTTACAGACTTCGATAACAAACTCAAAATTCTGCTCACATTTAAAGATAAGATGGGAAGGGTTAGTATCTCTGAAAGGATTGATGGTGTTATAAACACTGCAAATGTAACCATGCAGTACTTCTTTAAGATGTTTCCTCCTCCCCAACTGACTTTCTCTTAGGGTGCTGCTGACTTTGCATATATAATTGCTCCTACAAAGCCATGTATCCCCAAGATGCTTGTCTACACCAGGTTTCTGGAGATACTTCCCAATTCTATGTGCTGAGCTCTGGTGCTCCTCACCCTTGAGCACCACCATCCCACCGAATCTGGCTGAACCTTACTGTGCCCACACAGCTCCTCCCCATTTTGCAATCAGTTCCGATTAAGCTTATTTGTAGAAGTGAAAACACCTGACATGAAGTCACATCTTTTTCATCCATTATAAAATGGCTGCAACTCTCATCTCATTTTCTTGCGTTAAAGTGATTAATTTCTTAGAGGAAGTGCACTGTGAGGAGTATTACTGCTGACTCACCTCAAGGAGTGTCTTGGCTGTGGTTTCATAACAATTCCCAATCAAGCCAACTCCTGAAAGATATTTGCTAAACATCCTGTTTCTAATACCTGTAAACAGCGATACCAAAGCTCTTCATCATGCCGGAAACTTTGCCTCCCAGAAATACAGGAGGGTTTCAAAGCTTTAATTGCAATGCAAACTATCTGGTAAGCACAGGAATCTGATCATAGCTGTTTCAGGTTATTTTGGTTCTTTTCAAATATTTAGTTTTTCTCTCTGTGCTTCTATGTCAATATCCTCTACTAACAACCCATTAGCTAACACATAACTTGTTAAGGAGACCTCTAAAAGGATTCTGCCTATGCCAAAGATAATTCTTGCTTGTTGGAAATCTTTAGAAACACAAGATAAATGCTAGAAATAAAACTCCCTTGAAAATATGTCTCCACAAGACTGCAGGAGTCTGGCATGTTCATGAAGTAAAATCCTGTTGTTGATGTTTAACTGTTTGTTATTTGATCACTTGAAAGCAAACCATAGATTAATTTGAATTTAAGTCAGCTAGTGGGTATATCTCCATGTAGAAGAAAAGTCTCTGATAAATGCAGGGACTTGGAGCACATCCAGAAGGAGAAACAGGATTGCAGAAGGCGGATGAAAAGCCTGTTGAGGAAAGGTACAACACTTACTCTTTTTCATACTCTCATACCTGAGGCCCTGAGTCCAGGTGTGTGTGGGGAGCTGACACATCTGTCTGCTTCAGAGAACAAGGTAACCTGAGCAGAACTGAAAGGATTGGAAGAAGGGAGGGGACAAAGCCAAGTGGACAGACAAAAAGGTTAGAAGGAGTATCTGATACTGGCAGAAAAAGAAGATGAAAAATCAGGTGGGGTACAGGGCTTAGAGGAAGTGTCAGGCTACTGTTACTCAAGTTTTAGCTTGAAATCATATATTTTAATATCTTCTACTAGATGACTGACAGCTGCAATCACAATAGAAAATTAATAATCCTAATTAAATCTAGTTTGTACCATCCCGCTAAATCAAGGTCATAATAGTTAGGCTTGAAATCTAGGAAACTGAGCATCTTTTAACCCTAAGGTTACTTGAGGTGCTTTGAAGTGCAGAGCTTTTGTCTTGCAGCAGCGTAGGTTTTCATTATTAAATAAGGTATGATCTGAAAGTAATTGTAATACAGAAAGGAATGAAAGCCATATCCATTATTTCTCTCAAGAATAGTTTGCAGAGAAAATTAGTAATTTTGTTCTTGTTGGTTTCATGACCAAAGTTCTACTTGTATGCCTGTCCTTCCTTCTACTTAAATACACAGTGCTGGAATATCCATTAGAAATGTAAAGAACAACTCAATTCAGCCTTTATTTTTAAATAAATAAAGGGTAATTCAATAAAAGCCACTTTCTGCTCTACGTTGAACTTTGTCAAAAACTACCCAGATATTTAAAAAAGCTGAATCAATTTCAAGTGAAATTGTTATGGAAATCATATTTCAAAATGTGGTTTGGCTCAACACAGAGTAAACAAGATCATCAGATGTAGTCTAATAACAATAATTCCTGTTTGTAAGAATTACAATCCAAGTGTATGAAAATTTTCTTCTAAAAAATAAAATCCCACCAAGTTCATACAGAGGAAATTCCTTTACCAAGAGATTGGTTTAATAAGTCACGTGCTCTGTGGTCCAACAATTACTGATATGAGTTGTGAATAATTCCTGAAAACTTAGAAATACTACAGGAAAGCTATAAATTTTCAGATAAAAGAAGCAGCTGTTTTTGCAGTTATCTGATTTTACTACCCTTCAGCAAAACATTTCAACAGTGGAGGCAATTCCATAACTATTAAGTTTTTGGTTCAGAGATGTTTTTTGTTTCCCAGAAATACCAGAAAATTCTGGTTCAATATGAATTGCAAGCATAAAAGCAGGTCTACCAGTGTCTCCTGTGAGTAGTTAATAAAATGGACACTTTTCACAATTGGCCAAGACATTGCAGTTGACAAAGAAATCAAACCAGAATGCTTTCACTCATATTTATATTAAGCCAGTAGCAATAAACCAACACAATTTTATAATGTTTTTTCCTATGACTCCATTAAAATTATGATTCCCAAGTGTCCTGATAAAAAGAAGAGGATACCACTTATATTCCTTCTGCTCTAAACCCCTGCTATGTGAATTGCTGCACGTGATGTGCCATACAATGGCCACAACAGATAAGTGTCTGGGTTTACACCTGAGTCTTTAGCAACCAAGAGTAGAAATTCACCCTTGTTCAAAAGAGAGCAAAAGATGTCTGTGACTGACACCTGGCTTACATCCAGTATGACTCAGTTTTTTGATGACTCCAGAAAACTAGATTACGAAGTGTGAGCTTCTGTGATTCACAGGCTGGGATATATGTGTCTGGGAAGTTTAAAACAGAAGGCTTTTTACAAGAAAATGTAAGCTTGTAGAAATTTAACTTAGAATTTAGAAACGGAGTGGTTTGGGTTTTTTTTTCTTTGAAAAATCATTTGCTAAAAATATGTTTCTGGTATAAAGGGGGAAGATGTAGTGAAAAAAAAAAAAAGATGTAATGCAAGAATAGGATCCAGTTGAGCTGAACCTCTTGCATGCATGGGCATTTGAACCTGGGTCATGCACAACACACACTGATTTTCCTATTGAATCCTTCTCTTATTCTTCCTCTAGACCGATGAGTAAGCAGTTATTCTCATACATGGTCATCTTCAGGAGACAACTCTGATCTATACTCTGAACTTAGTCTGGGGCAGCTTTCATGTTTGTTCTGTCTGTGCAAGAACACTTGTGGAACAATCTGTCTTATACACAGAGCATTTGCTCTTTGTCACTTTCTCTTGTTCCTTTTCATCAGCTCAAGTGATAGATTGATGATGTATCAACACTCCCCCTGCAGGGACCTGGCTGTGAGTTTTCTTCGTCCTGAGTTAGTGCCCTAGTCAACAGACACTTCTGATCCTGTACAGAGGGCAGAGGGGGAGTAATGGGAGAGAACAAAAGAAAGAGGTCAGTTTTTGCTTTAAAGCAAAAGAAGGAAATATATAACTCCCTCAAAATTCCTGAAGAGGAGAAAAATTCATTCAGTATTAGTTCAGAAAGTTAGCTGTGCAATGAATCACATACATAGCATTTGAATGAACCCTTTTTACTTTATAATATCTTTTTTTAATTCATTTGCACTTGAATGTGACATATTATTCCAATAATGATCTTTTCAATTACATATATTGCAAAGTCATGTCATTGTACTTAGTAC
Organism: Pseudotriccus pelzelni; assembly: GCA_035584735.1. NCBI lineage: Eukaryota > Metazoa > Chordata > Aves > Passeriformes > Tyrannidae > Pseudotriccus > Pseudotriccus pelzelni. Next base: position 9,494,088 of record JAWMRA010000041.1, read on the forward strand.
ATCCTTATTTAACACATCAGAAACTACCATTTACAGTCTCTAATTTCATGTGACATGATAAGCATATCTTGTATTTCACCACAGCCAGGAGTTACTTCTTATCAGTGCTTTCCCATATAGCCAGTCCTCCTGTAGGCTCGTGTTTTTTCAGTGCAGCCTGAGGAAGATGACAAGCATTCAGGTGAGCCCAGTAGTCAGGAGTTTCCATCTTTTCTGCCAAGTCTAACTTATGTCACTTCTTTTTTTATATTCATAAGATTTAAAGAAAAACTTAAGGCAATGACATGGTATATTTTGCTATGGGTATATATGATATTTAATATCATAAATTCCTTTTTTTTCTTTTTATCCGAGTTTTATACACCCAGATACTCTGCAGAAATTCAATTGCAGGTGTGGAATTTCCTGGTGTGTCCTTTATCTACCTCTTTAGTAATTCCATCTACTGCAGTAATGTCACCTCTAAAGCAGGATAACTCGATGAAAGAATCTTCCTTTCAAACAGCACTTGATAATTCAGGATTTGGACATGCATGATGATATTCCTCCAGGCACTTTCCACAGGTGGAGGGTTATAATTGGCATCCAAGATGATGCTTGTACTAGTAATCATGTCCTACAGGTAAATAAGGACAGGCTTTTTTCAAGTCAGTGTTATGCTAGAAACTAATGCTGGCTTGTACTCTAGTCCTGGTGCACATCCCTAAGAGGTGGAGGGCCCTCTGTGCCTCAGAGCAATGTACAATGGGCATTAATGTCATCCAAGACTTCTCATGAAGACAAAAAAACCAAATTGTCCTTATGGCACTGCATCTAGGATGTCCCATCTTCCTGATGGATCAGTGCTTGCTAGTGTGGGTGTGACACCACACTCCCACAACCACTTTGTCCTTGTGAGCTTGTTCTGCAGCTCTGAACTTCACAGGTGAAGTGTGATCTCAATACCTTCTTCCCATGATCTTATGCTGAGCAAAAATCTTTAATTTTAACTTTTAATTTACATCATTAGTCCACTGGAGCGCTAATATTTACGTCTACTCAAGAACACCAATTGAACAGCCATCCTCATGCAGACGTAGAAGACATTGCACCAACTGGACTGTTTCATTTTCTCTAGTATAGTTTGAGCTTCACAATCCTTCTGACATGAGTATGAATTTGTCTCAAATGTGCGTTACTTCGAGTTAGAAGCAAAGGAGTGTAGTGTGCATGTCCAGTCCAAACTCCTGCATAATACGGGTCATAGAATTTCAACCTGTATTTTGTTAGTGTTTTATCCAGTGTTCTCTTAGGAGAATAATAGGAGCTTCTTTGTCCTCAGACTTGTAGGAAATTTAGACAGTTCTTATCCCCTCAGAATTGCCAAGGAGATATGTATACATTAATTATTTTCTATTTTAGTATTGACCAATGTTTTCCTAAGGAAAAAACCCATACAAGGTAAAACTAAAGCCTGCTGGCATTCTTATGCAGTCCATGTCCTCAATAAAACAAAGTAATCAAAGCTGAGTCACATTCAAAAAAAGAATTGATTTGCCCTAAAAAAAAAAACCCTAGTGAATTTTCTCCATAAAGCTAAAGACTGAAAAAAATCTGCTGTCTTACAGCAGTAAATCTGCTTAATAAGCAGCCTCTCACCAGAATAAACTCTGTTAAAAATTATTGTTACTATTTTTATTTTATTATAGTGGAATTATATAGGAAAGTTAAGAATAGATTAGAGACAAAAGCCTGCACTGATATGAACGTTTTGATCAAAAAGTTTAATGACCTGGTTTGTTAGGCTTTTCTTGCAGAATACTAAAACTTAATAGGTAGTGTTCTTATATTTGTTTTCTTCTGTTTATTTCTTTTTGTGTATCAATAAATTTGAACTGCCTACACCACATTACACTGTGTTTCCTTAGTGATTTGAAGCTTGGAGGCTGGAACTGAATGAGTACACCTTGAGTGCTGTGTCCAGTTCTGGGCCCCTCTGTTCAGAAAGGACATTGAGGTGCTGGAGCAGGTCCAGAGAAGAGCAACGAGGCTGGTGAAGGGACTTCAGCACAAGTCCTGTGAGGAGACGCTGAGGGAACTGAGGTTGTTTAGCCTGGAGAAGAGAAGGCTCAGGGGTGACCTCATCACTCTCTACAACTCCCTGAGGAGATTGTAGCCAGGTGGGAGTTGGTCTCTGCTCCCAGGACACCAGCAGCAGGACAAGAGGGCATGGTCTTAAGCTGTGCCAAGCGATGTTTAGGTTGGATATTCGGAAGCAATTTTTACAGAGAGGATAATCAGACATTGGAATGGGCTACCCAGGGAAGTGGTGAATTCACCATCCCTGGAGGTTTTTAAGATGAGACTGGATGTGGCACTGAGTGCTGTGGTCTGGTAACCAACAGCGGGGTTGGATCAAGGGTTGGACTTGATGATCTCAGAGGTCTTTTCCAACCTGGCTGGTTCTATGATTTGATGAATAATATTTGAGTGACTAAAAGCCAGGCATATTTTAACTGGTAATTATTATTATGTACAAAGAAAGTAAGGGCCATGTTAATATATTTCAGTAAGTGCAGGCTGCTTGGTCTGGGTAACATGGCCTTGTAACTGAGGTGCCACACTTGGAGACAAGACCAGTGGCATTTGCCTTTCACAAATCTGTAGCATCACTTGAGGCAAATCAGCCCTTGTCTCTCTTCCTTTAAACACTGCCTCTGTCTCATGCATCAAGGAATACAGTCTCTAGCCTAAGCCATTTCACTCTGTATCTCTGAAGGCCTATCTATAGTGGTAAATGCTCTAGTGTGGATCTCAGAGGTAACACAAAGAACAGCGATATTTATTTTACAGAAGATAACTGAAACAGTGTACAATGCATGCATAAGATACAGGCAAGAACTCTAAATCCTCATGTGTAAATGTATATAATATATAAATAGGTTGCTTGCCAGCTGGTTGCCTAGTGAGCTGCAAAATAACCAGCATATAGCTGCAGCTATTAAAAAAAATGCTGAAAGAATTTTACAAGCAAAACCAGTCATTTTTATATGAGTTTTCCTTTTAAAAAGTAAATTGGAAGAAAACTAAATCTGAACAAAAACTGGAGGTTATCCTGGACAGACACGAACAAGAAGGATTAACATAGCTAAAAACCTCTCCAAACTCCTGTAAAACTAAAATACTTTAGTGCATTAGATAGCAGATCTCTTTTATATGAAAAGCAGATGGGTGAAGCAAGTAGAAGAAAAGTCACGCTGCAGAGCTCTTAAAAAAAATAAAAATTAAAAAAAAATCCTATAATGAGGTAAAAAAAGTCTTTGCTTGGCATGTTTTCTGGCAGAAACTTCACTCACATCCGCTGTATAGAAGTTGGGAAGGAAGTGCTCTATTCTCTCTGTCTTCCTGCTCACTCAAATGCTGCTATAAAAATCATATTGAGATGATTTGGAGCTTCACTTAGACTTCATAGAAGTTGAAGTCAAAGAGTGTCTATGCCTTTCAGAAAAGGGCTGAACTAACAATAGGATTGGCTATTCAGTCTTAGATTTCTGAAGAACAAATAATTGTTTTGAGACATTAGGTATCAGAGTGGCATGCCACAAGTTTTCAGACAAAGAAGGCTCTTTACTTTTTGTTTTTCACGTGCTAAAGTTTCTAAGAACATAAAATAGCACTTCAAACAAGAAAACAAAAAGCTTTCTCTGTGTGACAGCAATAAGGACTTCTGCACACCTAGAGATGGGTAATGACATATTAAAGAAAAGCAGTGCTGCTCTAATTTTCTAGCTTTAGTGAGAAAAATTAAATGCTTCAGAAAAGATGCAAAGGACTCACAATAGGAATAATTTCTTCCAAAAATATTTCCTTTTAGTCTTTCATATAAAAGAGATTGATTTAAACCTGAAATATGGACTTTTCAAAGCCTTTCCAGTATCTTTTTTTTTTTTTCTTTCAGCATTCATTGCATCAGCTCTAACTCTTCTTGTGATATGTAAAAATGACAACCTCTTTTATATTTGGTAGGGCGGTAATCTAAGACAAGTTCTGTTACAGTTGGTAAAACAGTGATATGCTGCTTATGTGGAAAAGAAATGAAAGATGTTACACACTAAGGACTAATATTAATTGCATTTATCAAAGCTTATTCAGCTACTTTATAGGGACTGGACCATTAAACAAGAATGGAGATGGCACATAATATAAATCATAATTACATGTAATGATTTGCATCACTGAGACATTCAGCTGCAACTAATGGGATAAACTAGAGCCTTTGTTTTGAGGAAGACTAGTTTTAAATTGTTAAACTAGAACTGTAGAAGAACTGTTTTAAAAGACTGAGCTTAAATTAATGCACTCATGATCGCTAGTACATAAAAATATGGTGAGAAATAAAAATCATCCCTATTTAGGGTGTTTTCCAAACACTCTGCACATTTATTGACAAATGCTGTGACACTATTGACAAACACTCAAAGGCTTAGCTTAAAAAGACCTAAACAAATCATAAACCTACAAATGAACAAAAGAAAGCTGTTAAATTTTTTCTTTGCATGAACCTTCCTAGTTAACTGTTCTTATACAAATGTGTTCTTGCTTCCCAAATAAATCCAGTCAAGTAATACAGCTATAGTTGGCATGCTATGTTGGGTAAAGAATAATCTAGTAATATAAATGTTTAATTAAGGTTATGAACAAGACTTTGAGAATATTTGCATTTTGATTCATTATAAAGGAAAAAAAATTAAAAATGAAGGATTTTTAAAAAAAATTTCCTTTTATTCCAACAGAGGTAAAAGCTGGAAAACTTTGTTCAGCTCTGTCTTAAATTAAATATTTCATTAAGTAAGAAGAACTGTTTTTCCTCTTTCACCTCCCGTCTCTCAGCAGAGACTCAACTATAGCGCAGAGTTTTGTAGTATGTATCTGTTTCTTAATAATGGGTCCAGGCGAGGACAGGGGATGGGAAAGAAGGTGGGAAGAAGCAAGCTATTAAGTATTTCATCTGACTCTCGAGTGTCACAAGTGTTCACATGTAGTCTGTGACATTCCCTGTCCTTTAGTCTAGGGGGGAAAAAATAGTATTATTATTTTTCACTATATACTTATACCCCAGTGGAGTCAACAAGGCCAGAGGATAAACTGGAGCCTTATGGAAGCTGACTGGTGACAGGCAGTTCTGGGATCATCTGGGTATTTGTTATAGTATGAAAACCCCTAAGTCAGGTTTCCCTTCAGACATTGTCTGTCTCCTGTCATTCTTTTAACATCCACAGGGCCTGAAGGCTGAGAGCTGAGCATCTCTTACAAAGGGCAACCTCAGCAAGATCCTCTTGACAGGATTTTGATGCAGAACAGCAACAAGTCAGGCTGGGGAGATCCTCTACATCTGTTTTGAGCAGTTAATCCCCTAGAGGTAACTCCACTCACATGAAACTAATTTTGCAGTGTTTTAGCTATAATGTGATTGAGTGAGCAGACTGGAAATTGAAGAAACTTGGTATTTTTTCTGTGAAAACAAATGAAGAGGCCATTAACCTTCCAATAGAAATGATTACTTTATGTTTTAAAATACTAGTCTTTTCTCTTCCCAGGCTTGAGAACTGTGAAACAGCTTTGGTGACAATCAAGATGATGCTACTTGTCAACACTGAGCCAAAACAGATTATTGTGATGAGAAAATAACAACTCTCCAAACATAATCATGAAACCTAACCCCATAGAATCCTGAAGCCTCTCTTGTTATCAATCAGCTATAGGTTAGACTCTCTCTTTCAGAGAAGAAAGAAACCAAGGTTTATTTCAGAGAGCATTGAGATAATTTCCTAGATCTTACTGAAATAAATTAATCCCTCTCTTAGAAGTTAACGTCTATTTGGACTTGAGTAAAGAATGTTGCAGTCCTTGTATTCCTAGAATATCTGAGATTACAAAAAAATTCAATTCTATTGTTGTGTTTCCAGATTTACATACATTCATCAGGTTGTATGTGCATACATTTTATAATTCCACTGTCAATGTACAGAAATGCATGACAGCTTTACTCTAGATATATCTAGTTTAGTGCATAGATACAGATACTTAACAATATAAAGTTTTTTTGAAATTATGGAAAAATGGGTATCAAAACCTCTTTGTTCTAGATTGTCATGCAATTGGTATCAAAAGTTAATATCTTTAATCAAGGTCAGCTACAGATTATTTTTGTTATCCCCAGTACTTAGTTCTCATGTAGCATAGCCTGATCTAAATTGAAATGTCCCACAGAATAAGCATTGCTTTAAAATAATGCTTTAGGAGTGTACTCATCCTCTGTGAAAAACCTTGGGGATGGGAGAGTTAAGATACCTGAGCAAAGGTTTTTATTAAAAGTGCACCTTATAGCAATATTATTTGTTATCCATCCCCATCTCTACATTACTTCCAAATTACTTCCAAAGAATTTTGCAACTTATTACCCAGTTTTATTTGTAACTGACAAAGGGGTATCAAAATGTTATTAAAACTTTGGTAGGTGAGTAGAGGAGGAATACCAAGATAACTACCCCCAAATGAAGAATAAAAAATCTCCCCAGAGAAATCACGTATGTTTCTGTTAGATACTTCATGAACCACACAGGACAGAACTGTATGAAAATCACAGGAAACCAGGTTTTATAAAACCAGCTTCTCCTGAAAGTGCTTGTCTTGCTTCCTGGCTGTGTACAAAGACACTATTCAGCCACAACTTAGTGTAAAGAATCCCATTAGTAATTTGGTCACCTGCAATGTCTTTGGCCAAACTGTTTTGGAAACAATTTCTTCTGTGTTAAAAAGTCAAACATAAATTCAATCTCCTTCTGATGTCCCTCCGCCCCTGCGAAATAACTTCAGGATGAACTTCTTTCGCTTATTTGGGCAATATGTTCCAGTGGTTCATCACCCTCACAGTAAAGAAGATATTTAATTAAATTGCAGTTTAAAATTAAATTTTTTTTTATGAACTGAGTTTGTATCCTCTCTTAATAAAGAAATTATAACCGGGGTGCAGAGACATATGGATGAGCTCATTTGAAAGGTAAAGGCATTTAAATAATTATTGTTGCCTTTCAGAAATTTTGCATGCAATAAAGAGACTGATATGAGCCTTTCTTTTTTTTTTTTTTTTTCCTAGCTGAAATACTTAGGGATTTGTAAATCACTGAGTTTTAGAAATAACAGAATCTCTTGTTCCAAGCAGGTACGTGTCTTGAGCCCTCTTTCTCCATGAAGCTCTTATATGGCTAAATCTGATAGGTATTTCCTTCCACAGTTATCTTTAGGATATCAGACAGTCTCTTTTCAGCCCTTAAATCCAGGTAGACCTTTGAATCAAGGATAAGTTTTTATTTATTGACAGAATCAAGTGATCTAATTCCCAAAGAGCTTTTGCAGTTACTTAAAGGATACTTGTTCTGATGGTAGTTCATGGTCTCCATGTAGTCAGAGGTAGCAAATATTTAGATAATGCTTTGTTTGAAAGTGGGTTAACTGCTCTGAGAGACGTTAAAAAATAAGAGAACTATTGCAAGAATTGCCATAAATTGCTGGTCCCGTCCCCTTGTTCCTGAAAGAACAGGAAGAAAGTCTGTGCTTAAGGTTGTCTGGGTGGATCTGCTCTTGGATAGGTCTTGAACAGCTATAGCCATTGCTCAGGGCTGAATTGCTTAGCCTGAAGCACGCACAACATGGATAATTTCTATGGGATATTTAGTCATAAAATATGTGTTATTGCAAAAATTTACTTTCTTTTAGAGAACATCCTTGTTGGAAAGGGATTCCATCTTAGAAAGAAAAAGAAAAAATTCATCATAGGAAGATGGAAGTATTGTGAAAAGTGAAGGGGCACACTGAAAACACAGAATTAGCACTTAAGCAATGGGGAACACTGCTAAGTAGGTTACTGTGCTATGTAAAGAACTATTTTTATGTTTTGCATTTTTCCTCACTTGGAACACATCGTCTCACTGCATGCTAGCTCGCACCAGTGATTATCACACAGTGAACTCAGTGTGTCTTTCAGTATCAATGGACTATTAGTTCTCATAAAAATTAACGCACATTGAGCTCTCAAAAAATGAAATTCAATAAAAAAAAAAAAAAAGCATTGGAAAAAATCCAGCTTGGAGATTTATTTCATTTTCTTATGTGAAAAAAGTGAATCCACTTTATGATCCCTTTGGGTACAACAGTTCTTAAACCTTGTGAGTTTTAATATGAGCATGAGATTTGTATAAGATTTACGAACAATGTACACTTAAAATTATTGTCTACACATAGCAAAAGAAAAAGCCCATCTCATCACTAGTTTCTTCTCACCCTGAACTTTCCCTTTAAATCTTATAAACCTGATACAAGAAGCTAGGGGGATGTCACAAGTTTAAACTGTTTTTCTATCATCGGGTCAATAAGGTTTCATGTATTTTCAGACAATTTTATGATTTACAGTTCTCACATTCCAGTCTGGTTATGACTGTAGCAAGGTCCCAGCAACTGTCACATCTGTGAGTCACATTATTAATCCACTGCCAGACTCTGTTTGAACTGCTACACTTGTAAGGGAGCCAGCATGAAACTCTCAGTTTTTGCAGACTGTCTGCTAGATCCTTAGTGAGTGAAAAACAAAGTTTCATAGACCTCAATACAATTCCAGCCAAGCACCAGTCCCTTGGAGTTTATCTCAACTCCTATTGACTTATTAGGTGTCTAAATAACAGTAGCATGGAAGGATCAGAGTCACAGAACATGTATTTTGAAGGCACACCAGAAAAATATTTGATGATTACAGTGACAATAGAATATTTCTTATGCACTGGTTCATGGAGATAAATCCTAAAGAACTTACTACATCCAATAATACATTTTAGCAATCAGTTTTTCTAGTTTTGTATTATTACGTTCTGTACCATGAAGTCATTGGTGTTTATAACAATTTTACTCGTGATGGCGTGGATCTAGAGGTACACAGTCCAACTGCATTCCTCTCATGCTGAAATCTTCACTGGGCTGCTCATAGGCATAAATATTATCTTAATACCTGGACAGGAATGATGTCAAAACACAGAAGAGCATAATTGTATTACGAATATATTTTAAATATTGAACTTTTCTTCTCAGTAGACTACTGAAGACTGATTCATGGACCTTTTGCATGACAGGGAGTCAAGAAAGGGAAGTAAAATTGTTGGTCTTTATCAAGAGAGTTCAGATTTGAATCTGGTATCAGAAACAATAAATACAGTCATAAAAATCAAGGATAGTGAGAAAGTCATGAGACAAAATTAAAGACATCCTATTAACTGTTTAGCAACTCCTGGTTTCCTTCTCTGTTGTGGAAAAAGTGTAAGTGTTTAAGAAGAGGTTTTGAGAGAAGTAACACAACAGCTATGTGATTGTCAAATGAAATGAAGGGCATGATGGGGAAAAATATCAAAAGTCACATGCTTCAAAATTCATAACAATTGAAAAATGGATGGTAAAATAAGATTGGAGATGAAGTTGTTGCTACAATATAAATGATGACAGGAGTACTCTTAAGAGTAGGGCAAGCTAATGTGATGCTTCATATGGCAAGGGAGGTCACAAGTAAGGCAAAATGGCAGTGCAACAGCTATCACGGCAAGTTTGTTATGCAAGACTACATTTGCCAAAGCATGACAAAGGATAATTGTGATAGAAGTGCAAGATGATGAAAGTCTGGAAAAAACATTCAGCTGAAGATGGGTAAGAAAGGTGGTAGCCTATACTTGTTATCTGGGAGGAACGCGACCACACTGACATTGTACAGACATGGTGATCTAGTGTGTATGACCAGGCAGATCATCATCCTGACTGTCCACATGATTGAGGAAAGGCAGTATGGAATATATGAAATTGATAAAACCAGGATCAAGGAAAAGAGGAACAACAACTACAATTTGTACATTCAGAGCATGTAACTCAATTTGCATTTGCAGAAAAAAAAATTTCTTAAATCCAGAAAGTACACTGAGAACATAATCATAGGATCATTTAGGCTGGAAAAAATCTATAAGACCACCAAGTCCTGTCATGAACGCAACACTGCCAAGTCCACCGTTAAACCATATCCCTAAGTGCCCTGTTTATATATAGATTTGTAAATGCCTCTGGGGGTAGTGACTCAATCACTTCCCTGGACAGGCTGTTCTAATGTCTGACAACCCTTTCAGAGAAGAAATTTTTTCTAATATGCTATCTATACCTACACTGGATCAACTTGAGGCCCTTTCCTCTTGTCCTATGCTTTTAACCTGGGAGAAGAGACCAACCCTCACCTGGCTACGATCTGCTTTCAGGTAGTTGTAGAGAGTGATGAGGTCCACGCTGAGCCTCCTTTTCTCCAGGATAAACAATCCCAGTTCCCTCAGCTGATCCTCATCAAACTTTTGCTCCAGACCTTTCATCAGCTCCATTGCCCTTCTCTGGATACCCTCCAGCACCTCAATGTCCTTCATGTAATGAGGGGTCCAAAACTGAGCACAGGACTCGAGATGCAGCCTCGCCAGTGCTGAGTACATGGAGATGATCACTGCCCTGGTGCTGCTGGCCACACTGGGTCTGATACAAGCCAAAGCCGTTGGCCTTCTTGGGCCCAGGTCTTTTTCTGCCAGGAAGCTTTCCAGCCACTCTGCCCCCAGCCTGTAGCACTGTGTAGGGTTGTTGTGACCCAAGTGCAGGACCCAGCACTTGGCCTTGTAAAATTGCACACCACTGGCTTCAGCCCATCGATCCAACCTGTCCAGATTCCTCTGCAGAGACTTTCTACCCTCTGGCAGATCAGCACTCCTACCCAACTTGGTGCCATCTGCAAACTTACTGAGGGAACACTCAGTCCTCTCATCCAGATTATCAATACAGATGTTAAACAGGCCTGGCCCCAATACTGAGCCCTGGGGAACTCTACTGGTGACCAGCCACCAGCTGGATGTAACTTCATTCCCCACCTCTCTCTAGGCCTGGGCAGTTTTTCACCCACGGAACAGTGCACCTGTCCAGGCCATGAGCAGCCAGCTTCTCCAGGAGAAATTCTGTGGGAAATGGTGTCAAAGGGTTTTCCAGGTAGAAAACACCCAGAGCCTTTTCCTCACCTACTCAGCAGGTCACCAGGTCATAGAAGGAGCTCAGTTCAAGCAGAACGTGCATTTCACAAACCATTATTGGCTGGGTCTGACCCCCATGGTTGTATTACACATGCCACATGATGGCACTCAGGATGATCTGCTTCATGACCTTCCCTGGATTTGAAGTCAGACTGACAGGCCTGTAGTTCCTTGGATCCTACTCTGACCCCTGTAGGATGTCCTACCCTGACACCCTTCACATTTGATAACTTCCAGTCAATTAGGACCTTCACAGTTAGCCAGGACTGCTGATAAATGATTGAAAGCAGCTTGATGAGCACTTCCTCAGCTTCCCCAGTAACCTTTGGTGGATTCCATCTGGCCCCACAGAGCTGTGTGTGTCTAACTGGTGTAGTAGGTCACTGATCATTTGTTTCTCCTTGGATTACAATGACTTCAGTCTTCTCTTTGGCCCTGTCTTCCAGCTCAATATCCTGGGTAGTGGAAGGAGAACAACTGGTCGTGCTGTTAAAGACTAAGGCAAAGAAGGCATTAAAGACCTCAGACTTTTTGTCATCCTATGTCAGTGTGTTTCCTCACACATTCAGTAAAGGATGGAGAGATACTCTCCTTAGCCCTCCTCTTGTTGCTGATGTATTTTTTTATTGTCTTTTACCACAGTAGCCAGATTAAGTTCTGGCTGGGCTTTGGCCCTTCTAATTTTCTCCCTGCATAAGCTCATATCCTTGTAGTCTTCCTGAGTTGCCTGTCCCTTCTTCCAAAGGTCATAAACTCTGTAATTTTTCCTGAGTTCCAGCCAAAGAAATCAGCTAGGCTGGTCTTCCCTTTCTTTCTTCTTCTTTCAGCATAGGGGGACAGCCTTCTCCTATGCCTCTAAAATTTTCTTCTTGGAGAACATTCAGTCTTCTTGGACTCCTTTGACCTTCAGGACTGCCTCCTGGAACAAAAGGATCTGCAAGAATATTTACAGGGAGTAGAAAGGAAAAAGGAGAGAAGTATACAGGAAGAATCAAATAAAAAAGAGACAGGAAAAATTAGGTTTCCAAAACCCAAAGGAAGAGAAGTTTTCATGAAAACCAAAGGTAACTACTGAAGACATTGTGGGCAACATCAAAGAGTAGAACACAATATTACTTGAATGAACTTCAGACAGGCTGTAGAGGTTGTGGTTAAACTCCAAGAGAGGCAGTGGAGTCTCCCAGCTTAGAGATATTTACAAGATGTTTGGAGATCATCCCAGACAAGTGGCTCTACATGACCCCACCCTTTAGTGGGGGGGTTGGACTAGACAACCTCTGCAGGTCCCTTCCAACCTGAACTTTTTTGTAATTCTGTGGAATTTTTTTTATGAATACTCAAGAAAAACCTATGCATGTGATTTTAAGAGAGTGAAAAACATACTTTAACTTAGAAAATCTAGGGCCAATTTAGTGGATGTGACTCTATACCAACATTTCTAATAACACCGGAGTTTAACTTTTGGTAAAAGGAAAGTATAAGCACATTTAAATAGGGAGTCAAAGATTACTGAAAAAAAAAATAATAAAAAGAGCAGGCAAGCTAAAGGGTGGTCAGCTCAGAAGACTGGAAAGACCAAGGTCCCTCAAAGAGAGGATAACGGATGAGAAATATCTACACTTATAGTGGGGGGAGAAAGAGGAAGCGAGAGATATATGTATGCCTGTATGGAATTTTGTTGTATTTTTTCTACTTTCTGACGTAAACAGTCAATGACAGGAGTGGGAGGTTTGAGGAAACTTCACTAAAACTAAAATTGCGTACATGTTTAGGATGGCCTACTTGATTTTGGAGTTAAAGTACTGAAAATTCCAGTGCAGGTTAACTGAGGCTGTTTCAGTTCAGGTGCAACTCTTACCATTTGACTTGCAAGGTATTTGTCCACATGTGCGCTGATCATGCTAGACTTGTTTCACAGTCAGTGAAGAGAAAGTCATACTTCTAGGAAACAACTTAGGCTGATTTATCTGACTCCCATATTTGGATGAGATAGGTGTTTTTTATTTCTATTTCTTTCCAGTTCCTTGCAAAAGGAACCTTGGGTAACTAGTTCCAACTTCAATGCCTGTCACAGAGCTCTATATTGTTGGCTTTTGGCCAGCAGAATCTGAACTGATATTTTTAACACATCAATAATAATGAACACCTCCTTGGTCCGAAATACTCTAAAAAAAATTATGATTTGTCTTGAAATTTTTGAACAAGTCATATTGATTGAAAACATAAGAATCCACTGGCAGCATGAATTATATCCCTTTACTGATAAAATTTTGCAGTCTAGGGATATTTACTGCAATGTTGATTGATTCTTTTATCTCTAATGGTCCATTTTGCATTTGATTATGCCCAGATATTGTACAGTGAAATCATAGCAAATTAGGAAAATATCTGTCGTCGTACAAGACAGCAGTAAACAGAAATTTTATGGTAAAAGACAGTAGGTTATTTGGTTTTGCTTATGCATGTCCTCTCTCATATATCAATGTACATATTTAAAATTCATATAAATAAATATATATGTTTAAATACACATACTATTTATATTAAGGCTGCTTCTCTATTCCAGTAGTGATAGTAGAACCAAAAACTCCCTTGATCATATCCTAACACGTGCCTGCCTTTTTATACATACACATTTGGGACAAAGTTCTTTGAACTTATTCACCTCTCTAACTGCTTTAGTCAACCCAGAGAGTACAGAACAGGGGAATTTCATACAAGAGACCTTGAATGGAGATGAATTAAAAAAGCATGAATTACATGAGTTATAAAAATAACAGTATAAACCCTCCCTCTTGGATGTGTATTTCTCATTATTCCTTCTATATGGGTCCAAACTCAGTTTTAAAAAGGAAGTTTAAGAAAGTGTAGATATTGATGTTCCAAATCTGTATTTGTGCTGCACCGGTTACATACTGGGAAGAACGGCTCAGCATGGCTGTTTGCATTGGAACAACATACTTGTCCAAATTATTTCCTTTTTTTCAGGCTAAGTGTGGCTCTAAGAATCCTTTAGCTTGTGACCTGGAAGAAACTTGAAACTATTGCAGCAGTTTTGGATTGCCAGACTAGCAGGCTAGTGCCAGGCATGACTGACTCTGCACCACAATACGGTCTCCAGCTATTTGCATTGGCTCAGAACTGCAGGGAGAGCTGTCATTTGGCCATTTCCACCAGTTTCCCTTCACCAAAGAGGCAGTCTAGCCCTCAGCTCTCAGTGTTTACCAAGCACTGCTGTTTTCTCTTTAGGGGTGAGGGTGAGAGTTGAAAGCTTAGCCTGGTATTTTTCACCCTTCACTGTGTAGAAGCACTTCATCTCGTTAGCTCAGTATCAGCCAACACACTGGCATGCTGCACGGGAATAGTCCTTATTTCCAAAAATAACAAAGCAAGAACAAGGGAAAAGCCTATATTTTACACAGAATAAAGTAATTTTAGTCTGTAACATGTACTCCAATCTGAACCCACAGAGCTGTGAAGAATTTTCTTATGTCTCTCTGCCATGGTTTTAAGCCCAGCTGGGGATTAAATACCATGCAGCCTCCTTCCTCTTAACAATATTCTCATTCTGAATCCAAAGCACAGCACTGTAACAGCTACTGAAGGGAAATTAATTCTACCCTTGCTAAAATCAGGACACTCTCAAAGCAAAAATGTTAGAAATTATAGAAATATAAAATACAGTAAACCTCAAAAGTGACCATGGGTTGCCCTTAGTAGTTAGACACCACAGGGTTACTTAGTCAGAGAGCAATGCTCTGACAGAGGAACCAAATTTTTATGGCAGATAAGTAGCTTTATAACAGCCACAGAACTGGGGAATTGCAAGGATGAGGTTTGCATAGCCACGTGTTCAAACTCAAGACCAATAATAAAAGACCAAAAGCTACAGTGTGTCACAGAAAACGTCAGAGGAGATTCAAGGCACCTTCCTTTATCAGAAAGCAACTCAGATCATTCAACTGTTGATGCAATCATAGGGATAAAAATTCCTCTGGAACTTGATTCCAAAAGTCACTTAGTCCAGAGTGTGTCAATTGGACATATTAATAGGCATCAATAATAACTTGATTTACCAGAAGAACAAGAATGCTCTCTACCCTCATCTTTTATCTGCCATTGATGTTATTTCTATGATTATTTTTAACTTAACTTTCTCTCAAGCTTTTTAAATTTGTTACTTTTCCAAGTAGATTATAGACTCATAGAAACAGAAAAATTTAGTTGGAAAGAATTGTGGAGGTTTTTAAATCCAACCTCTTAATAAAAGAATTATTAACTTCAAGGTTAGATTAAAAAAAAACAGTTGTTTTGAAAGTTTCTGAGGACAGAGCTTCAATAAGGTCTCTAGAAAATCCAGTGGTTAAATCTTTCTCCTTATTGAATACAAAGAAAAAAGTGATTACAGTCAGAATTTCTGTTATTGCTAATTGCGATTTTTGCCTCTGCTTTTCTTGCTGTGGCTTTCTGAGCAGAATTTGGCTGTCTTCCACTTCTGTCTTCAGGTATGTAAATTGGATGTGTCCAGATCTCCTGGGGAAGGGGTGGGTTTTTATGAAATCAGGCACAGTATTGCATAATACATCTCAGAAGCACTAAGTAAAATTAAATCATCTCTTCACTTGACCTGCTGGTAATGTTTTTAATAAAGTAGCCCCACACTGCAAGGACACACTATTGTGTGTTTTTAGCCTGTTAAGCATCAGTCACTTCCCTCTCTGTACTGATGCACAGAGTTAGTCTGCTCTGGGTGTAGAGAATCTGCTTTTATTGAAACTCATGGCACTTCCCTGTGTCTATCCTTCTAGATGGCCAAGGTCCCTTTCCTCTAAAGGGCAGCCCTGCCCTGCTGGGGCTTGATATTTCCCCATGGGGTTCCACTTGTGATGCAGGTAAGGCAGCGTTCCTGCCCATTCTCCAAGTTTTCAGATATATTAAAATACCAGCCCGCTTGGGAACATTATTTTTAGCCCAGCACAAGTCAGATTTTAAACAGTAGCTTGGTTTATATAAAGTTCTTCAACGCTTTGAAATGATGCGCAGATGAAGTGAGAACATAATCCCAAATCCAGCAACCCAATCAGTTTTTACCCTCCAGTCCACTTGTCTAGTCCATATACATCCCTTTTGGCTATAATCTGACTACAGGGCCTTTATGTGATACCCTATCAAAAACCTTACTCAAGCCTGTCTCTTCTTGCTGCTTCTGTTATCCCTCTGTTACAAATGTTCTCATTTGTGATTCCTATAATCTGGTTTCTTTATGCTCATGCTCTGTGTGCTCCCAGGCACATTTATGTTGTTTAGAATTCAGAAATAGTTAATTTCACAGCACACGTAAAGTCTACAGTGATGAATGTACCTACATCACCAAATAGTTGATACCATCACTACATGTACTAGAGAAAGAACAAAGCAGAACTATTCCAAGGACACTGAGGGCTACAGGTCTAAAGCTTATGTAAACAATCCTTCCAAAGCAGTCCTAACTGTGGCATCTTTTCCTGGAGCATACCAAAGAAAGGTTTCTTCCTTACTTTTTGTAAGGAAGCTACTTTATGTTGCTGCCCAAAAGAATTATAGATTAATTTTCTTCCTTCAGTCTTTAATTGAACACTGTTTTAAAAAAGCTAGTCAGCATTGTTTTCTGAGCAGAGCATCAACATAAAGCTTAATGAGAAAACCAAAAAAAGATTACTTAAAAAGAAGACCAAAACAGCATTAACAACAAAAAAAAAGAGCCAACCACAAAAAATAGCAAGAAGTTGCTGAGTATCCAGTCCGTGAGAATTAATTCAGGTGACCCATGTCTCTGAATTTGTACTTAGCCTGATATGCAAGAAGCACCATTTGTAGGAACAGTCAATTTAACACCAGCAGGTGTAATTCAGTAAAAATTAACTCTTATGATACCATCACAGCATATCCTCCAAACTATACATGAGTGGTGGGGCATGAGCAAAGCTAGTTTGACAGACAGATAACAAAGGCTAGTAGGGCATCCCTTTGTGCTCTGGGAGAGTAGGAAAAATGCAGCATGGCAGAACAGGAAGCAATTCTGGTTCCTGACAGAAATGTGAAGCGTGTGTTCTGCATGTGCTCTGTATGAAAGTAGAGAATGCTCAGTGGAGCTCTGAATCCTCTCAGCCAGAGTCCAGACACTCTGTGAAATAAAAATGCAGACATCAGTCTGGCTGAAAGCACTGAAACTAAGCTGAAAACATATGTGATTACTTGTGTAGGTGACAAGAGAAACTGGAATATACAGTGCTCTAGACAGTCAATAAACCTGTCTTACAGACTTCCCTTTGTCCTCGGTATAAAAAGAAAAAAACAACCCAAAAAAAGCTCCAATCAACCAACTAACCACACAAAAAACCCTAAATCTCAGGTGTAGCTAAAAATAAATGTCAAATATTTTAGAAAATATAAGGTTAGTAAGGTTTTTTCCCTGCAAAAAACCTACATAATCAAAGCATGCAGAAAATATTCCCAGCTCTACATCATAACTGTGCTTTCTGGCAGCTCTTGAAGAAGTTAGCACATTAAATAATTTTTTTGGTGCATCACTAACATGTATTCTTCAAGCTATGCTGCAAGGTTCAGACGACCAGTGACAGCTGCAAAATCTAGCTTCTCTCTCTCAGAATGTGTGCTTCCCTACATGATTTTGAAAGGCTCAAACACCAGAGTAATCCTTTATCACCATAAACATCCTGAATTCAGATAGAGATAAGAGAAGTTTTGCATGAAAACAGTTACTACTGTCTGGCCATTTTTCAGCTTTCAGTGGAAAAGGCTTTAAGAGGGAAAGGAAAAGAATAAGAAAATTGCATTTTTCCTACTGTCAACAAGCATCCTTAGTAAGGACTGTCATGATGTGGTGTTGAGTAGTATTTGTGATCATTACAGTGAAAATAAATGAACTATTTTAAAGAAGCAGCAGATAGTGTTCTCATCATAATTGCCACCAGTATCTTTTTCAAGGGAGACAATGTAAACATTCCAAATTCGTTAAATTACTATGATACAGTGACTTACAAGTCAACATGGGATACTTCCCACAGGTGATAATGCATTTCAAGTTCAAAAGAATTTCCTTCAGTCTCAGGAAGATCTAGGTTTCAAGGCAGAGCAGAGAAACTGTTGTGAAAACTCCTGCATCTGCTGGTTGCAATCTAATGAAGGAGGAGAAGGAGAAAATTGGTGGGTGTTAATCTATAACCAAGGTTGCCATCTCTGCAAGAGGATTTGGGCTGGGGACCCCTTAAGCTGTAAATTAACTGCTTTTAGCTGTTCTGGTAGGCACTTCTTCACACTGTAAAGTAACAACCAGTTCTTGACACAAACCTTTTCAAGCGAAGGACTAGGATTTGCTAAAAGAGAGTGTCTTGAAAAATTAATGCCCAACTAACAACTTATGGTGTTGTTTGTCACTCCTTTGCAGAGGTTCCAGAACTTGCCAAATCATAGATTATGTGTCTCACCTGACAGTGAGGCAAAGCTGGTCTGACAGATTGAAGGCAGTTAGAGGGCAGCAAAAACAATTACAAAGATAGGCAATTACAGAAGAAATGAAGCAATAAAACCAGTCTTGCGACGCACAGTTTGTCAAACAACATGAGTGCTAGAAGCTAAGGAATATATTGGAATAAGAACAATCAGAAAAGTCAGCTTTTGCCTCAGAAATCTACATAAGTTTTGTTATACTTTCCTTGTGATATTCTACAGGTGTCATTTGTTCTAAACACTTAGTTCCAGAAATTTAATTGGTTGCTTCAAACTGCCATGTGTTTACCCTGTCTTCTGAGACTTTTCATGCTACATGAGTTAGTGTGGCATGCTGTGAAAGCTCTGCTGCAGTCAGAAACCATATTTTTCACTGAGAAGAGGGAGTCTGGAAATGCACAAACATTAGATTTCAAAGACTACTCTTCAGAGAAGTGAGAGAATTCCACATATCAATTATTTTGCAGCATGTATACGGGAGAGGAGCAATGATCTGATTTGGTTTTGTGGATTCATTTTACTGTTGACACTGATTAGTGTGTTCAGGTCTACTGCAGATGAAAAATACCAAATACTGTGCTATTATAATGTACTGGGTAGCACCCAGTCCCATGTGGTTTTAATTGTGAAAACAATGTCAAACATCTTCTCTAACCTGACACACAACACATGAAGTCATAGAATCATAGAGTACGCTGAATTGAAAGGGACCCATCAGGCTTCTTCAATCCAACTTCTGGTCCTTCTCTGGACACCCCAAGAGTCACACCATATGAGAACATTATTGCTCAAACATTTCTTGAACTCTGTCAGGCTCAGTGCTATGACCACTTCCCTGGGGAGCTTTTACCAGTGCCCAGCTACCCTATGGGTGAAAAACTTTTTTGTGATATCTAACCTAAACCTCCTCTAACTCAGCCTCATGCCATTTTCTCAAGTCCTGTCGCTGGTCATACTTATCCCTCTGCTTCCCCTTGAGAGGAATCTCCTGTGAGGATGTTGAAAACAGTAGTGAGGTCTCCCTTAATTTTCCTCTCCTTCAGGCTGAACAAATCAAGTGACCTCAGCCAGTCCTCATAAGGCTTCCCCTCCACACCCTTCCCCATCCTTGTGGCCCTCCTTTGGATGCTCTCTAATAGTTTAATGTCTTTCTTGTATTGTGGTGCACCAAATTGCCGCAAGGTGAGGCCGTCCCCATGCAGAGCAGAGCGGGACAATCCCCTCCACTGACCAGCTGGTAATGCTTTGTCTGATGTCCCTCAGTACATGGTTGGCCCTCCTGGCTGCCAGAGCACTGCTGACTCATATTCAACTTGCCATTGACCCCCAGTTCCCTTGCCACAGTGCTTGTCTCCAGCTTCTCCTTCCCCAGTCTGTGCGCACAACCAAGGTTTCCCTGTCCATGTGCAGAATCAAGCACTTACCCTTGTTAAACTTCACGCTGTTGGTGATTGCCCAGTGCTCTAATTTGTCAAGCTCTCTCTGCAGGGCCTCTCTGCCCTTGAGGGAGTCAACAGTTCCTCCCAATTTAGTGTAATTGGCAAACTTACTTAGTGTTCCTTAGAGTCCTGTGTCCAAGTAGTAATGAAGCTTTTGAAGAGAACCAGGCTGAGGATGGAGCCCTGCAGAACCCCACTAGTGACTGGATGCCAGTTTAATGTTACCCCAATTCACTATAACTGTGCACGAACTGTGAGCCAGGTTCTCATCCGTCACGTGACATGGTTATCCAGTTTTATGCTGGACATTTTGTCCAGAAGGATACTGTGAGAGACAGTATCAAAGGCCAAAGGGCTCTTCTGCTGTAAGTTCAATCAGAACTGCCAGTGCTCAGCTCTTACTGCAATTCTGGGAGAAACAAAGCAAAAATGAGGAGAATGAGAAGTAATTGAAACTATAAATTATTATTTATACTTCCTTGGTGTGGATATGAAATCCAGATTGTCAGAATGATTGAATTGTGCCTGGGGTTTATATTGCTGATCTGGTCTGGAATGGTAGCCTGTATACACATTAAAAAAAAAAAGAAAAAAAAAAGAAATAATTTTCTTTTTGAATCTTGCACTCTCAGATATACAATATATGTATCTTTAACCCTCCTGAGTCCTTACAGGAATTCTGTTTACATTGAGGTTGAAAGGCTCGAAGTGCTGTTTGGATGAATGACTTGAGGGCAGCCTGTCCCCTGCTCTGTGTGCAGCAGGTTGGGACATGGGGTTGCAGAGAGCCCCTGGCAGTCTGGGGATGTGTGGGAGGGCTGGGGAGAGTGAGAGCAATTCTGCTGTATGAGTGCCAAAAACGACCAAGTGCTTGCTATCTGATGAGAGAAAAGCTCCCTCCCCCATTTCTGTGGATAGCTAAGTGACATAATCACTTCCAAACTGAGGAAGTTTCACAGTAGTAGTTTTCAGCTTTTTCAGGCTGCACCTGAACTGTGCTCCCACAGTGCTGAGAAACGTAGAGTCACAGAATCATAGAATACCCTGTGCTTGAAGGGACCCACAAAGACCATTGAGTTCATCCCAGCCGTGCACAGGACAACCCCAAGAATCACTCCATGTGCCTGAGAGAATTGTCCAAAAGCTTCTTGAACTCAGGCAGGCTTGGTGCTGTGATTGCTGCTCTGGGGAGCCTGTTCCAGTGCTCAATCACCCTCCAGATGAAGCACCTTTTCCTAATATCGAACCAAACCCTCTCCTGACCTAGCTTCCTGCCATTCCCTTTGGTCCTAAATAGGTTTAAACAAATAATGTTGCTGAGATACATCCTGCAGAATTGACACAGCTTTAGATAAACATTCTGCTTCTCAACTGAATGTAATCAATGTGCTGTACCAAAAAATCACACAGGTCAGACATGTATCTTTGTATCAGTTATCAGTTCTCAAAGGAGTTTGTAGGGCTTTCTACCACAACACAGGCAGAGATGGCTCCCCTTCAGAGTGCATACAACTTTTTTATGGGATAATAGCTACTACCACTTTACAAGTTAGTACTATGTATTGAGTATTCACATCTGTTGTTGACACCATCAGAAACTGCAGGAAAATAATAAAGCCATGATGAGTTTCACGACTGAAGGCCACCAGGCTTGGCCAGTCTTAGCTGAGTTTTGTATCTTTTTTTTATTTGCTGAGGAACACAGGTTTCTCCCAAAACCCAGCTCTTAGATCCATCCAAGCTACTGATCACACTACGTCTACACTTCTCACTCTGGGATGTTGTGCTGGGGTCACTGTACTAGAATGCATTCATCCTGAGAAAGAAATAAGGATGAGGGAAGCCCAAGAGGAAACAAGACTGAAGAAATAAAGATGAATATACAAAGTGTGCTTCTGAGCATAAACGACTTGCTGTACACCAAAGCCTGATTCTTTGTGATCAACAGCAGCATTAGGCAGCTGGGTAACAGAGAGTGAATTCAAGGGAAGGAAAACAGCTGCAAGAAGCAGAAATTTCTGAGGATCCATTAGTGAAATCTGGACATAGGTCCAGAGGTACTTGGCGTAAAGATATTTTATAGTTTGTATAAATGTGAAAGGCATGCAAAAGACAGATCTGTCCAGTAATGCTTGAATAGTTGGGAGTTCACAGGTTGTCTGTGCAGAAAAGGAGCACTCAGCAAGACAGTTAAATGGGTTTATACATTTCATAGTATTGTAGAATCATTAATGTTGGAAAAGACCTTTTAATACATTGACTTCAACCATTAACCCAGCACGACCATGTTCACCACTGAAATATATTCCCAAGTGTCACATGCACATGCCTCTTGAACACATCCAGTGATGTTGATTCCACCACTTCATTGGGCAGCCTGTTCCAAGTCCTGACCATGCTTTCAGTGAAGTAATTTTTCCTAATATCCAATCTAAACCTTCCCTGGTGCAACTTAAGGCCACTTTTTCTTGTCCTGTCTCTTACTATGTGAGAAGAGACCCACCCTACCTCTCTATAACCTCCTTTCAGAAAGTTGTAGAGAATGAGAAGGTCCCCCAGAGCTTCCTTTTCTCCAGGCTGAACAACCCCAGATTCCTTAGCCACTCCTTATAAGACTTTTACTTCCTTCCTTCTTTCACCTGCTCAGTTTTTTAAGAAGAATTAGACAAAAGAAAGAGTTTTAGATATGTGTGTGTGTATATATATATAAAAGAAAAACTATCATTAGCATTAGTTTCTTTTGCTGCTGTGAGGCAATCACTTCAAAGCATTGGCACTCATATTTGCCCCTCTCTCCTTATCCATCTCATTATATTTTTTATCAAGATCAGTCTAGAAGTAAATGATGCAAACAAAGGCTAAAAAGTAGTTTCAATGTTAAAGAAAGTGTCAAACTATCATTTTTCTAGGACAGCACTAAGAGCGGAGAGAATCCTAGAATTTCCTTCATTCTCCTGCTAGATACGTGTCCCATGTTTGCCATCTACCAAGGTAGGAGCTGCCATGTTTATGGCTTAACCATGATCCTCCTTTCCACATTCAGGGAATCCTGAACTCTGCAAGTCTATTGCTGTGGTATTTTCAGAGGGAGAGAAAAGCACTTCTTGTCATATTTGTGAAGTCTGTACTTGCAAAATGAACAGACATTCATTTTTACATCAAATACAAGCAAGGTCTTAAATATTTCTTTATTAGGTGGATTTATACTACACTATTTATTTCAAATCAAGAAGTTAAGGCACAAATGATGAGAACTATGAACACAATTGAGTTTTCAGGTGAAAACAAGTCCAGCAATCAAGGAAATCTACTTTAGATTTACAAAGCTCTGGATAAATTGTGCTGTCCCTATCTGAGAGCTTCAAAATAATTACTATTACTGATGTTAAAATATTCTGGCATTCAGGGAGCTAGTGCTAAGGGTTATTAAGCACTACCAAAAGTGGAAAAAGTCGTAGGAATTTCTTCAAGAATGGTGGCTTACCTCCACCTGGATTGAATCTGCAGTCTTGCAGATAGTACGACAGATTATTTTCTCGGATAGATGCTAAAACTGCATGAAGCTCAGTAAGAGAGTGATTTTTTTTTTCCACTAAACAAGTACCAGAGAGTTCCAATTGACCTCAAGCTCTTTGCTGACATAATACAGCTTGCAGTTAACTGTCAAATTTTTTAGAGACTTGTATATATTTTTAAAATGTGTTTTATGGCATAAGAGACTAAATATATAGATTTTTATTGCAGTACATGTGTGTGTATAGCCTGGTTAGTCTATTATAGAATACACTGAACTCAAATTTTATGCTCATATATTGGCTTAGAAGCGCATTCAAATATTTCTTCAACCATTACCTCCTCCAGATGTTATTTTCTCTGGCATTTTAAAATACATGCATAAGCCATTTCTAAGCTATCCCTCAATGTAGTAAGCTTGAACTCTTTTTCTTAATTCAAGAAATTTAAATAATTTATATTTAAAGAATCTGTGTTTTCTGGATTGAGGCATATGTTTTGGAAATCTTATTTGGGATAAATTTTCCTGTAAGCTAGCATGAGACCAAAGTGAGTTTCTAAAATAGTTTACTGTGATATGTTTAGATTGAGTCATTCTCTTTCTCAATTAATTTTCTAGCACCTAAAATAGCTGTAAAACCCCATCCTCTCTTAGCATCCTATTTTCTTTCACCTGTATCTGTAGCCTTCCATACAGAGGTTCCAATGCCTTTAATCCAAACATAGTTTTTCAATTTTATTTTCTCCAAGTGACTAAGAAATACTCAAATCAATGATACAACCCTGTCCACACTATGCATACCAGACCAGGTTGTCTGTTTCTTTGGATTTCATTTTTTGGTTTTTTTTTCTTTAAACACAATGTATAAGTTAGTATTAGAATAAAACAAATTCCAGACTGGCACCAGGCAGAGCTGGGCAGGGCAAAAGCAGCCCCACTGCCAGGTTGGCTGCACATCAGCAGTAGCAGGCAGGAGCTCAGGGAGACCTGGAGTCCTGGAGCGAATACCTCAGAAATCAGAACTCTCTTTGTACTAGTGTCCAAACCAGGAGGATTTCACCCTGAGTGTGCTATCACACCAGTACTCTTCCCATGGCTTCAGAGTCACAGCTGGCTCAAACTAATCAAAGCCAACCAAAGGGAAATCCTCCCCTTTGCCCCCTCTGTGCCAGCACAAGCACTTGTATGGTTGATGAGGAGCCAAGGCACTTCTAGACAGAGAGTGCATCAGGAAAACAGGGGAAAAAAAAAAAAGGAAAAAAAAAAGGAAAAAAGAAAAAAAGAAGGGTTATCTGCAGCTTCAGCTCTGCTTCTGCAACAGCAAGAATCAGGCTATGGTCAATTTAGAAACAAGCTTTGACTTACCAAACGTCGTGTGGAGGACCATGTCATCTCTGACTTTTCTGTGAGAAAAGCTGTCTCCAGGCTTCTTGTACACTATGTACTTTTATTTCTCATACTATCAGCTATATGGGACCTATATGTGGAAACTCTAGTGCAGAGAGGAATTTGGGTAGAATTCAACACTGGAATTGTCAAAAGGAAAACAAAGTGAAATAACCTTAACTGAGACATTTAGGGAATAAGTGAGAGCAGCCAGAAGCTTGGTGAAAGTAATCAATAACTAGCCAAGCAGCCAGAAGGTTTAATTCCAGTTTTATATGTAGCTGTCATGTGGTCGGTTTGTTCAGATAAAAAGAAAGGAATAATTCTGACCCGTAACTGTGTAAGTCAGTGCAATTGTAGGAAGGAAAGGGAAGTTTCTTTTCTCAATGTGAATATAATGTGGTAAAATCGTGTGATTCCCCAAATGGGTTGTTTCATGTGCTTTTATAAATCTAACTTTTGGCTTGAGAAAGAGATTCTTAACAAATTTTCTCAGAAGGATTTTCAAAGTGTGTAGAGATTTGGTTCAGTTGGACTGGTGCTGTAGGTGTCCAAGTGACACAAGCATAGAAGCATTATCACCAATTGCGCAGTAAACACAAAATCCACAAATAGTTTCATGCTCTTCAGATCACTTTAAGTGATTTCTTTTCCTCCTCTTTTATAGAAACTTAATGATATTTTTGTTGATTATTTGTCTTTCAAGTATTGCAATTAAAAAGAAGGATGGAAAACTTAACAAGGTAGGACTTGATAGAGAAATGCAGTTTAATACGGAAAGGCATTGATGTAGTGATAATATCTCTCCTTAAACAGCCCATCTACCTAAGTGAGTATTTCTGATCTAAGGTGAGAGAACTGCCCACAAACAAAATTGAAGATCTAATGAAATTAAGTGTATACAGAGATGACCTCTTCCCTACAGTTTCAAGTAAAAGGTCAGAAGGTCACACAGCAGAGCAGGAGTTAATGAAATGAAACCCAGAATCACTAAAGCTAATAAGGACAAACAGATTCAGTGCTTCTCTTGCTGTGTTCACTCCAGTCAAGCATAATTTCATGTTTCCAAAGAAGAAAAAAACCCTAAGCCAACAAAACACCCAAAGAAAACAACACCAAAAAACTTTCCTTCTTTACAAGGGTCTGATTCAGACTTTTAAAAAAAATACCTGAAAAATGTTGCCCTTCTTTTTAAGGACACAACATAAAATAAAAATAGTTAATTAGAAACGTTATGTTGAGCCACTATTGCAAGTTTCTTGGATTTCCTGGACACCTGCAAAGGTCATTTTATCTCCATTACTTGGAAAGAAAACTAGAATGTCCAAAAGGCTGTTGAGAGCTAGAAATATGAGGTATCACAACATGGTAAGTGACAAGATAAAAGCACATTTTGGTTTATTTTGATATGTAGTGCTTCAACATTTAAAAAGTTTTATACTGAATTATCAGCGCAGGGGTGCCTGTTGGTCTCTCCAAAGCATTTCTCCCCTTTTGTGGAGAAATATAGACCTTCCCACATTCCTCCTGTAACCTGAGAACATAATATGGTGTTGTCAGAAGCAAAACTTCTTATATTTAAGTAATCCTCATCTGTGAAATTCACCAAGTGAGTTGAGACCTGCCAAAGGGCCAGCTGTTTACAATAAGACAAGTTTATTGTGTAGGTGAATCACAGCAGATAGACAAGGTGAAGAAGAGTGCAAACAAATGCATGTGGCCCAGCTAAGCACAAAACAAGGGCGGTTTGGAAGCAGAGATTTTTTTTTTTGGTATTATCTGGACATGACTTGTTCAGCGTGCTTTTGACTTTGAGTTGGGATAAAAGCCTCAGAAAAAATTCCTGCCATAGACAGTTTTGGAACCTCAATTTCTCTTCAGGAAGAGAACATGGTGGAATTGTGATAAAATGAAAGCAAAACCCCAAAATGTGGTTTTCACTTTCCAAAAAAAACCCAAAACAAAACACCCTGTTTGATTTAAATTTGCAACTGCATTTTTATTGACTTTTTATTTTAGCCAGGCCACTAGAGGTGGCAAATAAAGTTTTGTTAGATAAATTAGATATAAGTTTCCTTAAATACGTGAAAATGTGACTTTTAGCATCTTAATGCTCAAAGTAGCTTTACTTCAGTGCACACCATGATAAAGAAGCAAATGTCTTGAGGGCACCTTAGGAATTGATTGGTTAAGTGATTTATTTTCTGAACAACATTATTCACAGAGACAAGGAAATACCCAAGTAAACCATTGCAATTTTTTATAATGCTGCAATATATGTCACAGATGAGTGAACAATCTTTATTTTTTTGGAAAGTCAAGACGACTGAGGTCTACTAATATTACTGCAAATGTCAAAAATACCCACTTCATTCAAAGGGGAAAGAAAAAAAGAGAAAGAACCCCCCTCCCCCCAACACAATATAAGCCAAACAGGAGAGTATTTTCTCAAGGCTTGTCTAATCAACATTAAATAAAAATAGAGATTTTAGATATCCTTTTTGTTAGCTATTGGTTAACATTGCAAGTGACAGTTGCTGGTTGTTTAAATATTACTTTTGCAGGAGCTGGGAAAGAAAACTTGCCATATTTCTGCAGAGTTTACAGATCTTTAAATACTGGTGGTTGAGCTGATTACTGAACACATCTGTAAGTTAAATTCTCAGAGGCTGCTTTCAGGCTGGCTGAAACCAGAAAGTGTTGGAAATCTATTGAGAAGGCTGAAGATTCCTGGTTCAAAATCCGTGTATTGAGAGGGCTAAAGATTTCCAGTTCAAAATCCAAGGCACACACATTTGCCTGAGGATCTGAATGGAATTATTTGAAATCAGATTGCTGCCACCAGTCTATTCATATTCAAAGCTACAGAATCTGCCAGGTTAGGACAGGCTTAATTTATGAGCTAGAGTCACACTGTGCACTGTTCAGCCCAAACCACATGATAAACATAGGGGATGGGATTTGGTGGGGTTTTTTCTGTAATTTGTCCTTAGTCTGCTTTCACTTTGAGTGTGGTCTCATCACTTACAGCATCAAGAAATACATGAACACTTCCAGTAGAATAAGGCATCATGTGATTCTGGCATCCGATTATATTCCTGATGATTAAAGTAAAAGGAGTAATTGAAATTCCAAATGATGCCAGGAACTGAGTAGGGTCAAAAATGCTAGTCTACCACAAAGTAGGAGAATGAAAAGCTAACATAATTTCAGTAGGAAAAAAACATACTAATAGTATAATAATTTGCATTTCCCGTAATGATTTCCTGGCTTTAATGACTTTAGAAATTCTATAGTAAAGTTATTTTCCTCTTCAAATAAGCTTCTGGAAAAGTTAGAAGAAAGACTGTTCTAATTTAATTGACCTTGTTCCCTTGTTCCACCTAATACTTTTAGAAGGCAAAGCCAATCTGATGGGAAGGTGGCACACAGGAATTTAAGAACATTTTCCCACAATTAAATGCCTTATGAATCATAGGTTATCTTATCAAGCACCATTCCCTTTTTGAGTCCAGTTCCAGTTTAAGATATGAATAGCTCGGGAGCCATGAAAATCACAGTGTTCTCTCTAGAACCTGTACTGTGTGTTTGATTGAACCAGGCTCTTTCAAGGTTCATTTTTATCTAGCTTTGTTCTGGCTACAAACATCATGGGAATGCTTTCAGATCTCAGGCTGAATGAATTAGTGAAGCATGGTTATATTTATTTCTTTAGAGTGCTTCCTATCTTGTCTAGTGGCCAAGGCAAATCCACTTTTCTATAAAGACATTTAAATTAACTAACCACATGCTTTCCAGTGAGTATCTTAGCTTAACTTTAGTTCAATACCTCTTTTCACAGTCTTACAATCTCTAAAACGAAAAGACCCCACACACTATTTCTCATTCCCTTACTCATTTAAAGGTGTTCCTTACCTGTACTGTGATGGCTTCAGAGAAAGACATAAATGTATAAACCACAAGATAAATCTGAGCAAAAAACATACATGAGTTTATTAGCTAAAACTTCACACAGGGAGTGAGCAGAATGTCATGGGTCTGAAAGCCTGTTTTCTAGGACAGGAAATAAGGAGCCGCTATAACTAATAAAGTTTGTCCTTAGACAGAAATTCAGACCTTGATCTATGCAATTGAAAAGCAATTCTACGAGCTCAATTGCCAATAATGTTTCTTATTGGATTTTAAAATAGGATACTTTGTGTTAATCTGTACTTTGAATATCAGGGTGCTACTCACCTTGATTCACTCTCATTTTCAACAAATGACATTGTCTGGTAATCTTAAGACTTACACAAAGAATTTACTATTTCAGATGTTTGTGACTAGAAAAGAAAAAAGGAATATAACAAAGTATATATATGTTTAGGAAAGGAAGAATAAACTATGTTCTTCATACATTCTTAGGCTTTTTTCAGTGTGGTGAAGGGTTAATAGTGAAAGAAACCCTACACTGAAGTAACTCACAAAAAACACTTGGCTAATGCAAATGTTTAAATCAAGTTATATTTGTGTTTTGAGGAAAGGACTCAAATTCAACAGTGATTTAACTTTGTTAATTTCTTTGGTACTATGGCAGAATTAAATTACTAATTTCATTTACTAAGTGACACATTTAGTTACTATACTGCCAGATCCTGGACCCATTCCAGAATCTAAGACCAGCAGGCACTGAGATGCATATTCATTTTGGGATTGAGGCTGATCATTCTTGGCCCAATTTACATTCCTATATTGTTGATGAGAGAAATAAATGATTTCAGTAGATGCAAAATTCAGGCTTTTATGCTGTATCAGCCTTCAGTATTATGAATTCCTTCCAAATCATCATTAGGGGAATAGCTAAGACATTCCCCTACATCTGAAAAGAAAAGAAATTCTCTTTGTTTCTTGTATTAAGTGGTTTTCTTTTTCAGTATATCACTTGTTGAATATTAAAGACAAAGTAAAAGATGAGGGGCTTTTTTCCCATGTAATTGACAGAACTAATTTGAGTTTATATGTTAAATAACTTATACTTTTAATAAACACTTTTAATAAACAGTTTTCCCTACTTTCTCTACATCACTGCTTCCAAGAGTGTTGTTAGAGTTTGAGATTAGAGCAATTCACTATAAAAGTTGACGATATTTGAAAGAACGTCTTTAGAAAGACAATCTGGGTCTATATATATATAATGAAGTATGACAAGTGATCAAGGTAATACAATATGTGCAGCTGTGGGAAAAGCTAAGATGAAAGCAATATGATAGCTTGAGGAATTGAAAGGTTCAGATGTAGGAAGTATTATGTGAGCCCAGTGTATTGCAAAAATACCTAACTAGAGAATATACAGGAAACGTTTACTGAAATAGTGGTGTCTCTTCTACACTAAAACAATCTGGAACACAAAACCCTTTTCTGGAGTTGGTGTTACAATGGAGCAGATTCAGGAGTAAATTGCAGCTCAAATACAGATTTTTTTCCTTCGTTGTATCCCAGATGTGTCCCTGGGAGGTGCTTAGTGCTCCCCTTTGGTCGATCGGCAGAAGCCGACCTGGGTTTTAAGTTCTAGGTCCCAGAATGGTTGTGTTAGCATGAAGAGCAGCAAAGCAAAATACTTTGTGACAAAAACCAGTATTCCCAGAGAACGAGAGAAAGTTAAGCTGCCTGACTCAGAAATACTTGAGTCACTTCTTGCAGATAAGCAGTATTCCATCTAGATGAGACACCATTTTACTATAAACAGAGAATAAATCATATCAAAGGCTTAGGGCAAAGACTGTATAAAGGAAAAATCTGTAATGCAGAGCTACTAATCAAAACTAGTTCTCTTGACTCTGCCAAACCACCTTTCTTAGCTTGTCTCTGTTAGTAAGTCTGTTAAATCTAAAACACCAGTCATAGGACAGCAAAAATAGGCAAGATGCCCACACAGAAAGGATATACTGGGGATAACCAATTACACAAGGGTTTGGTGGTTTGGGATGGTGGTAGCTGAGTGGAGGAAGGAGATCATTTTGAAAGCTGGAAAGGCATGGAAAAGAATATGAAAAGTATGGAAGAGTTTAGGGATGAGGGAAAGAAGTCAAGAAAGTGTGAGAACAGTTGCAAAATCTGTAGTCTAAAGAGGAAAGCTCTTGGATTGGACAGAAAAAGGAAGCCAAGGAGTGTTAGTTAAGGTATAAAAAAGCTTCAAGATGCCATTAAGATCAAAAGATCAGTTGTTTCTAGAATTAAATTTTTGGTGGATGATAATAAGACTTCAATTCCAAAGGAAAACCTATCCACAAAAGGATAGATTGCAGAGTCTGCAACTCTGCAGCTGAACCATGAACACAGGAAATGTTCATCCCTAGATTCTTTTTCACTGTCAGGACAAAGTAACGCCTGTTGCATGGTAGTATCATGTATAGTTCAATATAAACTTCTAGCTCTTTAAGCTGCCTGGAAAATTAACTCTATAAGAAAATTTTTCTGTAAGTAAGGATGTCTTTTTTTTCTTATCTTGTTGCTGTTGATTTGATTTCTTATGCATATTTTGATTAATAAAGTGTATTTTTTGTAATTACTGGCTTGATTTCTTTTATTTTTTTTCTCTCCTTTATTTCTTCAGCACTGTGAAAGAGAACAAATCTCCTCAAATGAAGAAATCATTCTCTGAAGGGCAAAGCAAATGTTGGCTCACTTTGGAGCTCACTATTCATGAGCCATAGAGACTTTCCAAGATACCTGCCCCAGCTGACTCCCCTTTTAAGCATTAAGCATAGTCCATAAATTCTATTTCAAAGTTGAAATTTACAAAGGACTCCATTCATAAAACTGTCATGGTAGGTTTTCTAAGAACATTTCACACTGATGTGCAGAATGCTTCCAAGCTGAGTAAAAGCTGAGTGGTTCATACATATCAAAGCTTTCTCCTTTATAGACAGATGGTCAGCTTGCCATTGGACTCAGAGAGAAGGAGGGGGGAGAAGCGTTAGCTCAGAAGTGCCAGACTACAATGAAACTTGTTCATAAAGAGCTGATCTGTGCTCTTTGCTGCATGGTCCATTTTAAGAACGTGATCTAACTCCCATCGAATCCAATAGGCCTCCCAAGGAACTGGAACATGCCATATGTCTGAAAAGGAGCACTTCTCTGGCATGAAGCAAAACAACTCATGAGTGGGAGTTAAGAGACTGCGGCAGAAGGAAAGAAATTTCTGCCCTATTAAATTTCCTCCTTGCTATTGTATCAAAAATTGTCACTAATGTAGTGCCTTGAAAAATGGTCATGTCAGACTGACTTTGAGTTGATAGAAATTGCCACAATTGTGACTTCCATAGACCTACACTAAGTTCTTTTTTTTTTGTGTCATTGTCTCTTATATTAAGTAGAATATATTGAGAAGATATATAATGTATAGATTGGATAAAGGTCATCACAAAGTGGCAGCATTCTGGTTCTCCTTCTGCACTGAATTTCTTGGGGTTCATTGTTTTATGATTAATTTCCTGTCAGTTTCCTGCAATTTTTTTAATGCTCTTTTGTCTTTTTTGGGGTGGAGTTCAAAATTTTAGGAACAAAAAGCTAGAAAGAGAAGATACTACACAATCATTACAGAAACTGAAATTGAAAAAAGTCATGTAGATATCTGCATTAGAACTCAAATTTCTGTTCTCTCTCTCACTATTCTAGTGGAGATAGAAGACTTGTATAAGGTGGTTTACCACATACTATCAACATAATTTAACTTCAGAAATTCAAGTGTAGATCAAGGTTGGTTTTTTTCATCTCCCCTCTGATCAAATAAAAATAAAGTGTCTCCTTCTTTGGTTCACTACCAGAGCTGGGAAAAAGCTTGACTTAAACCACTTTAAATATACTATGATAAAACCCAGTAGCTTTATAAATTTTGTGGAGGTTTTCTTTTTAGATACAATCTGTAAACTCTATCACTATAGTTTTATGAGGATTTAATAAGTATGAGGAATTTCATAAACCATAGCTGTGTTAAATTACCCCAAAAGAATGTAGACTTCCCAAGAATACACATATCGGTGCAAAGATTCCAAATGACAAGAAGAAAAGTATGTTTTGGAAGAAGTTCCTTTGTAATGAACATGGCAGTGTATGTTCTAGGGAAGAAAAAAATGCATCGCCTTTAATTGGTGATGACTTTTCTCATGGTCTTGAGAGAGTTTGAAACATAAATCTCTGTGCACTGAACAGAATTTCAGACCCAAAAGGCCTCAAATCTATCTGTCCACGTACCCAATATTTGATTTCATTTACAGAACACCTTCAAATTCCTTAATTTATATTTAAAAACGTTTTTTCCTGGTCTAAACCTTTTTACATTCCTTGAAGTTTATAGTGCCTATCACATAATAAGCATTTTGAAAAAATGCTGCAGCTTAGGCTCTAGGGAGAATTTTGTGATTTTTTTTTCCTTGTTTTTAATGTGTATGATAAGTGTGCTTGTTTATGTGCATGTGTTTTATTTACTGTTTTTAATTAAAATTACATTCTCACAGCAGCTAGAGGTGGAAGAGATCTATTCTTTTCAAGCCTTTTTTTCTAAAAGGTAGTATATTTTCTCCCAGACACAGGATAGGTTAGACACAAATTTATTACATTCCATCTTAACCAAAACACCCTTACAGATTTTCTCATACAAAATACCATTTCTACTTTTCCAAAATATCCTTTGGTTGAGTCTCAATGCACATTCAGCTCTCATTTCAATGCATAAACTCTTTGCAGATGATTTTATGGGCATGGAGGATGTAAAAGATTTTGCTATTCGAAGTAGCGCATTAATGTGCCTGTACTTTAATGTATTGCTGGCAGACTGTCTTTAGATTCTGCATACTTTTTCATTGATCATGATGCCTTTGCCTGTCAGGCATGGATTTTCCAGGGACATTGACAGACTTTTTCATGTGCAATATGCACAGTTGCTTTTTCTATAGATTCACTATAACCATTATATTTCTGTTTTCTCTCTGATCCATCTACAAAACCGGTCTAAACTTTTGAAGTTCCTGTCTTAACATGACATGTAAGGCCATGCTCAGTTTAAAATAGTGGCTTTAACTGTATTATTACTATTTATACTTAAACATAGACTTCAACTGAACAATGAACACGGAGAATAAGCTGTCTACTATTCTTAGAGTAGGGAGCTGAATTTTGCTCTGTTTCACCTTCTTAAATCTAAGAGAAAATATCCAGTTGAACTAGATCTGATTTGTTTCAAATGGTCTCTGAATTTCCTCCATGGCAGATCTTAATGAAAGGATAGGGATAACAAAATCATATTGAAATGTAGTGGTACATTTTAGTTTAAAATATAAAATCCTGTGGATGCAAAATGTTTGTATCCTGCATATTTGGAAGCCTTTTTGCCAAGTAATGCATTGCCAGCTCATTCTGAAATAAAGCACAGCCTATAATGCTGTGTTCCATATAGGTTTTCAACTAAGGATTCCAAAGTGACAAACTGTAGTTTAGAATATGAGGCTGCTCTTGTTTAATCTACTGTTTCATTCAGTCAAATACAAAAGTCTTCTCCTGAGACTAGTATTTTACATAAAACTCAGACTTCCCTACAAAAACAAAGGACAGAAACAGTTTCCATTCAGCATTACATTGAAGTGAAAAAATGTAAATTAATGGTTAATTGATCCAAAATGAAACAATATTTCAAAATTATTATTTTAAAAAAAAAATCATTCCACAAAAGTACTTCCTATTTTGAATTTTTTTTTTTTCTAGTACACTTCAGGAAATTCATTTTGGAAACCAAGCGAGAATTCCTCCTAAGTCTGAGTTCTGGTTTTCATTCTTTATTGATCAGTACATATCTCATGCAGTTTTCCTTCACTGTTATTTCTAATCCATCATTAGCTGCAGAAAAAATGGAAGCAAATTAAAATTCAAACATCACAGTCATTAATCACAGGCTATATTTCAATTGGAAATATGCTTGGACACCTTAAGAAATAGATGGATCAACAAAATATCAGAACTATGATTGAACACTAGAGCTCTAGAGCACTTCAGCCCAGTAATCTCAGGATTTCACACAATGTTTTAAATTCATTGGAGCAATTCTTAATTATCTCTCCTGCAAATGGAGTAGAAAGACTACTGGAAAATGTACACAACAGAAACTTAAAGAGTTATGAGAAGAATGAAAAGTGAGGACATTCAAATAATGTTTCTCTGCAAGACTGGTTACTTACGTAAGAGTTATTATAATGATTTTGGAGAATAAAGTCAGCAAATAAATGTAAAGGGGGTTTTTCATATCTCTTTTTCATTTCTGTGTAAATCAGAATGCAACCTTTACTGATGCTTCCACAATTTTTTAAGGATGCAAAGCTTCATTCACACTGGTCTTTTGCCTTTCTCCTAAACTGATGGAATAACTGAATAATAGACTGATTCTCTTTGCTATCACATGTCTTGCCTTGAATTGGCTGTGGATTGTTTTGATAAAAGTGTCCATTTTAAGAACAATGTTTATTTTCTAGTCCATTTACTTTGGATGCCTTTTAATTGATTTATAGGCTTCCTAATTGAACTTATAGCAGAGACATAGGTTATTTGGTGACATCAAGACACATAATTAAGGCTGTGAAATAAAATATTCTCACGTGAGACAAACCTTCTGTATTTCTGTTTTACTTGGATCATCTGTTGTCTCTAGAGAGCCTAGTAAAAAGAAACAACTTAAAACATTGCATTGACCTAAATATCATTGCTATGTATAGGCAACATTTTATTTTAACTTAAGCTGAAACAAATCCCTTAGCTTAGCTATTTGCAAAAAAACCTTGAAGATTACCAGCAAAATTCATCTGGGAAGAGTGGATTCCTTTCCTTAGATAAGAGCCTGGAGACTTGTTCTTCATTTTTTATATTCCAGCAGCACTTGTAATATTATAGAGGCTCTGAGCCTCCTATGCAAGAGTGTGCAAGCTTATTAGCAGGTATGGACTACATCCAAGCAGTTTAGCATTTAATTTAAGTGCTAGGAGAATAAATTTAATTTAAAAAATCCTTGTTATAAGAATCATGTTCAACGATTAAGGAGTGAAAGATTTTTCAAGTCACTGGATGGAAGATATTGGCTCAGCAGGTGGCACTATTCCCTCAAAATCAATGTATAGCTTTTTCTTCACAGGTGTTTTGGGCGTTGACATAACGTAAAGTAAAAGTATTCTGTTGATAATGCAGAAAATTATACATCCAGTAGCAGTGGTGATTAAAGATATTGTTCTTATAGGAAAACATACATAATATTACCTTGCCAAGTAGATAGAAAATCAGGGGAAGAATAGTACGTAATTTTGTTCTTTTTGTACATATAGTATTTGATTTTATTTCTTTTCCTTAATTTCTAGACATTCTTGTGTCTTAGTGAGTTGTTTTGATTACATAGCTGAATTTAGTGCAAAATACCATTTTTTCTTTCTACTACAGCTTGATGTTCCATTCTTTGTTTAATGATAATAAAACTTATAAAATAAAGTCCCTTCTGAAGTCAGAGAAAAAAATCACTTAAGAAAAGGGTACAGAGCCTAGTAGAGTTTTGTGGGGTAAAAAAGTTTTTTGCAATAGAATTTTTTAAAATATATCAATATAAAGTAGAACAATCTCTCACACATATGAAAATGTAACATTCTAAAAGTTAACACTCACAAAGCACTTCAGAAAATTAAGTCTTTAAGAAAGTAGGATAAGTGTTAATAACTAGTGAAAATACTAGACTTCTTTGCAGTGCCGCTGTACAATACTCTTTTATAGTATATTCAATTAAACCTTTTCAATATTGAAAACAGCATCTCTAAGAAGATCTGCATGAACTTCACAATCAGTGCACAGTGTAGTATAAACTGAAGAAGAATATTAGCTCTATAGCACCTAATTTTGTAGGTGCTTTCCAAACCGACAAAACCTTCAAAAATATATCTATATCGACATATACTTGTAATAGCTCTCTTAGGCTAAAATTCAATGCATATAATACACCCTCAGATGAAGGAAATTTTAATTTCCTTTAGAAAATTAATCGTGAATAATTAAACTAGACAGATGATTTCAATACCTAAACTTTTATTTAAACCTTCCAAAGAACTCAGGAAAGATTTCACAAGAAATCTTTTCTATAGTCAGCTTGTTAATGCTGGTTTTTCTGAATAGAATATCCACATATCATCGATCATCTCAGAAGAGATTAAAGGCCCTAACTTGTCAGGATATTTCTCTGAAGTGCTTTAAGGAAAATAAAATCACATGATATAATAGGAGCAATATTGGAATGCTTGATCCTGTAATTGCAGTTGTTTATTTTTCCATCTTGTAATCCAAGCATTCAGGCACTTTACAGCTTACATGCAGATTTTGCTTGTAAAATAAACCCTCACATGTGTAACCTATCACACTGAAAGTGAATGAAGCTTTATGGTAACTTTGAGGGTCTTTTATGACAGAGAGAAAAGCCCACAAGTACCCTGGTGTTACAGATTGTTAACAGTTGCTGTTTGAATTCTTCCTAATGGATAACACCCAATAATTGTTTTGCTTTCCACTGTGCTTGCAATCCAATATCTCTAAGAAATCTGAAATCCAAGAGTCAGCTTAAAATCTGTACTAAAATATTAAAGAAGAGAATGAATAATAAAGTATCTAATGTTTCTAAACCCCTTTATTTTTAATGTCCTAAAGTTCAAGTTATCCCCAGTTTACAATAATGTTAACTGCTTGGGTGCGACTTCGGCTTAAAAATATAAGCAAACCAAAAAAAGGAGTATCCACACACTAACAAAGCTGATGGTGATGATTTCAGCAATGCTTTCGGCTTTAGGTTTGAGAGAAACATGGCTCTATAACTAAAAGCAATTCCTCTGATGGCACAGAGCTACTCAGCAACTGGGTCATCTTGGCTGGTTCCCAGAGGAAAGAACTGGATTCAGTCTACATTGCATATTCAAAAGAGTGCATAGAAGTAAGTGCAGGTTCAAAAAGCACCTAGTGGAGAACAATTACTTGAAGCTCGGTACTTTCTACTGCATTCTTTCACAGTAAGTCGGTCCACACATTTGAAAAATCCAGCAGATATGTTAAGTAAAACTAAAATGGATTATTTTTTAAATCTTATTTCACAACATTAATGTATATTTATATGAGGCTTCCAGAAGTAGATAAATCCAAATATTGTCTTATCAAGATGCAGACCATCGCACAATCCCCTTGTCTTCGCATATATTTTTTTTAAATCTCACTGCTTAATCATTTTTCCGATATTTTTCCATCAAAACAAAAGTAGCTTTGCTTCTAATCATGGCGTATAGAACAGAATTCTAGCTTAGCTCAGCTTGTACCTACACAATCCGTCATTAGCACAGGAATCTCTTCGACAGACTGACCAGGGAAGATGTATTTCACAATTCGGTTCCTGTAATTTAGCTGTTTCTTCCAAATAAGAATTTAGAAACAATCACAGTATGAAACATGAATCAAAGCATATTTCTATCCTGGAGGTAGCTTGGGGGTGGGTTTTCTTGGTTCTGGTTTTTTTGTTTGTTTTGTTTTGTTTTAATAGAATAACCATAAATGTTAGATATTTCATCATTGGAAGGTAGCATATAAACAGGTATGTAACATTCTCTATAATATATATCTGGTACATACGGTTCCGTTTGCACACAATGGATGCTAGCTTTTATTAAAAAGCTCATTTTACAACAAGGGTTAGTTTCTTGTGAAGGAGAGGGAGACACATTTTCTACCTGATGAAGCTAGTGATCCATCTTTAATTCTAAACCTTGATCAGTATTTGGTTACCATTAATTTTGAAAACTAAAGCTTTTTTTTCTTCCAGAAGTGAAAAAGATGGTAAACATCTTTTTTGTTTGTTTGTTTTTTTGTTCGGTTTTTTTGTTTGTCCTTGTGCCTGCTAAACACCTGCAGTAACCTAGTTGGGAGTTTAAGTAGAAGGCTGGTCAATTACTCCAGTGTTTAAACAGCAATATTATAAGAACTGATAAGCTGTTGGACTGGAAAGTGTACCTATACAGTAAGCTTCAGGAAACATTTTTAAACACCCCTGATATTGATAAAAAAACCTGGAGGAAACTGCTCTGTTTGAAAATATCATCTTGTTGAAAACACACATCTCTTTTTATCACTGGGGATAAAGGTCTTTGCTAAAATGCATGTAATTTATGCACCGGTTGTTACAAACAGCATGTGGAATTCCATAGGTTGTGCTTCATAAAACTCATGCAAACTCCCTACCTATAGCAGACAGTGGAAACTCTGTTAGAATGAAACCTGCTATGAATGGGGTCCAGTGTTGGAAGGCAGTTCAAAGAAACTTTATCTAAGCAAATTGGAATGGCTGATTTCCTTGCAGTTTTACAGTAATTATCAGGCATATGCCAAGCTTCTCAGGAAAACTTGTACCTTTGAAATGAGGTAACACAAATATTAGTCCCCTCTACTTGGGAAAGTTTAGTAGTATGAAAATATTTTTTTTGCATGCTGAACCTTTCTTTAAAACCTCTTGGCACATAATTACTCTTTTCTCATAGGCAGCGGCTTTGAATATTCCTAAATTTAAACACTCTAGCTGGTTCATTTAAAAAAAAAAGTCTATCAAATATCCATCATTAAATATCTTAATAAATCCTCTGCAATCTTCTACTTCAAAGCCCTAATTCCAACTACAAGAGTGAAAAACTACAGCAATTGTATAAAGAGAAGAAAAACTAAGAAATCCTTTTCTCCGCTGAGCCATAGCTGAATTAACATCTAGATGCTTTTAATTTAATAGCTTTATATAATTGTTCATGTTCAAGTGTACCATAAGAATTAGAAAATTCCCCAAACAGCCCTTTAAAGAAAAAAATCCTTAGTAATATTTTAATTTCTCTGCTGTGGTGATGGGAGAATGGAGATTATTTATCCAGTCCCACTCAAGGGCAATGGCAAAGCTGTATTTAGAACTATTGAATCTAATTCTGCATTCCATTTACATGTTGTATTCTCTAACACTTAAGAGCATTACAGACCAGAGCCTCTCAGCTTTTTGTAGGATCCACAAGACATATTGCCACTTTTGGAGTGCCTGCACATCTTTTTTTAGAGTGACTAGTAACAAATAGAAGCAATTTCAAAATCAGTTTTGCAGTTTTCCCACCTGATTAAAAAACAAGGTCAGAAATGCTCTTCTATTGTGTGTAGGAATCACTATTAACCAAGAGGCAAGAAAAAGGAAATGAGTACCCACATCCAACCTTACCTGAAGGATTTCAGTGCTTTATCCCAATTGAACTGGATATCCCAACATTTATGAACACTGCAAAATAGTTAATAACATGTATTAAAGAAGATATTTCCTCAGGTGAGGCTCTCCTTATATTTCAATTCAAAACTGTGAGAGACTTGTGGGTCTGAATATTAGGGGGTAAAATAAAAAAAAAAATTAAAAAAAAAAAAGAAGGGGAAAAAAGGTGACACCTAAGTTCCATAAATCAGTAATTAAAGCTTCCAGTCTAAATAAGAGAGACTTATGTCATCTAGCTGTGAATGCCTATAGCTGACCATATGAAGTCCAAGTTACAATGTGTCCTTTTCTAGTCTGTAGAGGGAAACAAGTATCTTACAGTCTGATTCAAACACACCAGGTCAGAAAAATTCCCTTTTGGAAGTCGTCATTTTTGTCTCCATCAGCTATTAAAGACACACATCATATCTAGCTTAGACTTAAGCATCTAACTTCTGGATTCTCAAGATGATTCCCGAGCAGGTGAAACTCTACTCAAACTGCTTATAGTTTTTTCCATAACCTCTCTGCTTTCTGAAGTGAATTGTTCTTTCTCTGATAGTCACCCAGCAACTGCTAGCAATATATCTGTTTTCAATCTGAAATAGTGCCATGAAAGAATGATTAACATCTAAAGCAGTTGTAAACAGACCATAAGAAACCCTTCCCCTGTAATCTTCAGTATCAGGTACTTTCAACACAAGAGGGTTTTGGTGGAGCAACCTCTGTTTGGTACTGTGGTAGGAAAATACTGGCTCAGCCTTCCTTTCTTAGATGAAGAACTAAATTTAAGTAACCTGGAATGTTTTCCAAATGCACTCTATGGGATTTGAATTTATGTTATAATATAATAACTTTTCATGATTAAGTAATTCCAGTATTTTAATGTATTCCATTATCTTCTCCTTCCGATACATTATTTGATTCATGGAAAATGTTTTGTCATAACTTTGCAGAAGAGTTTTGTAATAGGAAGCATAAGAAAGTCTATGATTATTTCTATACTTTTATAGCAGGTTTTCTAATTAAGAAACACATGGTGTGATAGTAACGGCACCCCAGACCTCTTCCGAAGTCAGTAGTATCAATTCACCTCTGCACAGAAATTGGCCTCACAGTCCCAACAAAAACTCTGTAAATCACAATGACCAAAAGCTGACATGATTGTGCAGTGTCCTCTTAGTAGTTACATTGTCTTTAATGCAGATGTTCTCACTTCTAGAATTTAATATCAACTCCAGTTTGCTCTCTGATTTATTCAAGTCTTTCCGATGTAATGCAGCACAGCCCTACTGCAAACACACATATGTCTGCTAGTATATAAAAGACATTTTATTAAGTCACATAATGTTTGTAGGCAAGCACGCCAATCTCTTTAAGAGCCGTGTACCTGATAATTCATGCAGTCAGCACACAGCAACATCTGCTTCTATAAAGATTTAATACTTCATCCATGTAGAATTTGGATCTCATTGTTCCTAAGAGAAGTTAAAAGCAGAGAAATAGAAGACTGCATAAGTGCAGAAAATAAAAGCATGTGGGTTTTACAAATAACAGATCTTTGTTGGTGAACTTAACAGAGACAGGTCTTAATTAGACCAGGCAGAGTTACAAAGCCAAAGTAACCCTTGTATATAGTTCTTACAGAGAAGACAGAAACTCCATGAAGTTTCTCTCTTGATGTATTCCCTTGAAGTTTTTCAGCTTGTGAAGCAAAGAATAATTTTCCTCTAAATGAAGTTTTGCTTTGCTGTAAAAGGCAGGAAAGTTAGAATAGAGGCCTTATACCTATAAACTATTTACTGGCAATGTTTTTGCCACTTTCATATGGCTGAAAATGTCTCTGCTAAACATGTGCCTTCAGAACTCTCTCCTTTAGAGATTGCTTCATAACATGAAGACAGATACATCCAAAACTACACCAATGTCACGAGCATCAGTCTGCATGACAGGAGAAGCTACAGGAGTCAAGAAAGTGGAGTAAATATTTCTTCCCAGGACAGCTGTTCTGACGTTGTTTTTTCCTGAAAACTATTTCAGAGGTTTAATGAAGTCAGAATAAAAGTTTTTTTGTAGAACTGTTGCTATATCAAGGCCCAGCTTCTTGTAGTGTTACCATCTCCTTCTATTTATTCTAACTCTAGATAAAAACTGATGTCATATTCGCTTGCAATGAAGCAAAAATTAAATTGAGTTCAAATTATTCCATCAAGCAATGGGCAACCACAAGAACAGAAGAACTGTTGTAGAATTCATAGTATCGCTTTAAGAACGAATATGGGAAATGTGAATTTACAGAATTATCTAGGTATAAGATTCTTCAAAATCAGAACTTTTCAGACAGTGCAGAACATGTCGGCTCACTGGAAAAAATCATAATGGAAAGCCCAGTTGCACAATACAAACTATTCCTCATTCTGAGTTCCATTTCTTCATTGCCTTCACTTTTGACAAGCTTTTGCAAGACGAGAAAGCTACAGTAATGGCAGTCTGCATTTTCAGCATCCCTGGGTTCCATGTAACCAATATGTGGTTGTTGATGAAGTCAATAATGTCATCAGGTTCATTATCAGTGAATCGCTAAAGGATAGAACACAATTACATACAGGGCTTTGAAAACTTGTACAAGTGAAGCCAACTGGATTTGATTCAACCTAGCTCTTATTTTTATCTACTGCTGTCACCTCAGAAGTTAGTGTTTTGCTACATTTCTGTTTTATCAATGGCACGGTCTCTTGCTGTTTAAACACTACTCTGCAACTATTTTGGATAGCACTGCAGAGTTAAGTAGTCTGGCATTCTAGGACAGCACTTAATCAGAACATGTGGACTGGAGATTTCAGAAAGTATTCTAGGATCTCTGAAAAAAAATCAGGACAAATTGTTTCTATCTTTCATCCAAAATGCAGCAAATTGAGATCATCAGCTAATGTAAATCAGCAGAACCCCACTGAATTCATTAGAGCTCTTTTGATTCACATCTGCAGACAATCTGCATAATCATGTTGTCACATGTAATAGTTATATTATGTTCTCATGATTCCTCCTTAGCTGGATAGAAATGGCTTTCCTGTCCACAAAAATGTTAATGCCTTTAGAAAATTCCCATTCCATGTTAGGGCAAGCCTAAGACTAGACTTGTATGTATAATATCTCTAAGTTTTTTGGTTCAGATACAAGTGGCTAATGAAACTCAGTTTAGTGGTATTTTCAGACAATTATAATGTTTTTCTTTTTGGTGGGATGAAATGTTTTCTTCAGCTTCTTGGAGTACAAATTGTTATGTTCAGTTATAAGCCATTTCAGATAAAAGCAAATGAAAGCAAAGAGTTTGTTTTGTTAAAACAATAGGGGGTTATATTCTCTATAGACAGAATGGGGAGAAAGATTCACATCCCTGCCTACCCCAGGGAAAATCAAGTCACTTTTTTATGATGGGTGATATCCAGCTTAATAAACTGTTTTATATAGTGTAAAATGCCTTCAGAGTTGCACTGCTTTCCTTCCTTACTCCTTGAACACTTCCCAACAAAAACAGAAATCCTGAATTTTATCCCGTACTCCAAATTGGACTGAGACAGCACACAAACACAGGGTTCCTACGTCTGTTGAGTTCACCAAATGCTGGACAACTCATCTTTTAATAAATTATTATGTTAGAGAATACATAAGATAATTGGGGATCGTTCAGAGATATCTTGCAATATTTACATTTCTGACTGGTTACACTGTGTAACAACTATCCTCCAAAGAGAAGGGAATGGCTCAGAAACTCAGTAACAGAACTGTTGTAGAGAGATTCAGGTTCAGGTCTGTTTTGTTGGTTTTCTCATTGTTCTACAGATGGGAATACCTCAGTTGAAAGAGCCTTTTAAAGTAAACAGCTTCATCAGAGCAGTCTGAATACTTCATCATCATTGACTTTATTGGATACTTTCATAATTTGGAATAGGTGTTTCTTATTGTATTGATACACATAGCTAAAAGCAGAATTGGAATATCACTACCATTCATGCTCCACCAGACTACTTTAAAACCCTCTGCTATTTCCTACCTATTGCATCAAATCAAAGTCTTATGCAGCTGGATACTCTTCAGGGTCTCCTATGCTAGACAATATCCGGCTGTCCTATATTTTTTTCCAGCAACAAAAGTAATTGCAAAGCCAGGCTGGCAAGCTTTCAGATCCTGACTGCATACCCCTGAAGGGTCAATGATCCTCATGCCTGTGCTCCCAAAGAGACAGGAAAAATTAGCTGCAAAATTTTAAAAATCGGTGAATTTGTTATGCTATGGCAACTATCAGCCATCCCAGAGCTGTCGCTTGAAATCTTCCAATCAGTTGGCACTTGAAGATCCAAAAAATGATCCTTGTCAGTGATTTTTTGTGATGTAAAT
Organism: Pseudotriccus pelzelni; assembly: GCA_035584735.1. NCBI lineage: Eukaryota > Metazoa > Chordata > Aves > Passeriformes > Tyrannidae > Pseudotriccus > Pseudotriccus pelzelni. The sequence goes on from JAWMRA010000041.1 coordinate 9,538,752, forward strand.
CAGTCCTCTGAGGCCAGTGAATCACTAAGTCACAGAATATGATAAGTTGGAAGGGACCCACAAGGATCATTGAGTCCAGCTCCTGATTCTGCAGAGAACCCCAATAGTCAAGTCCAGCAAACGGAGAAAAATAATCGTCTTTTTCTAAATCTGATTAGAAGAATTGTATTGCCTGTAGAAGATCTCTTATTTAAGAAGAATAAAACAGACCAA
>JAWMRA010000041.1:9539064-9557987 GCA_035584735.1 Pseudotriccus pelzelni
CTGTAGAATATCTCTTATATCATAACAATAAAACAGACCAAATACAATAAATATATATATATATATATATATATATATATATATATATATGTCTAAGCAACCAAATTAGACAATGGAGAAAAACCCCAAAGTTTAGGATGCCCAGTTCTTATTGTTCCCTGATTGTTATGCTGTTATCCATGTATTCACTCCAAAATTGTCCCAGCAGGCAGTGCTGATTACACAGAGTTTAAGACATGTTGCAAGTGGCTCCATTCCAGCACTGGCTTTCAGTGTGGCCATGTGGCTCTGTGCAATGCATCAAAGGGTTCAAGATGACCACACCAAGACTGGCAGCAAATGCACAGCATTCTGCTACAGCCATGATATGATCGCAACAAGAAAAAGGGAGTATAAAATTGTTAGCGAAATTTTATGACTCTCACTGATTTCCATATTATGATAACATTTTGACTAAACTCTCAGTTCTCACAGTTGTTGCTTTCCCTCAGTGCAATTTCATCAAAGTGATATATATAGTAATTTTCTTTACCAGCAGAGGGGTGACTGTCCTGCTTGAAGAACCTTGTGGAACTGCTTCAGTTTTAATATAATCATATAAACATCGAATCACAGAATTGGGTTTGGGTTGGAAGAGACCTTTAAAGATCATTCAGTACAAACCCCCTGCAATGAGCAGGGAGATCTGGTTGCCGAGAGCCCTGTCCAAGCTCACTTTGAATGTTTCCAGTGATAAGGCATCTATGACCTCTCTGGACAACCCTCAGAGAAGCTCTGGAGCTTCATTGCTTGAAAAAAGTTTTGTCTCTGAATCTTGATTCTCCTATTTGCCTCCGCACTCAAAGCCTGGTGTTTTTAAGCCACAGCATGACGTGTATAATTTCTAAGGTATACCGTGAGGAAGTACAAATAGATCTGAGAAGGGAATGAAAAAGTTCTTTAGCACTGGAGTTAGATTCTTACTATATAATTTTAGCTTTTACATTTTAAGCAGGTGTTTAGATTTCCTGAAGAGCCGCTAGAGTAAAAGGTGGCCCCACTGGGGGCAAGTCAACGTCCACACATCACACTGCTTATTTTAGAGAACAGCTTTTTAGGCAAACTTAGGTTAATGCTTTGTGTGTTTCACCTTTACTTTGAATTTTTAACAGTCATTATCCTCAAAAGAGGCTTGTAGAAACTGTTGTTTTTTCTAGAAAACTTTCTGATTTATAAAAATATTATATTAAGAATGTATTAAGGAGCCTGAAACTATGCTGTGAATGTCTGAAGTTAGTAAAAAAACTATAGTGAGCATCTTCTAAGGATTTTTCTCATATCTGTATTTGTAAAGTGTTTTTTAACTTTGTGGCTAGAGTTGTCATACATAAGTTGAATTTGCTTCAATTTTGACAGTGAACTACAAACTTTTGAGAATTTACTCAGCAGCTGGAAGTCAAATACTATGAATGTACGTGTGTTTTGTCACACCTGTAGCCCACTATATTCTCTCCCATGAAACACACCTTATATTGATAGGAAATTGATGTAGTCACCACTTTAACCTGATTTGAACTGCTGTAGAAATTTTGAAAAAAAAGATCATTTGTGTTTTATTTCTCTAATGTTGTATTCCACCATTCCAGCTTCACCTGTACAAGTGGAAAACTACATAATTTAATACACATTGTAGATTTTCTTTGATAGTGGCTTTCAGACTGAGCCCAGGGAAATCACATTGCTTCTCTATGCGTAACAAGAGCTTTAATTTTGTTAATTTCATTTTTAATTAGTGATGTTCTAAGTTTATAAGAACTGTAATACAAGCATTTCATTAATCCCTTCTTACTGTGTTTACTTAGCTATGTGATGCTTAAGGAGTGTGGTTCTTTGAGAAATTTGCTGATATCTGTAATTGTTGTTCTTTTGAACTCTGACATGATTGGAATAAGTGAATTTGAATTGCAAAAACAATGACTAATTTTAGCAGAGCTAATAAATATATGACTTGAAAATAAACATAATGTTAAGACTTTGAGGTAGTAACAAATATTTATTACAACTACCCAGTGATGTCTTCATGTCTCCATTATTTAGGCCAAAAGGTAAAGTGAGAAATAGATTGTGCAAAGTAGTATTTCACTATAAATGGCCACTTAAAAATCTTTTGGATGGGAAAAAGTACAGGTGTAGTTATTTCTTAGAAAAATCAAAAGTTGAAAAAAAAATTCATTAGTTTCTGAGGGTTTTTTCAGCTTTGGGAGAAATTAATTTTGACTGGGTCATTTTATAGCCAGCACTCTTATTTGTTATAACTTATGAAGTAAATTAACGTGGGGTGATTTGCAGTTTGACTTTCAGTCATGCTGTAGTCTAGGATCCCATTTTATTTTTTTTAAATGAGAACTTTGCAGTACCATTTTTCGCTTTGGATATTCTTTGGTATTCTTTGGAAACTCAGCTCAGGGAATCTGCACGATGTTCACTGTGTGAACTATGTTCCTTATCTGCTGTATACATGTTCGCTTTTTAACTGTGTAACATAGAAACTAGATTTTTATATGGAGAGAGAGAAGTAGAAATAAAAGGTGGGTTTAATCGGTAAACCATCATAATTGAAAAATTTAAACACTATTTCCTAATTTACATTTTTGTAGAGGTCTAAGTATGATCCACATTTCGTCCAATTAAGTGCATTTCTTGGGGAAATAAAAAAAAAATTTAAATTTATTATTCCATTTTATTTATAAAATTAATAGGTTCCAACCTGCATCTCATATTCCTCTAAATTTTCTCAGGAACCAAAAGGAAAATAACTTTCAATAATTCTTACAGTCTACTGAGGTCATAGTACTAATATTATGCTGGTAAGAGGTCTTTCCTCTCACTCAGAACTTGCTTTTATTCGTGTTCACCAGTGTTTTCTAACTTATTTTGCTAAACCTTTATTTTTATTCTATGAAAGTTTCCTTTCTGTATAATATCATTGCCAACTATTCAACCCTCTTTATTCTAACACGGTACCTAAATAAAATAAATTTTTTAAAAAACGAAACAAAAAAAAGCAAAATTATTGATCACATATTTTAAAAGGTTAGCCCACATGGTCAGTTTGTGCAATCCACTAGCATAATCGGACCTGAAAGGAAGGACCCGGTGCATCCCACATCAGATCCAGCACACGTACGACGCACAGTTCATCTTCCTTTGCATAATCCTCAGGTCGGCTCCTGCCTAAAAGGTGCAAACAACACCTGCCAGAGGAAGCAAGGCTGTCAGGAATGTAACCAGTAAAGTGCTTTTGACTTAAACAGGTGTTTCATCAGGCTGCAATTATTTAATCTCATTGATTAAACATGTAGCCTACACATCCACCCCAAGATTTGAATCCTACCCTGAACTGCACTGCTCAGTATATTAGATTATACTCTCCAAAGGGAAGAAAATTTAGGTGATTTTTTAAAAAAGAAGGACCAAATAAATTGCTAGGCCTACTAAACTGATAGACATTCATCATGATTGTAGGAAGACTGTAAATAATGACATCATGTTTTGCCATGTCAGCAAAAACTCTAGCAATCTTTAACCATGTCCTCGGGTAGATTTTCTCCTGCCATATTGATGGAGAATATATCAGAAAATGATTCTGTTTAATTTAAAATATTTTGAAGAAACATCCCCAAACAGTTTACTCTGTTGGACATACCCATCTAGGTTTCAGCTTCTCTGGAACTCCTGCAGAGCAGGGCTGAAAACTGTAAGAAACTGACATTTCCAGCAATATTTTTGGTTGTATAATTTGCCAAGGATGGAACACAAGCACCTGTTTTGATTTCAAAGCGTATCAGGAATACACAGGAGCACAACAGAAATGGAAGTCACTACCTAGACTTACTTCTTTGAAGTTTAAAATACTATGAAGTGGTCGCAGCACCAAGCCTGCTAGAGTTCAAGAAGCATTTGGAAACGCTCTGAGGCACATGGGGTGATATTGGGGGTTACCCTGTATAGGGTCAGGAGTTTGACTTCAGTGATCTTTGTGGGTCCCTCCCAAATCAGGATATTCTATGATGATTCTATAACAATATCTTTGCTATTCTTAAATATTTTCTCTCAAAAAGTAATAAATTTGTCCTTCCTTCTCTAGGCATAGCTCCCCCAGGAGTCTGTGATCCATGCTGAATATTATAAACTAGTGAATATTCAACCCTTTTCAGTCTCTGTAGTTAGAAGTACATTCTTTATAAAAGGATCTTAGTGGGGGAGGAATGCTGGAATTTTCTACTGAAGTGCTTTTAAAGCAAACACGCCTTGAGCTGTTATGGATGAAAGGTGTTTGTTAAATTACTTGATGTTACAAATATCTGAAACTGAGTGGGTGATTGATTTAATTGCAGTTGTCAGACTGGTTTTAAAAGCATATTTTTCTTTTTGTTCTGTTTTTCAGATCTACAGAACAGTTGGATTCTGAACATAAAGAAAAGAAAGTGTCTGAATATACTAATCACAAAATGTAGCTTCTAGCTAAGCCAAGGCATATTGTCAAGATGAAGTGCTGCATAATTTTTGAAACACTCAGTCTGGCCAATACATTCAGTTTCAGAATAGCAATATCGTTGTTTTTCCAGTCCCTGCTATTTTCTCAATAGAAGTATCCAATAATTGTGGTACTGTGATGCTTTTGACTAACAAATATAGGAAAATTAGTGAATGGCTTGATGCTGTAATTTGAGCTGGGTACCCTTTCCCAAGTTGCCAAACCCTAGCAGTGACAGGGGGTCCATCAAACTCACTGCCTCACTCTTGCATTGAAGTTTTCTCTTCTATAAGAAAAGTATTTAGAGCAACACTTGAAACATGATTTGCTTAAACCTGATTCTGTGTTGAAGCATGCAAGTAAATGCTGCTGGGTCATTAGTGTGCTACACTCCTGCAGATCCTACTGGTTCAAACCTGCAGCGTTCAGGGTTAGCTTCACAAGAAGAGCTTTAGTTACGAGGTACTATTGCTCAGATTCTGCTAAACATTTGTAAAAAATTTAGGCAGCTGCAGGGAGATTTCTGCTAGCAAAACATGTTCAAAGATATCTACAATATATCTAAGCACCTGTTTCAGTGTTTGAACTTCTCAACCTCTTCTGTTGAAGCTGTGTCCGTTCTATATTGTGTACAATAATCACAGGTTTAATAGGCTAGAGAAAACTTTACGCAATTTACTATGAAAAGTCCTGTTCTATTCTTTCTAGTGAAAGATGTACATTGTAACATTTCAAATAAAGTGGAGCAGTTGTAATGGGAGAAATTGTGAAAAAGCCTACCTGGGCAGCACAGAATACCCTTCAGCCTGAATCTCAGTCTTTTACAGTGTTAGATTAGGTGAGGAGAATCCCTAAATGAAGTGTTGTGGATAAATGATCTTCTGAGTCATAGTGGTTAAAAAACAATTAACATTTTCTTGTGAATTCATAACAAATTAAGATTGTGCATACTGTCAGTTGCTATGGTTCTGTTAATTAGTATTAGCTCATTAAATGAGCTAATGTTATTTCATTGTTTTTTGTTGCCTGCCCATGTCCTAAATTTCTTCTAAGACATCTTTGAAAATTCGGGCCTTGCATCCCAAAATCTATTTTGAAACACTTACTAATGTGAAAATTCCCCAATGATTTTAGTGGGCTTTGGATCAGTCCCATGAATAATAGGGAAAAGCTGTAATTTCTTTCATATGGCTTGTCACTGGGAAGCGAAGACAACTACCTTCATGCACAGTGTGCTTGTATTACTTGGTGTTTAGCTCTCAGTTAGATGATATTATTGTCTGGCATCAAAGCAGAGCTCAAAAGAAAAACAGAATGAAAAAGCTCATAGGAAAACATTTATTGAAACTCAGGACAATCTTAAATTCACTTTTGTTTCACCACACAGACTTGTATGCCTAGGAATGTGTGTATCAGCAAAGTCCTGAGCTGACAGGTCTTTCAAGGTTTCGCATAAAATGACAGAGAGATGCCAGGAGGCATTAGACACCTCCACAGCTTTAGGCATCATTAACCAATACTGTTTAAAACGTGTAGGGTTCAGAAAAGGCTGTTGGTTGGCTCTCCCAGAGGGAAAACTGTTCATCTCATGTTTCAGGGCACTGCACCAGAGGTTACTGAAAATTAAGGGGAGACCTCATGACCATCTGCAGCTTCCTCATGAGGGCAAACAGAGGGGCAGGAACTGATCTCTTGTCTCTGGTGACCAGTGACAGGAATGGCCTGAAGCTGTGTCAGGGGAGATTTAGATTAGATATTATGAAAAGATTGTTAACTCAGAGGATGTTTGGGCACTGGAACAGGCTCCCCAGGGCAGTGGTCACAACACAAAGCCTGACAGAATTCAAGAAGTGCTTGGACAATGCTCTCAGGTCCATGGTGTGATTCTTGGGACTGTCCTGTTCAGGACCAGGAGATGGACTCGATGACCCTAGGGTGAGTCTTACAACTAACTCAGCATAGTCTATGACTCTATAATTCTGTGATTCTACAAACTCTTTCTGCCTTCAGTGGAATCTAGGTTAAACCTGTGAAAAACAGAGAATAGCTAGAACAAATTCAGCACAAGTGTGGGAAACAGCATTATGGATGTGCCCTGCTGTCAATCCTTAGATACAGTTATGGCAAAACAGACATGGAAATTTGTCTTTAAGGCTGGAGAGATGTAGACATACCACATTGGCTACAGCTGTGTGCCATTGTAATTTCTGCCATTCAAAAGACATGAAAAATGGTGTTAATTGGTAAGAAAGGATGGTAAATGCATGCAAAAATGCAGTAATTATTTATATCCCTAGAGAAGGTCCAATAAAAGAAAGAGGAAAAATTGCATATTTCACTCAAAAGCATGAGTTAAGAATTCAGGAAGCACTTTATTTATTCTATACTTCTGCTTAAAAGGTTTTCTATCCAATAAAAATTTAAAGCAGGGCTTTATGTATCGTTTTTCTTAATATTGCAGTTTCATCAGCATCATGAAGTGTAATACAGTGTTTCTGATGTCAATGGCTGCTCCTGACTCCTATTTGGACCTTTTCTAAGGTTTTCATGAAGTACCTTAGAAGGGAAAATTCCTATTTTATCCTTTTTTTTTTTTTTTTTTTTAATCAATGGGAAATTTCTCTCCAGCTCTAATAACTACTCATTTATAACTGAGCAAGCAAATGGTAGGATGGAAAGGTTATAGATTGTTGAGTCCTGTTGAGACGGCCTCCTGGTGACAGTAATGCTGGCTTCCCTCCTTCACACATGGGTGGTTTGCTAATCCTGGATACTGACCTTGAAAACCAAATGGTTTTGTGTAATGTGCCCATTGCTGCAGATACAGGAGCTGGTAACTGGCCTCAGGAGCTGTTCGCCTGGGGGCAAACTGTGCTTTGCCTTCAAAGGTAACTGGTGAGGATTTCTGCCAAGGAATTCAGCAAAGAAGGAGAAAAGGAAATTAAACCCTTCTTGCAATATTTGCTTCTGGCTGTGGCATCACACCTGAGATGTTGCTCTGTGCAGGGTAATTGCCAGACTGTTGAGGAGGGGTAATGATGGAGTGTGATGAGAACCGGCACAAGTGGCACCGTGGGGTGTGCTGGGGGCCCTCCCTGGGGACACTGGCAGGAGGGCTCAGTTCCTGGCAAGAGAGGATGCCTGGAATTAAACTATTGGTCCTGATATAACTGCTGAGATCTGAGGATGCTCAGAGGCTGGGGGAAGCCAGACATGCATGCGCTGAGTGGCAACTCTACATTTTACTGTATTTCCTATTCTTTCTTTATTAGCTTTAAAATACACAGGGTTTTGATAAAATGTTATTCATAAAGGCCCAGTTAAGCACTTCATCTGGACCTTTCCACAGCTTACAGATTTAGGCCCAAAAGAGCAGATGCAGGGGCTGGCATTCTGAGGCTGAGTAAGCAGAATCACATTTTCCTCTCTGACCCTTTCTGACACTCATTTCCCTTGGTAGAAATTACTTTATCCAGCTTAGCACCCTGGGCCCTTGAAGCCAGGGTTGACCTGCCTTACCCAGAGAGAGCGTGTGCCTTGTCTATACTTTGACCTCATGAGATAGTTTTGGATCTGCACATCATCTTTAACAAGGAAGTAGGGAAAGTGATGTAGGTAAAAGGACACACTGGTTGTATTCAAAGACACACAACCAAGGCAAGTGACCTGACCTGGGAAAATCCAACCTTACAGACTGTTAGAAAGGTCCCAAGTACAGTTGTTGCCTCCAGCCTGCCTTCCCAAGCAATGTTTGGATGTGATTTAAAGGTAGTGTCAGACAGAGACTATTCCCAGTAGCCTTTCGCTTGAGGGACAAGGATACTCCCCTATGTGGACAAGAGCCATGTCACATCGAGTTAATGTCTCACATGATTTAATCCCATTGATGTAGCCTCTAGAACATTACCTCTGCTTCAGCTTTCTCACTTGATTTTGACCCAGACAAAATTAACAGGTAAATGTATTGTTGTATCTACAACCCTGACGTCTTCATTAAAGTTATTATTAAGGTTATTTTTAATGTATCTATGTACTAAGTACCACTATCCTAACAGACAACTACACTCAAATATAACTTTGTCAGGGTCCAAGGCTGTCTGTGTCCAAGGCTGTCCCCAGGGCTGGGGAGAGACAAATGCCTCTAGGGGCAATCTGGAAAACCTAAATTAGGAGCCAAATAATTGCCAAAATGAGATGCAATAATCACCTTGATTGAGCCTTGCAGAATCCTCTACAAAGTAGGGATACTTTCCCACTTTTTCAGCCAATGAAGGGCTCTTTTTTTTCCAAAATAATTTGTGATTTGGATGTCTCGCGTTATATATACCCGATAAACAAGTTTTTGGCTTTGCCCCAGGTCTCATTTTGACTTTCTTTTGGCTATAGACAGACTAATTTTTAAGAAATTGAGGTTTTGTATAGTTTTTATGGAATTAGTTCTGCACAAATCAAGGCAGTACAGTTTCAGGGGAGAAAAGGAACCTGAAAAGAGGGAATGAATAGCATTTATTGAAACATTATTATTATATCTGCAGTCAAATATTTAAAGAGAAACAAACAAACATAAAGAATCCTGCTCAAAAACTCTGATTGTAGTGTCAGGATCTTATAATCCTCAGTGTACACTCCCAAATAACAAAGATATCTTTGTGCAGTTAAAGGTTAAAAGATTTGACAGACTGAAAGCTTCGTGTGTGAACTACATGGAGTATGATTTTATTGTGCCTGAATTTTCTCATGAATGGGGCTGGAATATCTTATGTAATGGAAACAGAATATGAACAGAGAATTTATATTCAAAGAATACTATGAAATTTCATATTTTCCCCTTTGGGTTTTCTTGAGTGGGGATTTATAATTCTAGCCACATATGCAAACACAGATATCTGGCTTCTTTTTTGGCCAGGAGACAGACATATGAGTCATGGAAAGCAAGATTTATTGGTCTACCAGAAACTTTTAGTTTAAATTTTCTCCTGTCAAATTCTTTCAAAGAAACTGAATCTGCATGTAATTGCACATAACCGTGAAAAGTGCAGCTTACTCTTTGACTAATTTAATTCTCTGCCTTTTTGCTGGGGTTCTGGCCTGTGATCTACTAGACACAGATCATGTGTTGACTTATCTGAGTCTCCTGTTTGATTTATTGTTTTAATGTATCAGTGATAAACAGCTTAATATACTCCTTTCAGGACTCAAATATACTCAAATATACTGTCCAATTACTGTCATATTGCCTGGAAGTATGAGCTGACTCACAGCTGACTCTAAAACCTGTGCGTTGAACGAGACTTTTGAATGACATGTGTTTGAGAACCACATGAAAATAAGAGTTAAATAATGAGATGAGTGGCTGGTCTGTGAAACTGACATTCAGCTCAGTGGAGCTTGAAGGGACAATAACACCAGTGTCACAGAGCAGCAAGAGAAACTTCAAGGATCTGGCTCCTTGCCAAGGAGGCAACCCCACAACCATGTGCACCTGGAGCTTTGAACACTCTGACATCAGGAGGTCAGCCAGAAGTGTCTTGTCTGTGATAAGGGAGCCCATCTCCAGGGTCAGGAGCTAAGCCCCAGCTGGTGTGAGGTCCACCCTGTTTCAAAGAAAAATCCTGAAAACTCTAGTAAGCTCAGGTGCTACAGATCTCATAACACCTGGTCCCTGGTTGCAGGGCAGATCCAGTGACTATCTTGGCTAGGGACTGTCCCCATTTTCCAGGTAGATCTGCCAAACAGATTGGACATTTTAGCACTATGGCTTTATGGGCTATTTCTTCAATAAATGAGGCCTTGCCTACATTTAAAAGGATCTAAAAATAGGGCATCTTCTATGACGATATTCAGTCTTCCAGGGAAGCATTCATTTAGCTACAGAAAATGGGTGAATTTATACAATAATGTATGAGAAGGTAGCTTAGGGAAAATTTGATTAACTTCTTTAATTGATCAATAAGGTCTGAGACTTGGGGGGGAGGGGGGGAAGGGCTTCCTCAACAACCCAAAATAGAGTTAATGAATGTTCTCAGTAGTATCTTCAAGGAGATAAGTACTTGCTAGGCCAACTGTCTACCAGAATCCCTGGTGGGAGCGCAGTGCTCCAAGGCATACTAGGAGCATAATACATTGGCTCTACTGTTTGCTTGCAGTGATGACATCTATGTGGCCAGAACATTTATTGAGAAATAAAAGACCAGAATTCAATGATTTCTTAAACCTGTGGAGGTATCAGTCCTATTTGTTCACATAGAAAAATGCTATAATGGCCAGATTACAAATTACAAGACCCCACCAAGCCATACTCTCAAAAGGAGGGAATGCTTAAAATCTGCCAGGACCTACTGCAGAGATTAGAGCATTATTCTATATGAGAAGCAGCAGAAAGATCTGCTGTCAAGATTAATTATGAATTTTATCCCAAAATTCTATAAAAATAAAAGCTTTAAATGACATCTAAAGAAGAGTTTCTGGACTCAGTACTGGGAAATGAGTATCTGAAGCCCAGTGCTAGAGAGCATGGGTTCCCTCCAGTCTACTTTCCCTTCTTCATGGCCCTTTCTTTAAAAAAAAAAACAAAAAAACCCCCCCAAAAAAAAAACCAAAAAAACACAAAAAAACCTGTTGATTGAATGTCCGAATTGGAGTAAATCATATTTTAAATGGACTTTTCTGTTTGCATAATAATGACTTGACTTAAACTTTTGATGGAGAGATTGGAATAAAAAAGAGATTAGAGTTCTTTCCAGAGTAAGAAAACATGATTTGGGAAATCTCCAAATTCCACCGGCTTTTGGACTTCTTTGTTGTTTGGTTTGGGGTTTTTTTTATTACTGATTTTTATATAAGGTAGTGTTCTCTCTCATTTGGATTCTTAACCTCACAAGGCCTTTAAAAACTTGCTGTTCAAACCTTTACGCACATGCCTGCTTGTATAAGTGCTCACCACAATTTCACATTCTGGAAATACTCTTGTGAACAAATATTTGCTTGTACAACAGTCCTCAAAAGGTGAATAAAGGACCTTATGAACATTATCAAAGCAAATACATGTGGCGCCTGGTACATGAACATTTATGATCACATTTTTGCAGGGCAGAGCCAATGCTATCGGGGTTTTAGTACAACAGAAGTGAATTTCTGTAGAATCAAAGATATGCATTACTTCAGTGTAAACTAGGAGATCACTGTTCTTGCAGAGTTCCCTGGATGATATTCGAGCCCTGAAAAATTAGAGACAACTCTCCCACTTTCTGCCATCAAATTAATTTCATATGTTTAGATCTTATTTCATTCTTTACTTTCACCCTATTCCCAGGACATAACATGCTCGTGTTTGCTTGGATTGTTTGTTGAAAACAAGCAACGGAAATTAAAAGTGAGATAAACTTTACCAAAAACCAGTACAGAGCAAAGCCACCAAAGTGAGGAGAGCGACCTGTGCCTATTCAGAGGGCTTTCAGCCAGCTGCCGATGGCCTACAATGTCTCAGAAATGGATTAGCATAGGATTTATGGTGTAAGAACTGGGCTGGTTTTGTTTTCTCTCTTTTAATAAAGTTGAATGCTCCAGAGGAAAATGTTCAAATTCAGATATTAAGTTTCATCCAGACTACAGGTAAGAGCCGAGAGCTTGCCCTTGGAGACTGCACAGCTAGCCAGTGCAGTTAGAAATACACTTAATGCATTGTGATATCGTCTGTCCCTGGTAATGTTTGCAGTGTTAGGAACAATCCTCGCACTACTGGTACTTCCCTTTGACAGCAGAGGGAGCATTTCATCCAGTAACTCGTTTCTTCTCTTAGGCTCTCATGAAGATCCTGGCAGTGGTTAATAAATAATTATTAATTAATAATTACATTATCAAACCAAGTATGCCTAATCAAGCGGGTCGAATAAATCAAGGTACAATAGATGAAAAATCACACAATGTAGAAAAAACAGAAGGAGTTAATGGTGTAGATCAGAAACTATTCCTCTTTTATTTTCTTCTTGAGAATTTCCCAAAGAGTAAGAATCTAAATTAGAGAGGGGAGTATTTTTTCACTACTGGAAAAGGAGCATGAAGAGTAAAGCAACTGGCAAATATTAAAAATCCCCAACAACTAACAAACAAATAAAAAAAATCTAAGTAAGGAAAGTCCTCAAAGCTCAAATTTGCTCTTAAATTTTGTTAAGGTCTGGCTCCTCAGAGCTCCCCATGAGTTTCTTTCAGGTGTGTCTGAAAACATCAACTATTTTGTTACTGAATCCAGGCTTCAGCTGCTGAGGGCACAGTGGCAGTAACATCAAACTTAGGGTACCTGGAATAGGGTGAACATCACTGTCCAACCCGTGTTAGTACAACAGCTAAAAAGGGCACTGACAGAATGCAAATTTCAATAGCTCTGATCAGATGATAACATGAAGTAGTAATTTCCTATTGTAGCAGTTATTTAAGCAGATGTTTCTTGCTTTTTCAAAAATGTCGTGGCCCTGTCCCCTACCATTTCTGGTTAGAAAAATCTTCACTGAATACATTAACCCTGTACACTGCAGCCACAGCCCTGACACTACTAGCTTTTCCACAAGCTTTCCTGACTTGAGAGTTTGTTGATCACCTAAGTGATGCTTGTTTCATTGAACGGTCTTTTTATTTTTTCCCTAGCGTTTATTCAGGCAGACTCTGATACTTCAAAGAGATTTTACTGAATGAAGACCACTTGCCTCCAGGTGATACTAATAACTTTGATTCAACTACCCTATGAACTGATTAAAACCAGGCTGCATTCATATGTCAGGTTAAACTGTGAGATTCAAAAAAGGAACAACACCTTCTCTAAATCAGTGGGAATTTTGCCTATTCAGGGAGGTGGTCACAAACTTAAAATAGTTTTATCTGTTCATTAACTTAGGCTTCAGCCCTGAGCCAAGGTCAGCCAACATTTTAAGCAAAACTTGCAATACAACCTGTCTTCAAGGGATACAGAATGTTTCTGATTATATGGAGAGCCACCGGAGTATAGAGTAAGATAGGCCATAAAATACATTTGTAGGGTTTTAAAAACTCCACACTCGATCAGAAACAAGCTGAAAACAATGTCTAAGCTGAAGACTGCTCTCTAAAAATTAAATGTTACATTTTAGCCAGAAATTTCATTTCAGGCTCAGGGACTCTTACCCATAACTTTCTTTTTAAGAAGACTGCTTGATCAGTCAAGGGTGAGGCTGTAGATGAACCTGATACCTTACTGAGCACAGAATCTCAGAATGGTTAAGATTGGAAGAGAACACTGGTGGGGTTCATCCGATCCAACCTCCCCCCTCAAGCAGGGTCATCCTAGAACACATGGCACACAATTGCACCCTGACAGCTCTTGAATACTTCCAGTGAGGGAGGCTCCACAACCTCTCTGGCCAAGAGATATCTCAAAATCACTCAATTTTTATATTCCCTCCTCTCTTTATTGTATCAGATTTATTCTTTTAATCAGTTATTTTTTCCTCCTACTCTGATTTTTAATTGAATATTTTTGCCGTGTCTCTTTTTCTATTTGAACCAACTTTTCCTAACCATTGATGTGACTGGCCAGGAACACATTTGAAATGAGGTGAACATATCCCCTGTAAGCATTGTGAGGTGACTCAGCCAGTCTCATAAGCATGTTGCAAAGCTGGAAGGATTGTGTGATTTCTGAAGGGATGAGTTTTTTATCTACAATGAATATAGCAGGTTTCTGGATTCACTAGCCTCATGATCTTTCATTAAGCCAGTTTTCTAAGTGGAAATGACTATGTATCTAACAGCCACTCGTGCTAGCTTAACAATATGAATATTAAAAATTGCCCCCACTGAAAAAAACGAAACAAAACCAATAAACAACAAAGCAGATAAACAAACAAGCAAAAAACAAACAACAAGAAAAAAAGCTGCTCAAGTATTTGTTACTTGAATTTTGCAGGCAGTTTTCAGGACCCCTGTGGCTAGCCTTTAATTCCATATTTGTCCATCTCCACTCAAAATTAAGGGTAGAGAAGAGCTGTTATTTTGAGTAGGCAATATGCAGACCCTGAAATTTGTGGCAGGCACATGCTGGGCTATTTTTATTAAAGAAACTCCAGAATCCATGGGATGTTAAGATAAATGCTTATCCTTGCACATTCTTAGAGCTGAATTTAAAAGAAACAGGAGAACGAAGCCAGCAGCTAAGATACCTGTCTAGAAAGGAGACTAAAACTTTCAGCAAGTGGTAGGAACAGATCCAAGTCCTGTCTTAGCTTACACCTATTTGAGTTGATGGGTTTGCACTTGTATAAATGAGAGAACTTGGCTTGTAAACTTCAAAAGGCTCACTATAGCAAACAGAGGAAAAAAAAAAGAAACGAAAAAGCAAACAACGCCATGTGGAATGAATCTGAGATATCCTATCGCAGTGAGAACACTCAGCAGTCCATTATATTTATTCAGATCAAATGCAGACTGTGAGATATATAGACTATGTTAGGATAGGGTGGGAAAGTGAAAATGTTCAAATAAAAGCATTACTTTGGCACTGCTGTTGAGATTAATGTGGGTTAGAAAAAGAGTGCATCTGAGACTGGCACTGAAACTCCTGATAACTAAGCAGATTCACAGGGATGAAAGTACAGCAAGCCTAATATTAAGGGAAAGAAAATACAAAATCAGGATCTATAATTTCACATTATTTAATTTAGATGGCAAAATAAGGTTTGAAATTGAACGGGGGGAATCCATTAAATAAAAAAAAATAAATAAAAAAATAAATAAATTAAAAAAAAAAACCAAAACAAAAAAAAACCCTGAATAATCAAAGCACAAAAATAAAAAGTGACAATTTCCCTTCAATACAAAAAGTACTTCATGGATTCTAAGCACTGAAGATGTGAATCCCCTATGCAGGACAGGTAAGTGTAAGTGGTAACTTAGGCTCTTAATATCTTTTAACTGCGAAAATTATGGCTCTCTAAAGCTTCTCGGAGATAAATTAATTTGGAGGTCAAACCTGCAGAAAATCTTTTACTTGCTCAGTATGGTGCTACTCTGTAACCACAGGGCTAACTCTCTTTTTCTGATTGTTGGAGAGCAACTTCTGTCTCTGAAAACTTCTTCAGAGGCACAGGAACTCTACCATTTCTTTTTCATTGCTTAAATTGTACAAATCAGTTACTGGTATGAAGAGTTCAGGGAGGAGGAAGGTGTCCAATTCAGAATTTTACTCAAGAGTCAGCTCCCCTGCAGGGTACAGCAATCCTCTGACCATCAGTTGTACGCTTCAAATGAAGTCTTTTAACGTTCATCTGTTTTTCAGCTGGTTCCTGTAGTGGTTTTTGAGTTAATGGAGAAAAATAGGCTCTTCCAGAGAGCTACTCATCCTATCTATAGCAGCATCTTTACAATGTCAGATGATTCACCTTTTGAGGTTCACATTTCCTGTGTTGATTGCAGAGTCAGCCTAAGGAGTCTGGCTCAGACACAGATGCCTCTGACATTTTAAGTGGGAGGAAAGCACAGGTTTGACCTGAGATACTGAAAGCTACCTCTCTGAAACATTCTTAAAACCTACTATTTTGCTCTTCTTTTCCAAGAAAAGTACACAGCAGGATAGCTGACCTGAGTCATCTGATAGCACATGCACAGGTTTGGCTGTATTTGCCCACTTGCCATTAATTACTATGCATGAAATTAATCTAGATGAAGTGAATAATAACCACAGACCAAAAGGGAGGTGAAATTATGTCATGAAGGTTATAGCAATTCCTGAAGA
Source organism: Pseudotriccus pelzelni (assembly GCA_035584735.1). Taxonomy (NCBI): domain Eukaryota; kingdom Metazoa; phylum Chordata; class Aves; order Passeriformes; family Tyrannidae; genus Pseudotriccus; species Pseudotriccus pelzelni. The sequence continues at coordinate 9,555,339 of JAWMRA010000041.1, forward strand.
GAGAAGAGCCTCCAAAGAGACTATGTAGGTAATCCTCCTTATGACTCACAAGAAAGTTGCTTAATCTGAGGAAATACATAACATATGTAGAACCTATTTCTAATAGGATCATCCTCTAAATATTCTAAAAGTCATTTCAGCTAACTGAACTTTAAAGCCATTTAGAGCCTCTCTGCCAAACTGCAGAGTTAGAACAAAGTTCCGTTTGCTTGAATGGGAAAATAAATAAATAAATAAATTAATTAATTAATTAATATGTCATCATCCTGAATCTTAGCTCTACCAGCAGAATATCCATTTGCTAGTCCATCAAAATTAGGGCTTTGTGTTGGTAACTTGAAATATGACCCTTCTTCTACAGACATAACTTGGCTTTGTTTTCAAAAGTTTGTAAAGGAGAGGTGGATATAAATATTCAGTATAGAAAATTTGAAAAAGAACTGGATACAGAATTTTTAATGTCTGTGGAAATGCAAGCAATTTTGAACTGTGGGTATGTTTTTCTCCTTTATACTTAAATTAAATGAAATGCTGGTTCACCGCTGTTATCTTTGAAACCTAATTTTATAAGACAGACTTTGTTTTGGGAAGCAACCTGTGTATTTTGATAGAGTTTCCTAATGTCAAATTCTCAAGCCATCAAAACATGAATTTCACTGGAATCAGTACCATCCCTTCCTTCTTGAGCAGCAGTAGGTCCAAAGCACGAATTGCTTGGAATTTTTTTAATATCTTAAGGTTGTACAGAAGCTCCTTTTTAAACATTTTGATTTGGAAACACTTTATTCTTTATGCTTTATTAAACATTCTTCCAGATGGTAGTAAAAGTCTGTTCCTTGATGCCTTATACTCAAGCTATCTGTTTCTGTTACTATAGCAAATGTATCTTTTCCATAAATTAGGCAAGCTACTACCCTTGAAAAAACACTGAGGAGGGTAACTATTTGGAAAATCTTAGGTACAATTAAGATGTGGCGTAACTTGAAAAATTTTAATAAGCTAATATAAGTTACATTAATTTAGTTTTCCTACAGCTGTACTTCTGATTTTGGTTAAAAATTAGAGATAATTCAAAGGGAGTTTTCTTATTTAGGGGCTATCTGACACAGTACATGGAAGTAGGAGGGAAGGTTTAGGTAAGCCTAGGGTTATAATAAATCATTTAAATGTATGTTCTCTATTGAAAAGGCAAAATAAATGTAATCAGTAAAATTAAATATCCCTCCTGTAATAATCCCAGAATTAATTAGTTTTTAAAAGATGCAAGACTGAACACACCATCCATCACCTTAGCATAAACCTGAAGGAAAATATTTGCAAAATATCAGTTCTTCACCAATGATAAAAATAATGCTGTTCCACAATGCTACAAGATACCTTTTCAGTATGTCCCATTTTCTGTATTACTTTATAGATTTGTACAAACATCCATGACTCTGAAGACAGCAGGCACTGTTGTGAATTAGTGAAGGCATTTCTTCTGTATTCTTTAAGTTTTTCAGACATACCTGAAGGTTTGTTGTTTTTTTAAAATTTTTGTATGCATACAGTGACTTTATTGCTATTTGCATCATAAATCTAACATTAACTCTTTATTTTCTGAGTTACTGGGTCTCACTCAATTTTACGGATCTATTAACAATTTTTTTGTGCAACATTTGTTATGTTTATCTCAATTAAAATTATATCTAGCAAAGCTTTTCTGGAAATGTGGGAGAAAAAACTCGATAAAAATATCTTTCTCTCTTGCAAGCATTAAATTTTACTACAAGCAATTACTTCTACATTGTCATGTATATTAACACCTACTGAGGAAATGGTTGAGAAGCAATAAACATTCCTCTACAAATAAGTTTGAATTGCCTTTGTTTCTAAGACTAAAGCAATTTGTAGATTGTAAAATTAATTAAGATTATTAAATGTAGTGTCTCATCCTGACATCCAACTATTATTTATGGTTACAGCTTCATTGGGATTAAGAACAAATGAAATACATTACATTGCCATCCTGGAAAGTACAAAATGCCCCTCCTGGCTTAAAGGATAAGTGATGTGATGCTCATTGTTGTAAGGTCCATGCCAATCACTACAGATGGAATGTCATCTTCAAGCACTTTGAAGTTATGATTATGTTCATGATTATTTTTACATTTGGTCAGGTTAAAACTGTATGAAGAAAATCCTGCTGATTTTAACCACTCCAGGCTGATTCAAACTCATTAGCATGCATGGTTTTTCTGTATTTTTCCTTCTCCTTACTCTTTCAGCATTGAAGGGATAAAAAAAATCAGTATATTTGAAAAAAAAATCAAAACCAGACATAGAAGAAATGGTTACTGTAAACATATTTTGAACTCAGGTCTGAATGGAAAAATACTTTGATATTCTACACAGGTCTAGAAAAAGAGACACAAAGACTATATGAAGTATTTTTGCCCCTGACATATAATGGTTTTGTCCTCCTTGGGAGCAAATAGCTTGAACAACCTGCTTGTTCCTTAATTAAGTTCAGTGAGAGTGACAAGAAAGAAAATTGCATTCGTGAATGAGGCTGCATATAAGTAAGTAAGTAAGTAATGGCCAGTCTTCGTGAATGAAGATCCGGGGAAGGTCTTTACACCTTCCAGCCTGCGCATTGGATTTTTTAGG
>JAWMRA010000041.1:9562513-9587526 GCA_035584735.1 Pseudotriccus pelzelni
TTCTGGGCCCCTCAGTTCAGGAAGGATATTGAGGTGCTGGAGCAGGTCCAGAGAAGAGCAACGAGGCTGGTGAAGGGGCTTGAACACAAGTCCTATGAGGAGAGGCTGAGGGAGCTGGGGTTGTTTAGCGTGGAGAAGAGAAGGCTCAGGGGAGACCTCATCACTCTCTACAACTACCTGAGAGGAGGTTGTAGCCAGGTGGGAGTTGGTCTCTTCTCCCATGTAATCAACAGAAGGACAAGAGGGCACAGTCTTAAGCTCTGCCAGGGAAGGTTTAGGTTGGATATTAGGAAGAAATTTTTTACAGAGAGAGTAATCAGGCATTGGAATGGGCGGCCCGGGGGAGGTGGTGGATTCACAGTCCCTGGAGGTTTTCAAGATGAGACTGGATGTGGCACTGAGTGCCGTGGTCTGATAACCACAGCAGTGTTGGATCAAGGCTTGAACTTGATGATCTCAGAGGTCTTTTCCAACCCAGTTGATTCTATGATAATTTCTCTGGCCAATCAATTTCCTTCAAGTGCTCATAAATATCATTTGCTAAATTACAATATTAAGTCAAATGATGTGAAATTTAAATTTAAAAAAAATATTCGTAATTATTAACAAACTAACATACAGACCTTTTCAAAATAAAAGCTAGGTCTCAATCCTAGAATAGGTACAGGAATTAGGTGTATCATTGGCAGTCAAACGCTTCTATCTTCACTCTGCATGATGTACGTGAGACTTGAAGATGAGGCACCTACAGATCAGGTGAATAAGCTGTTCATCAGCTAACAGATTAGGGAGCACTAAATTTTATTCCCTCACTGAACAGTGAAAAGAAAACAAACTTTTGAATAGTGTTGAATCAGCACTTCCTATTCAGTCCTATATCTAATGTTCCATGGTCCAGATGAATGCCTTTATCACATGCTATGTCTATAGATGCAGAGTAAATAATCTCCTCTCTCCCTCCCTCTCTCTGTCTCTGGGAATAAAAATTATTCACTAAAAATGGGACACCACCACAAACTGCAGTAACATCATCCAATAGAAGTCCCAAATTATACTCACATGGTTGGAAATATGCCAGGTAATTATTCTTATAAATCCTTACTCATTTAGCCACTGAGCAATGGCAATCTCTTCTCTTCAGCTTCCCTCTCCTTCACTTCCTCCTTTCTTATCTTACTCCGGTACGTCCTTTCATAGATATTAGCTCTTGGTTCATGGAAAACTTTCCTGAGAAAAATAAAAGATCATCTTCATCATGATTCCTCGGGAATGGTCAAGTTAAGCAACTGGTATTTTCTGTCAAAATTGTTCTGGTGGAATTCAGTCGGAAATAGTGTGAATAACTGAATTGAACTAATGTTAAGGAACTTTACTTATGTGATTTAATACTGGCAATTCTGGGCTGTTTGCTGACTTCAGACAATTATCTGAAAAATTATTCATATTAATTTATAATTAATTAAATTAGTTGAGTTTAATTAATATTTTAAAAGTTAAAGCTACATTGTAATTCTGCATTAAGACTAAGAAAGGCTGCAATTATGTTGCTCTTTTTAGTTTGTTCTGGTGTCCTTTTATATATTCATTGCCATCTAGCCTTTAATTACAAAATCTTATATTATTTATTCTGTGCAGAAAATGGGGAGTGCTCACTTATGAGCAGCTAATCAACGTTGTGTATACAGTGTGCAGTGTTTACCATGTAGCCCAAGTTATGTTTGCTTCCCCAAATGTGGGAGTTGCAAAAGATTATTAAAATATATATATGCTTTGTCATTACATTCCTCACTATGACATCCAAGTCTTTTCCATTTGTTTAGTGATTTTCACATCCTGGGTGAGGTTGAGGGCTGTGAGAAATGGGAGGAGGTCATAAAGCTTGAAGCTGATGCACACAACAAATCAAATGGATCTATTAACCTGAGATGTCTATTAGTTGTTTTTTAAGTATATACCATAAATGCAACACTATTACTGTACAGAACACACTAAGTGCATCTGCAAATTTCATACCAGAAAACAGGTATGAACACACAGAAATAAATATAAAGAACATGGCTAGTGACATCACAAACAAATCTCACTGAAGCAGAATTCTAACATAGATGTCTTCAAGGCAAATGCAGGCATGAGCTTCTCAAGGCAAAGTTCAACTACACTTTGTTTTCCCACACTTAAACTTTGTCATGCAATGCTCATCTTCCACATCTGTGGGAATGTTAGGATGCAACATCAGTACAGAGGTCTGACTGATTTTGTAATGAAATTGATTTAGTGCTGTGACTGAGGCATGGCAGCTTTGGAAAACTTAAATATGGGATTACATGGTAGGACTTTAGCATATTGAGATTACACAGGAAACACTAAATAATAGAATTACCTAAGTTAACATTTCCTTATTTTGAAGCCCTAATTCTAGTCAATGGGAGAGGACACAAGTTCTTCATATTGATAATGAACTGGTTAGAAGCTGGAAAACTAGTCACTTTTCACAATCATGGGAGATAATAAGTGAAATCCTTCAGAGATCTGTGGAAAATCTGATGTTAACGTAACTGAGTTGCAATGGAAGACAAATGGCAACTTGAAAAAATTTGCATGTGTATGGGGCCCTTAAAGTATATACCTAACTGAAAAGTTTTGCAGAAAATACTTGCAACTCTCAGTATCTGAAGGAAGAATGTAAGCAAATGTGCATAAAAAAATCAGTCCCAGCTTTACATGTACTCAGAGTAGCTCTGGTCTACCTATTTTGATGATGAAAAGAGATAATAAATAGGACAGATAGGAGAGATCCTGTGGTTAACAGGTGGCAATCAAAGAACATTTATTTTACCTCTGTCAGGATCCTTAATGCATCAGCTTTAACACCATGCAAAAAAGGAAGATGTACTGAAACTGGGAAAAGAACAGGAAGTAGAGAACAGTTTCTGGATGAGAAGGATGGTACAGGCACCTATCAAAAAAAATCAAAATGCTAATATGTAAAGAAACTTCCACATGGCTTACAAAAATGGCTGAAGGAAGAAAATGGAAGTAGGATAGAAATACATGAAACTCTGGATGGAAGAAATGATGAATGGGAAACATCTATTCACTGTTTCTTCAACTTCAAGGACCAAAGGTTCTCAGTTTAACTGGGTTGGGCAAGAGATTCTCAGGTTTAAAATATAGGAGATAAATATTCATCCATATGGATATTTGTCATACATAAATTTAATTACTCATATTTTCTGCAGAACTCAATGGCAAAAGCTCATACAGCTTCAAGTTCATGGAAGAGACATCCCTTGAAAGCTACACCAGAGTTCAGAGTCATTACTTCTGGCACAGCAGGTCCCCAACACTTATTAGAGGGTGGTGGTGGGAAGTGACATATATACTTCTTCTGTTATACTCTCTTATCTATGTCCTACTTTGAGTGACAGCATACTGGGCTAGAGGAAGAGTGCAAATATTGTGTTTCATTTTTTCCTGGTATGCTTTTGTGTGTGATTCTATGTACATATATAAAAGAGAGCATAAATACATATAAATATTGCATATATAAGAAATGTTCAAGGTTGGTTTGGGTTTTTGTTTGTTTTTGTGGGGTTTTTTGCTTTTAAAGTCTTTAGGTAACTAACTCAGATTTAAAATAACATCAATTCATTATTCTAAATATATTGTGTAGCTGAAGCTTGCCATCATTGTTCACAGAAAGAAAAAGATAATTTCAAGACCAAACTAATCACTCCCTTCCATCAGTCAAACAAGGTATCCTGTGTAGAGATGTGCATACCATTGCAAGTTCATAGTTTATACGTGATCTCTTAACTTTCAGCTATATTTAGCTTCTGACGTAATTTCAGACCTCTCAGCTGTCCTTTTGCTCCTAAAATTGTGCAATGGCTGACCCTTCACCTGCCTGACCTGGATTCTCGTAAATTATGGAAGGATATTCACAAATATTAGAACAGCAAAGAAGCTGGAAGGAGCTCCACCAGCATGACTCCTGAGATGAGCATCTCTGCCCTATTTTGTCACCTATGGAAGACACAAGATTTGGACTGGATATCGTAGCATATGTTCTGGCAAACAAACTCAGTGGTCCTTTGTCATCATCCCAGAAGGTGCCTAAATAAACAAAAATTAAGCATCTTTGACTCTTTTTCCTCATAAAACCCCCAAACAGTTAAAACACTTTTGGGACAAGAAAATGCATAGATAGGATCCTTAGTGCATGAAAGTTAATGGACACACTCTGCAGTAAGATTATCTCCATTTCTAGCAGCTGACAAACTGACCACTCCTATTTAGAGCAACTACTTCCAGTGCTGTAATAGAAATCTAATTTAATGAGACACTGAGTCTGTTTTCCTGCATCTGATTTCAGAGTCCAATAGGGAGATGAGATAGTACTCTCCAGATGCTTTTTGAGAAGGCAAGAAACAACTAGGCTAAAAGTAACTGAATCATGAACTCTAATTCTGTAATTCACATCAGCAGGATCCTACCCAAGAGGAAGCTGTGATTTCCTGTCTTTAAGAGGCCACCTTAAATATAGCTCTGAACTGTTATGGTGAGATGGTTATTGCATAATCTTTTGGAAAAGAATTATTATTTTGCGTAAACTGATATCTTCAACATGTAGCAACATTTATATGTATACAGATTTTCAGTCATCTAAAATCTTCTATAAGGTTCAAAGTTGAAATCCTGTCCAGGGAAACAATTTTCTTTTTCAGTGTGTCTTTAAGGCTGAAATTAAGCAGAGTTTGTGTCTCTGCAAAGGCACAAACTGCAAAGCTTCATGATGGGCTTATAGTCACTGGGAATTTTAGTTTTGATGGGTATGAACATGGTGACTTGTAAATATTTTCCTTGGAAATTCCTTTTTTAAAAAACACATACAAATTTTATATATTTTGCTTATGTACTTTAATATTTTAATTTTCATTTTACTTTCTAGGTTTCATATCTAGGTTTCATTTCTGTGTTTTGTGGTAAAGAAAAAAGCCCACAAAAATATGATGTCGTAATGTAAGGTAATAATATTTGATGACTTATCACTTCAATTTTTAGGCATATAAATCTAGAGTTTTTGCAAATTTACATTGTTATACAGTTGCCCAGTGTTACGGGCCAGGACTTCTGCACCAGCGACACAATTTATCTGTTCAGATTAAAGGCAGATTAAATGTCATTTGTGGTGCCTATGCCAGAAGACAATTCCTATATGATTAGTATATACTCTTCCATGTGCTGTGGTCTCGTTGGCTGGCAAGTAGAGAACTGCCATTGCAGCAAACCACTGGCTCTGCAATAAGCTGTGGCAGACCAGAGGCCTGGGGCCATCAGCTGTGCTTTGTTTGGACTTGGCTTGCTTTGCTCTAGCTTGTTTGGCTTTAACAGCAACTGATTAATGACCAGGTGGCTGTTACTTAACTTTAATTTGTTTAGCATTTCATAGTTACCTGGTCCAATGCCTTTTGTTATGCTATACAAAAGTAAACTCCTGTAGTGTAACTATGATGAAGTTTAAAGGACAGAGCTGGGATGGCAGCAGAGGCCTTGAAGATTTGGGCACCAAATCCAATGGTATCAGGGCTATCAATAACTCACCAGTAATCTGGTAATGAAAAAACTCTTAGGAGCTGGACAAAGCTGGATTTAGAGGGGGAAAAAAGAACAAGTATCTAACATATGCAAAGTGATGAAAGAGCAGGGTGTAAAGCACATAAAACATCAAAATGGCAGCAAGGGGACAAGAAGAAACATTGTGTTCCTTCTCTAAAAGTGAAAGAATTAACCCACATCGTTAGTATCACTGTCTTTCAGCAAAGGTTTCAAGAAGGTGGTGAATCCCCATAATTCCCCTGTGGTTGAACTGTTAACCTTAGGCAGCAGAGAGCAGTGGAAAAGTGAGCCTAACAATAGAGATCATAAAAGATTGGTGGTAGGAGGTTTACCTAAATAACAACTTTTGAAATATTGTATTGTTAACAAGATTTGCTCTCTATTTAGATTGTACTAACATCAATGTATCTGACTAATAGTAAAACAGTGCTTGTTTCATTTTGGTTAGACTGTTAAAGCTCCCACTTTCTCTGATAGTAATTTCTAGACTTCATATCGAAGGTCCCCTCTTAGCCATAACAAGATCCTGAGTGTAACACTGCTGAGATGTAGGATATTGACAGTTTTATACTGGTAGTCCCTGGCTTCTGGAAAGCCAGATGAAAACTCATGCAGTTGTTGCAATTCAGAATAGCTTTAATTTCCTGTGAACTGTTTATCAGACCAGACGAATACTGGCCATTGAAAAGTCCTGGAATCACCAAACCAGAGTCCTGGAATATTTCTAGAGCTGCTTCATTGCCTTACACTGCAGACTAGGCTTCAGCCTAACCAGTCCTAAAACACACAGGATGATAAGCAGCATCTCTAAAAGAGATTTTGATAAGGAACATCCTCCTTCCTTTCTTCCTCTTTTAAAACTGCAAGCTGTAAATGAGAAAGAGTTGAAATCTTTATACCCCCTCAAAATGAAAAGATAACAGATAGAAGACTTGGATGTCTAAATAGCTTTTACCAAACCTGGTACACAATGGAAGCCTTTAAGTTTTTATTGAATACTATTCACCAGCTCCTATGAGACAAAAGCAATTACTCCCACTTTACAGCTGAACAATTGAGATACCCAAATACTTAGGTACAGCAAAAAATCAAGTGACAGGGTAAGGACACTTTCAAAATAATTGTGCCTGCTATAATTTTTATCAGCTGAAGAGTTTCATTATTCTGTCTTGACTTCTGGTTTACAATACACAAATTATTTACTGTGTGAGGCATAAAAAAGGACTGATGCATATGAAAACAAAAAAAAAGAAGAGGAAAATCAAGTTCTGCCCTAGGTACTTTAGTTAAATGCTTCATGATAAAAATAGGGATGCCAGTGTCAGTCATAAGTTTTATTTTCACACAGTCATCATGAAATTTCCTTATTTCTGACACTGACTTAACATACCATTTTTTCTTCCTACCACTTCATCCCAATTTTACTATATATCAAAGAAGAGCTTCCTTACCTGCCATTTGGATAAAGAACACACACACACAAGACCTCATTAGTTTGTATCACTAAAAGTACCATATCCTGTGTGAGGATTTTTTACTGAAAAAAAAAAAAGCCTAGAAGATAAGCAGAAATGTAATTGCCAAATAATAAATATGGTTCTTAAAGGAAAAAAACAACCAAACAAGAAAACAACACCCCCCACCCCAAAACTCAGTTCTTTCATATTTCCTGTAGCATCACAAGTATTTTTGTTTGCAGCATAGAAATGCATAATTGCCCATATATATAATTTGCGCCATATTGATATAAGATGCTACAGTCAAAACAGTATTATACCTTCTTTATAATAAATTGTACCAAATACATATGATACTGAAATATACTTACAGCCATTTCAGGAGAATATTGTAGTGATAGAGCATAATCAGTCTTGATTTACAATAAAATCCTGCTTTGTCAGCAGCTTGGCCACTTTCATTAAAGCAATGATAGTTAAATTAGACCCTGTGGATTTTTGTGGGAGAGTGGCGTCCTAAAACCTTTCTATTAGCAAACTGGTTTTAAAGGCACTTTAAAAGACTTTAAAAACTGTTATTGCCCACAGTATTTGATATACACCTTCAGTGATTTAAGTTGCTCTAAACGTGTTCTCTTACTTAAACACTGATTTTTGTGGGCAGTTTTAAGAGGTTATTGAGTTCAGCATTTTACATACTTTGACTTTACAATAAATGCTCTTAAGAGTTATTTAGGCTTCCAGGTAAATGTGATACTTACGACCTTAACCTTGCAGTGCTGATTTTTTACTGTTGACTTGAATGAGCTCATATCAGTCAAAAGGTTCACAAGGAAGAATATGTTCAGGGTGAGGATGTATGGGCTTATTCAAATGAGTTTTAAATCAATATATCTCAATTTTTCCTGCAGCTTGTAGGAATGAAAAAGGAAAAGGAAACAACATAATTGCAGAGCAAAAACAAAGCACCAAAAGTGATAAGTTAATTGTGAAAATTACTCCTGCTACCATCAGGGTCTTAAATGGTCTCAGTAGTCTTTCTCCTGGGGAAAAAAAAAAAAAATTAAAGAAAACCAAAAAAACCTGCCCTTAGTGAAATTTGCTATTACTTGATGTAATAAAAGGTAATGAGGTAAAAATAAAGAAACTAATACTCCACACAGAACATCAAAAATCAAAGTCCTTGACAGCAAACTGGAGGTTTTCACTATGTAGCACTAGCTCAACTTCTTCCTTGCTTCTTAAAGATTGTAAGGAGAAACTCTGACAATAGGAAATTAGTTAATTAGTTTGAGCTAAGAAAAAACAGATTACAGCTGTGTTGGTCCACAGCCTTCTTGCATGAGGGACAACTGAAAGCTAGCAAGTGTTTTAAGTCTATAAGCTCCCTCTTTATGGTAAATAAAATAGAATGGTATGTGGTTATAAGCGTTTTCAAGTGTAGCCCATCAACTTCCATTTTGAGATAACTTCTTCACTGTGTTAAGTAGCACTGCGTAGTCTGCATAAGCAAGAAGAGTATTAATAGTGCAAACTTGAGGAAAGAATACAAATGGATTATTTTCAGATCTAATAAGGTGCCATTCTTTGGGATAATTCCATTTTGAAACTACTTGCTTGATGTGAGGAGAATAAAAAAATTCTGTATCTTTGAGAACATTAAGGTGAAACTGATTGGCTTTGTTGTGGTTTGCATGACAGAAATTTCTGTTTGTTTGCAAGAAAACAGCTATTGCCTTCCCTGCAACAAAGAAAAACAAACTAGTAAATTGAAGGTTTCTCTGGATCTCAAAGGCATACAAGAAAGACATCCTGTTAAGTTCAGTAAAATGTGGAGCCATTTTTACTTTACTGTTAAAAAAGATGAAGAGACAGCACGATTCTTTCTAACTTCTGAATTCAGTTCAATTCTTTCTGACTTCACTTCTGCATGTGTGTTAATTTGGTTACATTTCCTAGATTGAATGGCATCTTTCATAAATAGAAAAATATAAAATTATAGTCCTACAATTTTAGTGGATGTGCGTTTCAGCCATTCTTATTATCCACTAGAATATTTATTTATTTGTTTGATTTATTTTTAATGCACCTTTTCCCTCACTTTTTTTAAAAAATAAAAATCAGGTTACTGAAACAAAACTCTTGGTAGAAAATCTGGAGATGAGTGAAATAAGTTGTAGAAACAATTGATTTGAGAAATGGAAAAGCAGGCAACTGTTTTCTTGAATATTCTGACTATTCTGCAAAAAAGGCGTTCAGACCAAAATCAGGCCTTAGACTTGATGTACCTCCACATGAACCTATGAACTCTGAATATTGAAAGTTTGCTGTTAACTGGTATTAGCGGTTTATACAAGTTGTATCTTGTGTGCTTAAACTTTTGCTGCCTAATCAGCCCAACCAGTGGTGATCTGTTGAACATTTATAATCTAGGTCTGTTTGATTTAGATTTGTAATATGTTTTTATTGCAGTGGATTGTAAGAATATAAAATAAGAGAGCTATGTAAAATGACCTCGGTAACAATACTTTATTATATTATCCTTTGAACACAGTGAAAGGTCACCCAGGAACATGACAGAAAAGAGGCCCACAAATACATAGAGGGTATGATTGATGTATCACGTTTAGAATGTAATCTGAAATGCAAGAGATTTAATTTATTCCATGACATACAGCCTAAAGTTTGTTTTCAGTTTGATCTGAAATAATGAAAATAATGTTTCTGTTTGCAGCTGCCATTGATTACTGTAATCCACAACGAAATTAAAAGACACAGTGGATCAAATCAAGGTATTGGAAAGATAGCTCATTTACAGTGCAGAAGTACAGGCTAACATATGCATGAGAAATATGTAAACTATGCCGACTTTTTCCCCCATGCTGCTAGAAAGGAGAAGTTATGATTAATAGTTTAAATATCAAGAGTAAGGTCCACTCACCATGCTATCTTATCTCACTGTCTGAAATGGCATGTGGTGTTAATGTGTTAAATATGATATCTTATTTTTCTTGTGACCTGCTTTTTAAGAAGTGAGATATGTATGCACACACATATGAGGTGTAGGCAGTCTGCTATTTTCTCATACGGAGCCTAATACCTCATGTGGGTGAGGTTCTTTTCTTACAGAACAAAGCTGGGATTGTATGTAGCCTATAATTTTTCTTGCTCCTCTGGCTGTTTTTATTTTAGAAGATCTCCATCAGTCTATCATTATAACAGTTTGGACTATGAAATACACCCTAAATCATAAGGCTTTTTAGAGCTGGAAACAGTAGTAACAAGGAAAACTCAAACAAGTTCACTTTCTGCTGTGTCCTGTGATACGGAAGGAGGATTTTTGGTACTGGGTTAACAAGAAGAGACATAGGATTAAACATGCTTTTAATTTCTGCTGAAACATAGTATGTATTTAAAGGTTTCATATGTAAAGATCAAAGCATAAAATTGTTGACCTTTAGTAAGCCAAAACTGCCACTGAATCCTATTTCTGTTGAGACAGAAATTCTAATTCTGTGTCAGGACCTAAATGTTGGGCCCAGAATATAATTTGATGCTCTTCATTAAGAAATATTCTACGAAGCTTCTTCTCCACAGTTTTGTGATAAAGGCTTGTTGCTTGGGAGAAATTGAAGGAACTAGAAAATGAGATGTTTAGGAACACAAACTTTGCCTGGAGCTACTGGCACTTCTGCGTGATATCCCTCACACTGTACAAGCTTGGTGAGTTCAGTGTGCTGCAATCCCACATGGTTTTTTGAAAGCATTTAAATTTCCTGATGTTTCTTTCATTCTGTATTAGTTGGCTACCTTACACAAAATTTCCTTAAATGTAATTTAATTACAGATTTATTTTTACAGAATACATGCTGAGATTTGATTTATTTGGAGTGAAGAGTGGTGCCATTTGATGGACAAATTTGCTTAGAGTCTCCTAACTTATTCACACCACGAATGGGGGAACAGAATTAATATGTTGTCTTTCCAAGGAACGCTCCAAATACGTGAATATGGCATGACCTTCTCCTTTCATTAGAAGACTAGTTCATCTAGCACAACATCTTTCTTCCACAGAACTGCAAAGACTTTTCTCACTTCTCTGGGTCCCAAGAAAATGCTGCTGAGGTTCAATTATCCAGTTATTCTTCAAAATCACACTCAGTATTAAAACTTGTCATTTTTGGATATGAATCTCAAAAAACTATTTTCTTTGCTTATGTTCTAATTATTAAACCATTTAGAACACGTTTGCATGATCACTTTTTAGGTATTGGTAGGCAAAAATGCTGATAAAACATTAAACAACAGTTAAATGGACTGCTGGGTATAAAAAGCTGTTACTCAAAGACATGCCAATGACGGCAAGTATTGATGTGTGTTGCCCAGAACTGCTACTGCAAGACATGCTCTTGAGCATCTTCATCAACATCCTGGATGATAATTTAGACTGCAGCCTCAAAGAAAGTTTCTGTGGTGCCCAGTTAGGGTAACAGCTGCTTGAATCCACAGGGACTTTAAGGACTGAATCAACATAAACCTTATGAAGTTCAACATGGAGGATTGCAAAGCTCCACACCTGGGACAGAATAACACCACTCACAGGACATGGGAACGTAATAACCCTACTGGAAAGTGCTGAAGTGGTGTGTGGAGGCCAGGTAAATGCACAAATGATAAAAGAATAAGCAAATCACAAGTTATGTGAATTGCACAATGAACTACATTAACAGGAGTGTGGTAAGCAGTGAAATTATTTCTTTTAGGCATGGCAAGACTGCTGCTGGAATATGATGCCTGGTCCTGAGCCCCCTTATTCCAGAAGGATGCCAAGAAACTGGAGAGGGTTCAGTGTAGAGCTACAAAGACGCTGAGCACCAACTGCACATGACTTGCAAGGTAAAGCTGAGGGAAATGTGCCTGTTTAGTCTGGTGTAGATGAAACTAAGTGGCCATCTAAACACGTGACTTTGAAGGCTGATAGAAAGATAACGGAATCAAGTTTTCTCACTACTATCAGAGCTTATAACAAGGCCCACAGACTATAACTTGGAAGATTCAGACTGGACATCAGGAATATTTCAGTGGGGACAAGTCACCCAGGGAGGCTGGGAACTCTTGGAGATTTTCAAGATGTGACTATGCATAACCAGAGTTGACCTGCTTTACTGTTGTTACTGACAGGCCCTCTTGAAATTCAAATAGGACTAGACCTTCTCCAACATTTCTGTGATTTTGTAGTTTATTTTCAAGACATACTTTGTGGTTCTTGTGCAATCCCATAAATATAGGGTTCAGTGTGCTCGAAGAATTCACCCCCAAACAGTCATGATTGAAAGAAAATGTAGTTTATAAAGTATCACACTGCTAATCAAAATTATCTAGGTGATGAAGTTTTCTTGATCAGCTTTTAGTTTGACAGAAGGTTTATAGAAGCTCATTTTTACAGATGTAATTCCTGTGATTTTTTCCTGCCAAATCAAGACAAGTTATAGGAATTTTGGCTTGCTGAACTCAGTGAAACACGCAAAGATTTAATCTGTCCTAATGCACCCTCACCTGACAAGTCTCTTAGGGAATTTTTCTGAGAAGCAGGAGTGAAATCAGCTCTGAACAAACTCCCAAGTTCAGTCTGTTACAGTTTAGCACATCCTGCCTTCCCATATACAACTTTTGTGAGCCAAAATGCAAAAACAGAGGTGTGGTGGTTTTAACAATGTCTCTCCAAGGTATTGTAAGGCATAAAATACAGCCAGAAAACATTCATCGTATAATTAACTCAGTGCTTTAGTTTCCATATTACTTAATAAAATGTGTTTTAAGAAAAGATCAGATAGAATTATTTTCTTTTCTTTAATGCAGGAGTGATTCAGTGCTCAGTTGAGAATGTTAAAGCAATAAATTCCTACCTTCTGCCAAAGATCAGTGCTCTCTTTCAAACATCACCAGCAAACAAAGCATTGTCTTCACCTGAACACTGACAAAAACATTAGAGTCATTATTCCAATTATTAGAATTAAATTAGAATTAAAAATATTTTTGGGTGGTTTCCTGTAAATGTCTCACTCAATTTACCTAAAGATTCTGAACTTTTATATTTCTTTTCATTTTATTTTGTCAATAATTATCTAAAAAAAACTGCTGTTTTTTCTAAAACCTAAAAAAAAATCACTAAAATGTAAGAAGATTTACTTCTACAAAAATCACCGTATCTTGACGGCTCATATACTTTTCAGATCCCTGATTATAAAGATCAGAGGACAGTAATTGTTAAAGATTAATGCTGTGAATTGATTGCTGTGGCTGACAAGTGTTTCACTTTAGGAATTATTAGGGAAAAGTATATATATTAATTTTATTATCTGAATTCTTCACTGGCAATGTAATACTGCCTACTTCAGCTTATCTTAATGCTTCTTCAACTTATAAACACTAAAAAATTGTGAGGGCAGTTGTTTATTTGTGTTTTATAATCAGCAATCACTGAGAGAGGTTGTGCTTTCTCAAGATGGACCTGCTCTGGATCCCATCTCTCATACTTTCCTTACCATGCTGTGAGTGTCAACAATCATGAACAGCTTACAGTCTAAGGTGAATACTTCCTTTCTACAGGCCAATCCGTTTGGGCACGTCTGTATATGCATTAGGTTGCCCCATAGCAAGGACTGAATGATGTGTATGGACATGAGCGTGATTTCAAAACTGCATAGACATAAGATGATTAAACATGTTCATGATCATACTGTCACTGACTGTCTCTGACAGCAATTCTTTTAATACTGAGCCCAGGAATTTATATAATCTCGAATCATTTAGGTGGGACAATGATACAAGTGCCACATATATATATAGATATAGATATATATGTATAGTGATGTGACTGCTTACTGTAGCAAAATATTGTGCCAAAACAGGGCACTCAAAGAAGGGAGAGGAAGGAAAGGTCATGTCCTCATTTTCCAAAGCAGTATTTTGGTGCTCAGCAGTCACTGCTTGAGTGAGGATTAAGAGATTTGGATTGAGAAAGATAACAGTATGGAAAAGAAAAGCTTCCAAAGTAAGTGGGGGAGTGAAAAAATATGGGGAAAAAATGATGGGAAATGCTGGAGGAATTCATCTAAGATAAACTTTCTAAATAGATGAATAAAGTATTTAACTCTTTCTATAAATTATAGAACAAATAAGCCTTTGTTTCATTTATTAACTCAAAACATGAATGCAAAGATGGACACTGGAACACGGAGCGTGGAAAAGGCTTTGTTAACACGCATACTACTTTGTTAACATGCAGCTACCATAACACTATCTATGCTGGAAAAAACTAGGAAATCTGATTGTGCCAAAAGTGTGAGACCAAATACTTTGAACAACAGAATTAGATAAAAATGGCATGTGGAATAGTAGGATCATAGAAGAAGACCTTACGTCTGTGGACAATTAGGAAATGCTCTAGATGAACAAGAAAGAGAAAAACATAATCTGGACATACAAAGCCAATAGTTTGCAAAACAAATTTGCAGGAAAAGGTTTTTTTTTGATGTACTAGCACTTTGAAGATCAAATATTCCATAATAAAAAATTTTTGAAGATAAAAGCAATGTTAATTGCTAAAAAAGTGAAGCTTTTAGAATGGGTCAGTGGAAATGCTTTCAATTAATTGCAACCTCATGATGTCCTGCGATCATATTTGGTGATGACAAAGTGGGACACGCAAGACACATGGTCATGATTACATCAGAAGTCTTCCCTCCGAACTGTGGAAAAAGTTCCTCCATTTCTCAATTTTCTATTAAGCTGACAACATTCTTCCACTCCCAATAACTGGTGTGCTGTTAGCTTGGTTCCAGTCACCTTTTCCAGTCACCCAAGGCTGATTCCTTTGACAAGTTAAGAGAGTCGTTGATTACAGTGAAATATTTAATATCGAGAGAGTTATTATGGAGTTTTTATTCTTTATGTAGGAGTGACACAGTATGGAGTAAAAATAAAGCAATGTCCAAAACTAATACTTCTGTAATACATCAAAATGAAAGATAAATTAAGAAAACCTTACAATTAGTGTATTTCAGGTCTCAAGTCAGTTCAAGTTTGTGTACTTCAAGAGAGTTGAACAGAGATATTTATTTACTTGTGATCATTCACACAGCCAGGTGCTAGATATTAGCCCAAGTAACTGTTGGACATGATACACAAGGTGGAGTTTTTCCTATGTGTTTTTTTGGGCTCAATTTTTTCCTCTTTAGTGACATGTACGTCTATTTTCATCACTTCTTTAGAGAAACAAAAAAAGAAGACAAAGTCATTCTTTTTACTGACTGCTCCACCTGTCTTTGTCTTTCCATTCTCTCTTCTTGATAGAATGGCAAACCTTTTCATTTCTTTTCTTTAAGAGCCATATGTTATTTCCCTTGTCTCCACAGAATCAGTGAACAATCAAGTTCACCCTCTAAAATCAGCTTTTCAATAGTGTAATTTACTTGCCTTTCAATGGTGTAATTTTCTTCCCTTCATTCCAGGCAGAACCTGGAGAAAGCTTGTAACAAAGCAGGAAACTGCAGAAAAGAAATGACTAACTGTGGCAGCCACAAAATCACAGAAGTACAGAAGGGTTGAGGTTGGAAGGGACCCCTCGGGGGTTGTATGGTTCGGTCCAGCTGTTCAAGCAGGACCAGCTAGACCAAGCTGTCTAAAACCCTGTCCAGACGACCTTTGGATATCAGTTCTGTCTGATTATACATGTAACTGGGTTGCAGAGGACTGAAGAAATACTTTGTACTCCCTCTTAAGGTGTTAAAAGAACTGAAGGCTCTTCTAATAATCCAGAGGGTGGATACTGTTGAAACCTTGTACATTTTTTAAAGTAAAACCCTTTGCTGAGTTCCTAGCTCTGAGACTTGGGGTCTTACATACCTTGTGGGAGGTTCTGAGGTTTTCAAACAAATATGTGAAAAAGCTGTCTGAGGAAGGATAGAGTTAACACAAATACTTATAGACTGCAGAAGATATTTCAGAGGTAAGATGGATTTCTGTTGAATTAGAGGTGGTCTTCCCTCAGAACTCATTCACAATTTATTCTTCCTGAAAGTATGTACATAGATATGATTATATATATATCTAAAGAGGACTTAGATTTTCCTGTTTAATTTCAGTTTGCAAACCGTAGCAGGAAGTTTGACCACAATTAATAACCAACTCAAGGCAATGGTTCATATTACTTACTATGAAAAAAAGTTAACATACAGTAGCTATGACAGGTGCAAACAAAATGTGTTCCATACTGTGAAAAGATTGGGTGGGTGTGGATATGAGATTAAATTTGAATGTCACTTTCTCCTTCTGGGACTTCACTTGGCTAGAGCAGCCTGGTTTTGCATAAAATGTTCCATGAAGTCTTTCTGTTCCTGTAAATTGACGTATTCAAAATAGTCTAACTCAGTTTAAAACCTCTTCCCATACTGTGTTTATAGTACATAAGGACGTGTCAGTTCCTGGGAAATACATAGGTTTGATATTCTTACATTCACAGTGTGTGTGTGTGTTTATACTCATATTTACACACACCCAAAATTACCGGACAACATGATATCCTATAGTGAAAGGGACCCTTTGAGGAAGTCTAGTCCAATCCCCCTGTTCAAGTAAGGTCAGCTAAAGCAGCTTCTCCAGGGCCATCTCCAGTTGAGTTTTGAAAATCTCCAAGCACGGAGACTCTACAACCCCTCTGAGGACCCTGATTCATTAGTTGATGACCTCTACAATAAAAAAAATAAATATTGATTTCTCTTCTTCAGATAGGATTTCATTTTATGTTCATTGACTCTTATTCTGTCACTGGACACTACTGAGAAGAATATAACTCACATCTTTCATTCATGCAAATGTTGATCACCAGTGGCCGAAATATCACTCTCTGAGAAGCACTGCTGGTGTTTGGCCTCAAACTGGATCTTGTGCCATTCTGGGCACAAGGTAATCACAAACCTCTGGGACCAGTCATTCTGGTAGTTTTTAATTCACCTCACTGCGCACTTGTCTGATGATACTTTGTCAACTTGTCTATGATAACATTGTGGAACACAGTGTCAAAGTCATCGCTGAAGTTGGGGTAAATAACACTTGGAGCATGGTTGCTCAATCTTGTGTTATGAGGTTTCCCTTTGTCAAAGACAGGAGGAGATAATATAGTTTTGTATAATATTCTTCAGATTGAAGCACATGACCAGGATATGTGAGACCTGAGAACTATATTCTTCTCAGTTTAAGAAGATTAAGTTAAATTTGTTGTTTCTCAAGGGGAAACAACTCTCATTACCAGAGTATAATATATGGCTTCCATGAGAATATTTAGCAGCCGTCTTGTTGAAAAGGTTCTATGTCTATAATTTTTAGTGATTTGAGAGAAGGAAGAATGGGTTCCATCCTAATTCAAAATGTTATTTATGTATTTTAATCAATGAGAATTTAATGAATTTTTAGGAACCAAGTATCTGGAGAATACAATTTTCAGTAGACAATGAGTTATGTCCTTCTTGTCAGCCATTTTTCTGACTCAGAAGTGCTGCTTCAACAAGAGGAATGATTCTTGTTGGCTCCCCTAGGCCTCTCAGAGGAAGTGAAATTTCTGATAAGTGCTTAAGACTGGACATGTCCTAATTAGGGTTTTCATTCAAAATATTTCAGTAGTCATCTGTTGAACAGAAGCTTTCCCAGTAAATTGAAGTTTTGTCTTCACATGGAATTGAAATAGTCAAAGAAACACAAAATCTCTGTCTTGGTGCTTGAGAGGCCTTGGGAATCAAAGTAGCACCACCTGAAATGCTGTAACCACCTCAAATGATTTCAATGAAGTGCCAATGACATGCCAAGGTGGTAGCTATGCCAAATATACCACAGCTTTAGATAACCAACTCAGAACCTACCACCTTCAGAATCATAGAATATCCTGAGTTGGAAGGATATTATATGCATTATATGAATCCCACAAGGATCATTGAGGCTATTTTGGATTAACATAACACATCACCCTACATATTTGTAATCCATCATTTCCATATTTTTGCAGCTAGACCTTCACTTAATTCAGGAAGATTACTTTCTGGGTTTACTGAGAAAGAGGTAAGACTGAATTTGTGTGTATTTTATTTTGCTTTGGGTTTTTATTTGTTTTTATTTGTTTCACTGGCTACCAATAATAAATGAGTAACCATTAAATTGACTTATTTTAAAAATATTCAAGATGAGGAAACAAGACAGAGAAACATGTGTGGTAAGGTGGGAACAAGAGAGGAACAGTTTCAGAAAAAAAAAGTAGCTTTCTAAGAAGGCTTTAGAAAAATATGCATGTATTACAGTTGAGAAATACTTTTTTTTTATTCTATCTCATGCCTTAAATGGTGTATCCTGTTTAAATCATTAAAAAATCGACATTTTAATGTTTCTTTGTTACAATGATCAAGAAACTAAAAAAGTTTTAATGTGCATGTTAAAATTTAATGCAATAACTTCTGAATTTCTTTAGTCAGAAATAACATAAATAAGTTTCATGCACTGTAATAGGCATTTTCAGTGGGTATTTATTTTCCATAAAGAGGAAATTAAAATTAAGAATAAGTACAAGATGACTGATTTTTAATTTGTGTCTATTATTGATTTGCTTTTAAATAAAACTCATATCCAGTTTGTTTAAATTATGGATAAGTACATTTCCTTTTCACTTAAAACAGTAAAGTCTATTTAATCTCATTGAGGAGAACAGAGTCATTGTATAAGACCTAGTCTCAAAAAAGCCCACTAAAAAATTCTAAAAACTAGAATATGAAACTAATTCAGCATAGCTGGACATGGAGATATGTTGCAGAAAATAATAATTTACTTTCTCTTTGAAAAAGACTATTAGAAAGTTAAAACATGAAGAATATATTTTTTCTTTTTTCTTTCTTTTTCTGCATGTGTCTGTGTGCATTTCTTTCTCTTTCACTCCTTTTTGATAGAATGAGAATAAACCTAACAATATTATGTAATAATTTATTATTGACTTCATATTTCATATTTCACAATTAAGAAGGGAATTTCCACGATTTAAAATAGCCTAAATTATACAAAGCAAGTATCATTCTA
Source organism: Pseudotriccus pelzelni (assembly GCA_035584735.1). Classification (NCBI taxonomy): domain Eukaryota; kingdom Metazoa; phylum Chordata; class Aves; order Passeriformes; family Tyrannidae; genus Pseudotriccus; species Pseudotriccus pelzelni. The sequence goes on from JAWMRA010000041.1 coordinate 9,581,704, forward strand.
TGAGGAATATTAATTTAGATATATCAATAAGAACTCCTCTTCTAAACCCATGGTTTTAATTTAAGGATGTTAAGACTTTGTATAGATTAACGTTGCTGAAGTACAACAGTTTTCCTTTTAGTTGTTTTTCATATTTAGAATGAAAGTTAATCTGAATTACAAAGGAATTGTGATAAACTGTGAAGTAAAGAAGAAGCATGAACCAGATAAATACATAAAGATCTATATAATGGTTTCTTCTGATATTTATCCAGAGGAAGTGTAATGCCAAATAATTAAAAATAAAAATGGCTGAAATTATTATAGTACGATATTGGATACACTTAAGGAAGAGGAACAGCAAAGAATCAACTTCCTACATTAAAGGAGTCCCTAAATTTAAAAGTGTTAACCATTATATAGAATGCTAATTATTCATTATATATAGTGTTAAGAATAGTAAAAGCAATTAAGTGATTAGTGAAAATTTTTTCCTTCCTTTCATTAGTTAGAGCCTGGATTTATTTAGGCTGATACAAAGTGTGTCTTTATTGCACAGCAAATTTTAAGGCTTTTTTCTGCCTGTGGAGATGTTGGTGAGATAGTGACAATAGGTGTCTTCGGTCTTGCAACTACTAGGGAAGAATATGAAATAAAAAGTAAGGATGGTTGTTTGGAGGAGGGAAACACCATATTGTAAGCAAGAAAATATCTTGAATGGCAAATTAACAGGTGACAGGTGATTGGGCATATGTGTGTGTGGCAGGAGAATGTCAATAATTGACTTCAAAGTGGCCTCTGGACTAAGAAATTGCAGGTGTGAGTTTTATGATTAGCAGCAAGACATGGGACAGAACCACATTGGCAAGACATGCTGTGCTTCTGTATATAGACCATTAAGAAAACTAGGGCTGGGGAGCCTGGGAAGAAGGGAATATGACAGAAAAAAAATTTTTAAAAAGTGTTCCTGAAAGGAAGTGGCCTTAGAAAGAAGGGCACCAGGGCCCCCTGGGCTCTCTTCTAGTTTAGGACTGATGGGCAGGATGTGGCATACTTCTAATTGATCAATTAATTAATTAATGAGTAAATAACCTAAAACAACAAATGAAAATCAGGCTCTACCTATTGCCAGTTTTTGTTGTTTTGGGTTTTTTTTGCATGTGAGCAGGACCCAAAAACTAGGAAGAGGCTCAGCCGTGAAGGCAAAATGTATTGCTGCCTTCAGAAGGGTTAATCAGTTGACGGGTTTTGTTAAACCTCTGCCTTTCCTTAAACCTTAAGAACAGAGGTGAACTTCAATCTTGCAAGATCCACACTGAACATTTTGTCTGTGTTCCCAATTTTGTGTGCTGCTGGTGAAAGGCCAGACTTTGCTCTTGGATGAGCTCATCCATCTGGGAGTGAAGGGCCAACTCCTCAGATCGAGAGAGTTCCTGTAACTGCCTCCAGAGGTGTCTGGGTGTAACCAAGAGCAACAGCTGGACCTAGGAATTAAGCAAAGAACATTTTCCTCTGGACTGACATTAGTAATTGTCCTTTACTCATAGTAAAAATATTCACATTGTAGGCCAGCATGCATTTAAAAAATCTACAGTCCATTGTGCATCGAAAAACCCTCTCTGCAAAGCCAAACTTCTAATTCCGTAATGTGTAAATGCATTTAAAGGCAATTAAACACTTAAGTCAGAGTAAGTTTTTGGGACTTTAAAATGTTCACTAGAAACATCAAATTTTTAATAAGGGAAGATGACATGTTCACCTCCTGCACCTAAAGTTTTTCCTCACAGAGAATAATTAAATCTAGTCCTTTAAAGTACTGCGCTTCATGATGATAAATATGAAGAGATTAATTGCCAGAGACCACTAGAAATCTTCAAAGCTTGGAGCAGTCAAAAATCTGATTCTGTTATAATCTCCCAAATCTTTTCAACACCAGACCTTATGTGGTCCTCCAGATGATCTTTTGGTAGTTCAAGGAGTTAACTCCACAGTGATTTAAAGATGTGTCCTGTTGTTCCATCCAGGCTGCAGCCATGCCTCCTGTAACCAAGGAAGGTCTTATATAGAATAATTGTTTCATAAAAAATGTGTGTTTGTGTACATATTGCTAATTTTTGTCAGCACAGATAATACTACCATTTCTGCATAATGGCACATATAGCAATAAAATGTAAGCTAAGCTTGAATTTAAAACAATATTACCCTGGAGTATTCCTTGTATGGTATTTTTCAAATTACCAAGCAAGTAGCAGTTAATTTTCATAAAGCAAATAATTGGAAATAACATTTGTGTTGATATTTATTGTCCTACTTAACCTGATATGTTTACAGCTCATTAATATCTGAACTTGGTTCTAATTTTCTATAGATATTGTACAGAAATCAAAAGTTTCAGGGGAGAGTTAATTTATTTAACTCCAACTGTTGTCAACAGTATAATTATTGAATGCTACCCTAGAAGGACTATAGGACACCACACTCAGATGCCCACTTCTGGTCAGATGATTTCTTGTGATATCTGTGAAAGAGGTTTGCAGAAACACAGAAACTGTAAGATAGAGGATCCTGGTCCGTGGTGCAAAGTGAACTCCCATAAGATGCAAACTAAGCCAGACAGAGCAAGGATATTTTTATGTATGCTTTACACTTAAAGAAAACTTTTGAATTTCAAAGCTTTTATTCAAATTGATGGGAAGCAACCTCTTTCTCCCACCTCTCTACACTTAATTTCTCCCTGTATCCAAATGTCTTCCTCTTATTATTACTCTTTGGGACATTTGAATTTAGCTCTGTGGATGAATTTAGCTCTAATGGATATTAACAATTTCAATCAAAATGCTGGATTCAACTTTTTCCCTATCTCTCCTCCTGCCTCCCATCCCATGACTTTCTGTTCAAATCAGTGTCCCACCCTGAGATTCAGTCTTTAGTTTTAAAAAGAAACAGGTGATGTTTTCATAGCTGAGCTGTATTAGAATGCAAAATAACCATGCCACATAAAATGAAGAGTTGCGATTTCTGATGTTACTTAATACACAGGAAAACAAATCTTTTGGATTAATATTTTTATGACTAGCTCCAGAACTGCTGACTGATCAGCTGTATGTCAGGTCAGGGCCTTTCATTTCTGGCTCTCTCCCATCTTTACACTTTACTCTCAATCTGTTTCTAATGACTTGTTCTTTTTGGTTTTAAGTTTTACAGCACTGAAAGTATTTAAAAAGACATCTCTTTGGAGTAGTGAAGTCAATAAAGTTCAAACTCATTTTCAAGGACACACAGAATCACGAGCTTAAAAATGGAAAAATAAAAAGTCAGAAAGCTCATAAATCATAATGTTTGCCACATAAAGAAGGGACAGGATGTTGCTCTTCTTGAAACTCCCTACCAAGGGATATTAACATAATCTCTAATACAAGTTACTCTGATTTTTTTAATAGTTACACCAACACAATAAAACTGAAATAAGATTACAAGAAAGACATGAGGTGCTGGAGTGTATCCAAAGAAGAACAACAAAGTTGGTGAAGGGTGTAGAAACCCAGAAGAGAAGGGGCTCATGTGTATGTCTCAAACACTGATAGCCAGATGGCTGTGGATCCAAAAATGTCTAAGGGTTGTTGGTAATAGCATGCCATGAAAAGGAACAGGATGTGGCTGGAGGAGGGAGCCAAATGTGGAGATAGGGCAGCATCTTTCAGGGACAAACATCCTTGTTCTGGCTCTTGGAGACAAGCACCACACAGAGCAGTGCAAGCACAGGAATGAGATCAAGAAATGGGCATGAACTGTAGGGGGGGATCAAGACCACCAAAAAGCCCAACAGCATCTCTTTCTCTCTTCCCTTCCACACTACCCTTTTATCTAAAATCAACTGCCATGTGCTCATATAGGAGATCAGGAACTAACGTACCAATTTCCACATGAAGTGCATTTACTAATGAAACTTTGTAAGCTGTTGCTGATCTTCTGGCTTTTGTAACCACCATCTACGAATCTTGAGTGTTCCCTTTCCCTTCAGAGCAGAACATCACATTATTCTTTAGATATCCATGTCTTAATAGTTTTTCCTTTCTTCTGAGTTGCAGTAAGCACTTGAATGTCTTGTAGACTGTTTTTTACAGTGAAGAGAAAAAAAAATAAAGTCTAGGTTTATTTGAAAGATAAGCCATTTTTATCTTCATTCACACCTGCCATGGAAAAAGAGAAGGAAAAAAAAGCAGGCCAGGCATACTCTTCTTTAGGCTTCTTTCTTTTCCAGACTCTCAATACCAACTTCTTAGGGAGTAGCTCTACCTCAAGAATGAATTTCATCAAAATTCAGACTGAAACTTCTCCTTATACGTACACATCTCCCTTTATATGGTACTTTGCTTAACTCAGATATCACCTTTTTATATCTTTCCAAGGCTGAACAGTTTTAGAACAGAATTTAAATAAAATAAAATAAAAACAATCCAGACCAAAATACTAACTCAACATTAACTCAAACACATGAATTGCTTCAGATTTCTGAAGTGCCAATTTAAGCATTAGTTACTATCTAGGTCAGTGTACAGCTATTCAGATACAACAATTTCTACTAGCTTCCTCTGTTTCTTTCTCACATACTAGATTTTTCTATTTTTGCCTTATCTGTACACATCAATAGTGATTGTATTTGCCACGCTATTATTCTCCTCTACCCATTAATAATTTAGGGAATAAAGCAAGGAAATACAGCAGGAGAAAGAAGTCATACACTATGTATTAAATTGTACAGACTGCTCACTGGCTGTGAGTAAGATACACTTCAGGATTAATAAAGAAAGGTGTTGATAATGCAAGAATGTGTGGTACTGTTCAGTGCTTGAGCAGCAGTACTACAGCCTTATATCAGGTACAGCTGATTTGCTTCTCTGAACTTTGATGTTTTTCTGTGCTGCCATCTGTTCTCAGGGAGGAGAACAGTCAAATTTCATCCTTCTTAGCTTATACAGAATATAACACATCAGCATCTTCATGATTTTTTCAATTTACTAAAGTTAATGACACCTCCAGCAAAATACGCTCATAGGGAAAATAGTGAAGAGCCCTTAGAGGAAACTTATAAACAGTTTTTTAGTTTACATTCTCAGTTTGCCATTCACTTTGAGGATTTCCTTTTTATTTTTTTCCTCCTAATTGTCACAGAATCGTAATCCCTTTCATGGATCTCCATATATTAGAAAATGATAACTAGATCACTGTTATCTCAAGGATAAGAATGATTTTCAATAAGTGTTAACAGTTGGACGGCTCTGCTGGAAATGAACTTGGTCTAAATCTATCCCATATGTATTCAATCTGACACCAACTGTACAGAACCTTAGAAAACAGTTCTTGTGAAGGTCTGCAGGGTTCAACAGTGCTGTCTCTTGGGAGCTCGCTGTGTTACTGTAACTTTGTTTGACATGGGCTCTACACAGAGCTCATAAGTCAGTGCAGAAGAGCATGATGAAAGGAGATGTGTGATTACTTGGTTGACAGAGATAACCCTATTCCTGTCATTTCATCACCAAAGTCTACCCTTTTTTTTTTTTTCTTTTCTTTATAAGGACTGGATTTACCAAGAAACATGTGCAAGATGCTGATATGTGTGGTAATGATGATAGAACAAATCATGGGTTCTGTAAGAGATTCTCATTATTACTTTTCTGGTTTAGGAGAGATCACATGGAATGGCTATGTTAAAGTATTTCAGGAGAAAATATGTTAAAATAGATATTATTATATGTTGATATGTGAACATTGGGAGCCCCTGGTGGCCTAGTGGTTAGATCGCAGGACCTTCACCGCTGAGGCCTGGGTTCGATTCCAGCCAGG
>JAWMRA010000041.1:9596507-9619684 GCA_035584735.1 Pseudotriccus pelzelni
CATTCTCTGCTGTCCCTCTAGGGTCACAAACTCAGCTGCATCAGCATCGATCCTTCTCTAGGATCACACAAGTCTTACCCGGGCCGTCTCGCTCCAGCGTAAGATCTCTCTCTGTGGCCACAAATCACATCAAGGCTCTGTTTCATCTCGGCCTCTACCACGGAATCTCAGTTTCCTCATGTACTTCTTTGCTTTGGCATGAGTTCCTCAAGCTGCAAATGGAGTTGTCTCTGCTTCTCAACAATGTCCCACAAGCAGCAGGGATTATTAGATTTCAATCTTTTTCCCTGCTGAAGGGAGAGAGAGGGAGGGAGGGAAAGAAGAAGCTGTCTCCCCCCTTTCGCAGCTTCTTTCTCTCTCCCGGCTGCCAGCTCTGACCTTGAAGGCTCCGCTATCTCTCCAGTTGGAATTCTTTCTTGCAGCAGCTCTGTCCAAGTTCTTCTTTAAGGTTTGGTTTTTTCTTCACTCTGTTACATGTCTGGTCAGGAGGGTTTCAGTCCTACCCCTGCCCCCGGCCCAGGGCTAGGGAAGGAGAGAGGCCTGGCCCCCCACCTGGGTGCCTGCCACGTCCTCCCTCCTACATAGTTGCTTAATTTCTTCTGCCACCACCTTCTCTTCTATTTTTCTTGGAGATGTAATTAGCAAAGGCATCACCTAAACTCCTGATTGGTCTTTGTCCAGAAATTACCTGGACAAACCAATTCCAATCCCCAGGGAGGGGGGACTTTTGCAAACCCACGGCAATATAAAAATCCACCTTTCCTTTGATACAAATTCCTAGAATTACATCTTGAGATTGGTAACAATCTACAGGTTATCTCCCACAGGAGCTGAAGTATATTATGCCCTGTAGGCTGCAGGTGCTGCCCATTTTGAAAAAAATGCTGATCAATATCCCGTCTGTTTCTACAACATGAAAATCCAGATGCTCGTAACATTTTAAAACTCACTTTCAGCAGTCTTCCTTTTTCTTTGAAGTTCATTTCTAAGTCTTTGTGAGCCTTTATTTCTAAATTTGGTTAACAGAACATGAAAACTAAAACAGATCAGAGTGGAGAAACAGAATAGCTGTGTTGATCTAATGAACATGTGTCTCTAAAAGAAATCTAAGTGTTACGTTAAACATCTAGTGATTATAAATTTTTAATTCTATATTTTTATGACCATAATTTAATTATAACTTCTGACTATAGGACTGTAAAACAGAAACACCTTGGAACATGGATATTCATTCAGATAACATATAATGGGGTATAAAGTTGTAAATGATGATTTTGAAACGTTTCCTTGGTCAAGTCACAACTATTGTGCCATTTTAGTAACTCATACACACATTGACAGAAACCTGGCAATGACACCTTTGGATAACTAAAATTCTGAAGTAAATATCAAAGTCAAAATTAGGGAGGCAAATAAAGGGGCAGATGGGGCATCCTGAAACATGTTTATTTTACGTATATTGTTGCGTTGTGAGAGACCGGTTCTGTTATCATAATGATCATACAATAAAATTGAGAAGGATTTTACACTGGAATAGCATATAGAGTTGAAATCACATCACTGCAGAATATGCCTGGGTGGTGGGGAACAGGTACTGAGCGAAAGTTTATAGCCTTGATATGAAAAAACTAAGAGCAAAGAAAGTACAGAAGGCAGATGACTTTGTTTTAGACATTTCTGCAGATGGAGAATAGGAAAAGCTGTTTGTTAGTCTCTCTTAAGTTTAAGGTTAATGCATTAGCTGAAGAATATTGGCCACATTTTTACTAAGAACTGAAGGAACAAAACCTGCTAACAGGGCTAAAATAGCTGATCAGGGCAGGCCCCAGCAGTGGGAGCAGGGAGAGGAGTGATAAGGAGTGGTTAACATGAGCAGAGCAGCTTAAATTGGGTTCCCTATCTACAAAGGTTTGACAGTCTCTATGTGTGAGTGAGGTATTATTGTAGGAAGGAACCAGCTGTCTCAGCAGTTGCCTCACCAAAGAAGACTGCAAAATAGCATTAGTTGTGCATGAGGATTAGGTATTGTAAACTGCTCTGCTTGTGGCTTAATTAGCACTTTTCATTTCTTTTCTTCCTTTTATGGTATTGGTAATTGTCTATTATACCTATGGATTTAAAGGGAGATAACTAGTGAATAGATAATAATTTTTTCTAGTTTTCTGGGAATTCCAGACAATGCTTTTTTAGAACAAGCATTGCATTTGAGCCAGCACCTGATTCTACCAGTCAGAAATGCTTGTTTTCTAGTTAAACAAACAGTAAACTGCTGATACGGAATAGACATCATCTACTACATATTCAAAATGTATTGTATCTTTCAGGACACTGAGCTATGATTGAGGAGTGAAATCTTTTATTTCTTACTCAGATCAATGAAATATAGGAATTACCAGTAAGGATAAAACCCAGAATAAATCCACTCCAAAAGCTTGTCTTTAATTTGGACTAATTACTGCCACGGGAAAGGGGTATATCCGGTGTAATTTGACAGTATATTTTATATATGTGTATGGTTATAGATTGGCATAACTGCTTTTCTCAGTTATTTTCTTCACTTTTCTCATAATTTTTCCTTACTCAGCTGTTTTTACGGGTTAAAAGAATTAAGACTAATAAATGACATTCCTTAGAGCAGTCTACCATATACTTGACTGGCCTTGTAATATTCTCTGAGCCAGTTGTCATTGAACAATACCCTTCCCCAGACTCTTGTTCTTGTGGGTTGACATCAACACATGTCTGAATGACATGTCTGAATGACTTGTGTTGATGTAGATCCATCAGTTTATGTAGAGACAATTGACTTCTCTTTGCAGTCTTGCCCTTCTTCTTTCTAAAGTAACATTACAACTTGTATACTTTTTAACCATAGTTCGCACTAAGTAGAGGGTTACAGGAGTAAAATTACATCCTTTTACCTTTTGAATGACAGTGTTATATGTTTATGATGTAAAGTTTATGATGTAAAGAGACTGAGACACCATAGATGGTGGGTAAAGTACTATAGGTATTAGATAATGCTCTAAAGGTCTTATGTCTTTAGTGTTGCTAATATCTGAATAGACTGTAAAAAGTAAAATACGGATCACAGGGAGTGTTACTGCTGTTTTAAAATGGGAGATATTCTTTAATATTGCTCTTTATAGCAGTACTGCACCAGCAGTATGAAGAGACAATCTATGTTTTCAGATGAAGCACAAATCTAGCAAATATACTGAAAGAAATGCTTCCAAAGAATAAATATGTGCAGTAAATTGAGCTTTATATTCTCTCTGAAAATTTTTTTCAGGCATAATGTAACTTTCTCAAAAGTAAAAACGAATGCCTTTCATTCTTGTTTTAACACATGTTGAATAATGCTGTAAAGTTTTTATACCAAGATAGTTCTAAAAAAAACCAAAACATTTTTTCTTTAAAAAAAAATCTCCAAAAAATATTCCACCTACAAAAAACCAAAACAAACCTAAAACCAGTGCACTTAATAGAGTATTAATTTTGAATTGCTATGGAAGAAAAATATTTTATGAATGGATTCTGAATATCTTCAGTGGACAGGTAGTGCTTAATTGCAAAGGAAGATGATTCCTGAGAGAAAGGTATCTTGACTCTAACAATTGTATTCAAAGACGTTAGATAATTCAAGGTACGTCTCTGCCAGGAAGTACAATTTCTAATGACAATTTTCTTTATATTATTTTCCCAGTCAGTGATGAACAAGCAAAACGCCCAAGGCGCTACTACAATAGGAGGCAATTTACACAGCCCAAAGCACTCTCAAAAATTGTACCTTTTATTTTACATTTTTCAGTTTGTACTCTTAATTTTTTAGTCCAATCCACCAACTGGGCCATTAGTACTAGTGTTTCTTCAGTTCACATTTCCCATATCCACTTACTAGTCACGTTTTAGGTCTGTTTTCTCTTCTTTATTTCTGTATCATTATATGTGTAGCCATTCAGAATTAGTTATCGGAGTCAGTCCCATCAAAGCTTCATACTCTCTGTATTAAGTAAAAAAAAAAAAGAAAAAGAAAAAAAGGGATGTCCCAGCATACTTTCTGCCAAGTCTACTCTGTTGTTCAGAACAGTGAAATTAGGGAATTAAATTATTGCACTGCTGTTAAGCATGGCTGTTTTATCATCTCACAAGTTTCATCAATTTGACACATATTATTTAGCAAGAAAAATTCATTTTTGCATTATAGTGTTAGCATAATGTTCCTCATGTCTAATAGTTACACTTGTTGCATTAAAGAAATAAACCCAAGTATGGATTTCAAAAACTAAAACTACAGTTACACCTAAAATTAGTATTCAGACATTGGAAAGTCCCGTCTTGATGAGTGAGTAGAGAATAGCTTCCTGCAGTGAAATTTAACAAAGAGTTACTTGAGTTCAGAATGGAAAAGTGTAATATTTCATTGGTCTGGACAACAACATATAATATTCATAGTTTTATAACTCAATATGTTTCCCTAATTAAACACAGATGCTTGTAACAAGTCACTCAGTGTCTGAGTGACATAATTAACATAAAAATATTAATAATTGCTTCACTTATTCATCATGGGCTGATGAATACTGAAATGGTTCCTGATTTAAAGTTGACCTTTCCTTTCAGTCATCAGTCATTTGTATTAATGACCAAGTGTATCACAAATATGCCATTCATTTTGTATAGGTATGTGAAGTTAAGCCATAGGATCCTCAGTAAGAATGCTTATTTCTTTAAACATAATTAAGTGATGAAGTGTCACAGGCATTACTTTTGTAGCCTATGATAAAATGAGAAAATACTAAGTCTATCACTTCTTAGAAAATCAGAAACAGAAAGATTCAGACCCCCTAGATTCCATCTGTGTTGAGATATACACAGAAAAGAAGTGTCAAAAATATACAGGGTACACTTTGCACTTCTAGTGGTACCTAAGGGCTAATATTCTCATTTTGTCACAGGATTCTGTTTCGCCTTCACAGAGGTAGAATCACCATGTGGGACAAGTCTCAGCTGTGGTTCCAGCTATCAATGATTTGACAGACTGGGTTCCTGGAGGAGGAAACAAGACCTAGACCTCCCTCCTTTCAGAGGGGTAACCCATTTCACTAAGACACAGAACTGGTATTTTGTCTGCTTTTCTGGAATGTAAATGTTGGTGGTACTTTCATCTTCAGCTGTCTGGAAAGAGATTCTTCTAAGAAAAGATCTCAGAGTAAATCTGAATGATGAAGGAATCATTAGACAATAAAGGTTTTATCCAGGTACTCAAAGTTTTAAAGAAGACAATCCACACCTGTTACCACGTATTTCTTTATTTTGTAATTTTCTAATTGTAACTGAGACTGTATGCTGCTGAAATCTTCTTACTAAGAACCTTAAACTGAGAAAACAATCAAAAAGACATAAAAGCATCTTGAATCACTCTACACAACCAGCAAACAGAACAGAGATCCACACCGAATAAATATTCTGCCCAGACTAATCCAGCTGAGATGAGATATTATTCTGGACATCTAAAATAGGCTACCTGAATCTGAATTTTATTTTTAATTAAACAGTTGCTTTCAATGAATCTTACTAATGTCCTTATAAAATTAATGCATAAATTTGCATACTACATAAAAACAGAATGTTATTCTCATATCAAAGTCCTTCCTTAGACATTGAGTCCAAACATGTGTGGGTTTAATGTATTGTGGGAATATGGGAGAAAATTTCTAGTTCTTGCCAGCAGTACTACACACTGCAGTTCAAAAGAGAAGCGAAGAAAAATTTCCTTTAACGAGACTGTGGATACAGAAATAACAAGAACTATTACCCCATCTGAATTGTCCAAACAGTTTTAAATTGCCCAATTTAAAGCTTGTCCCAAAGCCAAGTTTAACACCTTAAGTACTCCTGCAAGCAGTGCAATGAGATTTTTTAATGATCAAAGGTACTTAATTTCATTTTGATGACTTACTTATAGTGTGTCATGCCCCAACACCATTGCAGGTCAGAGATGCAACATGAGTTCACAAAGGCTTCACCTACTAAATTGCTCATGCTACCCCCTTGTCATTTGGATCTTCTTTCCAGAAATACACCAGTCTAAGAAATATTAAGCCTGAGACTTTGATAAATGATCTGTTTAGAAACCTCATGTCTCATCCTCTGCTAATTCGCAATACCTCCTCCATTCCATACAGTGGTGCAGTCAGAACTGATTCCATATGGTGCAAATACATACATATATATATATATGTATAGATATATATTTATGTATGCATTTGTACCAGGAGCTTCCCTCTACCCTTCACCTATTCTCCCATACTTACTTCTATCATATCAGGTGCTTCTATCTTATTATAAAGTTATGACTTGCATTTCTGTAACTGTGCAGGATAAGGAAGTCAAACTTAGGTGGGGAGGGAACTCCATAAAACATGTTATTCCTTATGTTTGAATGGTAACCTGTCATTTTTCTTTTAAAGAAGTCAGGTTACACACATGATTGGATAGACCTACAAGTTTTGACAATATAGTTAATAGTTTCCAGTGTGAGGTGTGTCAGCAAAAGCGCTTCTGTTATAATTGAATGTGAATATGTATTTAGCAACTTTTAGTTGGTAAAGTGTTAATGGCTTGTGTAATGCCAGTTCTTTTCAATCAGGTCTCTCATTGTGTCATCTCTTCCCTGTCATGAATATAACTGAACATCAAAGAGATATAATTTGCAGTAGAGAATGCATATGAGGTTATAAAAGACTGAAAATAATATTTTGTTTTCCTTTAGAGAGTGCTGTTTCATACAATGAAACTGAGAAGAATCTATATTGATTTTAACACCTATTAGAATGATTTCTTTTATTTTTAATCCAGAGTGTGCAGTGGAGACATGGTACTTTCATGATCCCTGGCAGTTCCACAACTGCAGTTGGCCTGGCAGCAATTGAAGTAGTGTGTGTGTGGAGAGTTAACAAGCCACAGGGGACCTGGAACATGAGCAAAGGCATAACCATCACAACAAGCCTATGTTTTCTTACAGCCTGCTTGCTGTTGTAAGGTCATAGGCTGTAAAGCTGTGGTTAGTGAGAGAAATTAGTCATGAAAACAGCATAACTCAGTGGGGATTCATAATACATGAATCAAGCGTAAATTTTTGTTTGTTTAAAAGACACTGGCTGAAAAAAAACCCCTTTCTTAATAGTATCCTAGTGGTACAAGCCCATGTTTGGGAGGGTTTCTATAAAGTGCATTCATGTTAACTAATTTCACTTAGAGGACATGAAAGTCCAAAAGTAAGAATAATAGGTAGGACTTCAGTGCTTCAGACACTTCAGCCAGGAAAACAACCACACCTAGTACAAGGAACTATGTTTGCTTCCTCTGAAAGCCACTAACCTTTCTGGATGCAGTTTTTTTCATGGAGTGGTATCCACTGCAAAAGAAAATGCAGAATTCTACAAAATTTAACAGCTGTCAAAGAGCTCAACCAGAACAGAAAACCAGTAATAGTTTGGGATATCTATGAAAGTGTGCTGCTAATGGAGTGTTACTGAGATACCTACCCTGTGATGATTCACTGCCATTAACACCTACAGCAAACTGGACTAAATCAAGAGGCCTCAACTGCTTATATTTTAAGATGAGAAATGAGGACTTGGGAAAAAAAAAACAAGTAGCACCAAGCAACAACCTGACTGTTGTGAAGCAGCAGCCTGACACTAGTTCTAGCAGTTGTGTTTTAAGGATATTCCTTGTATGGAAATATTAAGATAGCAAAGATTAGAAATCAGCTGTTATCCGCACTCACTAAGAACAGGGCAAAGGTGTAAGGACATATGCAAAGAAACTGAGATCAAAGAAATTAATAAACTGTATTCTAATAGAAAAATATTAAAGTATTGCAATAATTTACCTAGGAAAGTTGCTGAACTTCTATTAAAGTTTTTAAGACTGGACAAGAACAATGCCCTTTGGAATAGCCCTGCTAAAATCAGACTAAATAACCTATCAAGATATCTTCTAGTTGTTTTCTATTTATTTAAGGTTAAATACAGACAAGATCAGGATAAGTTATAACTTTGCACAGTTCATTCTTTGTTGAAGAAATAATGCCAATTCATTATTTTATTTTCTTGGCTCACAGGTAAGAGCCATTAGCACTGCAATGGACCAATCTGTGTTCAAAAGATCTTCATCTGCCCAAGAAAAAGTAGGTGTCACACTGAGAATCTTTCTTTGCAATCAACAAAGCTCCAAGTAACTGGACCAAGCACTAGGTTACACCAAAGAGAATGACACTGCACAGCCACAAAGCTTTTCTTTGTCATTCTCAGTGGGACTATTCAACACAGAGAAGTAGAAATCAGAAGGGGTAACTAGGCCATGTACTTACCCATAGTAATTTCATAACCTGGAAATATGAATGCTCCCCTCTTGTACTGTTATCAATTATTGAACATGGCACTACCTACCAAAGGTTGACAATGGTAATATGGTCTAAGAAAAGACAGTTAAAAAGAGCAAAGTGACAAATTCCTTTTTCTTTCTTTATCTATAAAGGCATTTAAAACTACAATATAGAATACTTTTCCCACAAATTTTTGCTAGATCTTGTTATTTTTATACAAACAATGTTAACTAGAGAAGATGATTGTGATAATTTCTAATATTTCTATAAGAATTTAAAATTATTAGCATACATTCACAATATTAAGAATTTACTGATAAATAAAATTCAAAGCTTTTCTTTTGAAGGTGTGCTGGGTCTGGCTGAGCTGGAGTTCACTTCCCCACAGTAGCCCTCACAGTGCTGTGCTTTGCATTGGTAGCTGGAAGGGTGTTGATAATACACTGATGTATTGGCTATTGTCGAGCACAGCATCAGCACTGTAACACTCCTTCCTCAGTCGAGGGCAAGATCCTGGGAGGGGGCACAAGTAGTCCAGCTGACCCAAACTGACCAAAGGGATATTCCATACCATATGATGTCAGCTCAGATATAAAAGCTAAAGCAAGTAGCAGGAAGGCAAGCATTCATTGTTTCCAACGATCAAGGTTCTGAACAGCATGAAACAAAGGAAATGAGAATAATTTCAGTATCTTCAACAAAAAAAGCAACTGCATAGCTAAGACTTCCTTTTGTTTTACAGCAAAAGCTTTATATAACACTACATCAAACTATTTGAAAAAGGCATTTAAATTTCTGATCTGATTATTATAAAATCAGAAGTCCAGTGGAATTTTCCACACTATGTACTCTGAGCATCTCATATTATTGCAAAAATATTCATCATCTATCTTTGTAGTAGTGCTGGAGGTTCCCCCATTACCACATACCCATTTTTCTTTTACAAGGATGACTAATAAGACCAATTTCTTTCATTAATTCTAGAAGCATAGTAACTGTAAGGCAATTACCATGTGCTTAGCAGTATTGACTCATTCTTTTAGAGTCACAGAAGCTGTAATGGTTAAATATTATTAATTTTGATCTCTCTTAAAAATGAAGGCCTCATGGGTATATCTAAGTTCATGATGTAAATTGAATAACTATAGCAAATGATCTTAAATGCTTCAGATAAAGTACATTAGACTTGCAGAGATTTATTCATCAGTATTCATAATTCAGAGGAATAGATTGTTAGAAAGCTAATGAAAAGCTTCTTATCTTTATGTTGCATGGATTTACTAAAAGCCTGACAGAGATTAAATATGTCTAAGTTCCAGCAATTTATTCAAGGAGCTTTGCCATTCCTATTAAGCAACACATTATAACAAGTAGCTACAGGATATTAATATCTTTAAGCTGTTCAACAGAAGAAATGTTATGAGAAATAAGGTTCTTTTGAAATGTAGTGGAGTAAACAGAGTTCAAATTCAGAAGGACTGAAGAAAAGACTAAGAAATAGTAAGCTCAGATAAGTGACAATGACACTACCACCTTCTACAATTTCCAAGCTCCAGTGAATTTTTATGACTGTAATTCATTTTTCCAGGGCTATACTCAGGGGTGTCCCTATTTCAATTATAAACCTCGATTTTAAAGGAGGTATTTCAAAATAGACAAAACTGTGGGGTTCTGCCCTAAGCTTTGTCGTATAAATGCTCATCTTGAGAATCTATCTTATAATTTATTTTTGGAAAATATTAGATATTCAAAATAAATTAAAATGAACATGCTAATTATTGTTTTTAAGGATATGAGTAATTTTGAGTACATCTCAAAAGAAACTTGATAGTGGAATAAGCCTTAACATCCATTGTTTGGAAATCAGGCTTTACAGGAATGCTGACACTGAGAACCCAAAACTAGATAAACTCTGAAGAGTTCAGCCAACAATTTTTATTACAGATGGCCTACTTGCCAATGCCAAGAAGATGTGTTATGTATGCGTTTCTTATCAGTGCATGACCCCACACAAAAGACATAGCAATGAAATGACTAAGAATTAACAGTAGGCTGTGATTGCACTGGCTAATTTTGTATCAGCAGCCTGAACTCAAGTAGTGTAATAAGGTTGAGAAAGAGAATATAAGATTTTTAGGTTCATTG
The DNA here is from genome assembly GCA_035584735.1 of Pseudotriccus pelzelni. Classification (NCBI taxonomy): domain Eukaryota; kingdom Metazoa; phylum Chordata; class Aves; order Passeriformes; family Tyrannidae; genus Pseudotriccus; species Pseudotriccus pelzelni. Next base: position 9,607,048 of record JAWMRA010000041.1, read on the forward strand.
GATGACAGATGTATTATCCAAAAGCATAATCTTGTGTATTTATCATATTTTAAAGAAAACAATTATTCATGTACTACAGCCAGATTAAAATAACCAGGAGAGAGTTGATGAGTAGGAAGCATCAGTCTTTCCCCATTGATCCTGTATTTCATTGAAATTGCTTGCAATGTGAGATGCCCTGCAAACTTGCCTACTAGGGAGTTATCCAGCAGTGTGCCCTCATTTCATGGAGAGCACATCATCTCACTACATAACCAAGTGTAGAGTAAATATTCCCCTATTACAGTTTCCAAATGTATGGCTCCACTCTGCTACTGAAATTGAGACTGCTTCTGTCCCTGACAATATTAAAATCCTTCTGTCCTTTTTTTATAGTTCTAGTTATATTTCTGTCAAATGTTGGCATTGTAACCTCAGTTTCTTTTCTCTACTATCTTCTTTGATGCTCACTGCTCTTCAGTCTGCCGGCAAACTTCAAGCTCGTTGTTAAATCTGCTGTTGATTCATTTACGTGCTCTGCAATGCACTGGCAGTTCTTTCTGAGTGATTGTACTTTCCCATCTGAGGAAATAACACCTGCTTGAATAACCTCTTTTATTAAACCTCAGACATTGTCATCACTTTTCTTTGGTGTGGATATGAAACTAATATAGATGATGCAAGATAAATTGAACTGCGGATTATAGAAACATAGAATCATAAAATGGTTTGGGTTGAAAGGGAGTTTAAAGATCATCTAATTCCAAACACTCTGTCATGTGCAAGGGCACCTTCCACTGGGCCAGGTTGTATAAAGCCCCATTGAACCTGGTCTTGAACACTTTGAGGAATGAGGCAGCTACAGCCTCTGTGGGCAACCTGTTTCAATGTTCCACTACCCTCACAGTAAAGAATTTCTTCCTAATATCTAATATAAACCTACCCTCTTTTAGTTTACAACCATTCCCCCTTGTTCAATCCCTATATGCCCTTGTGAAACAAGTGCTACAAGCGTACATTGCCAGGTCACGTTTTGCTTCTTATCAATGAACACTTCTAAGTCTTTCTCCTTAGGGCTGCCCTCAATCCATTCTCACCCTGTATTTGTGGGGGAGTTGGCCCAAACCATGTGTAGAGCCTTGCACCTGGCTTTGTTGCACTTCATGAGGTTTGCACGGGCCCACCTCTCAAACCTGTCCAGGTCCCTCTAGATGACATCCCTTCCCTCCAGTGTGTCAACTGCACCACACAGCTTTGTGTCAGCAAACTGGAACTCAATCCCACTGTCCATGTTGCCAGCAAAGATGCTAAACAGTACTACTGGTCCCAGTACCAACCCCTCCGCTTGGGCATTGAGAGTTGATAGCAAAATTTCGCTTGCAACCATCGAGCCAATTTCTTATTTAGTGTGTGTAGATCCATCCATCAAATCCATGCCTCTCCAGTTTAGAGACAAAAATTTCATGTGGGACAGTCTCAAATGCTTTACACAATTCCATGTACTTAACGTTATTTGCTCTTCAAAGAGGCGATCCTTGAATAATGACCTGCTTTCTTGGGCCCCTCTTTCCTCCAGGGATTTATCTCATGGTACCCTACCAAGTAGATCCCTGAAGAGGCCAAAATCTGCTCTCTTGAAGTCCAAGGCAGTGAGACTGCTGTGCCTCCTCCTCTGTCCTAGAGATCTTGAGCTCTAGCATTTCTTGGTCACTTCAACCAAGGCTTCCCTGGAGCTTCACATTCTCCACCAGCCCCTCCTTGTTGATGAGATCGAAGTCTGGCATAGCACCTCTACTCATTGACTTCTCTATCACTTGAAGAATGAAGTTATCACCAGTACTTTCCAGGAACCTCCTGGATTGCTTATTCCCTACTTGTTGTCCCTCCAACAATTATCAGGATGGTCAAAGTTCACCACGATGGCTTTTGAATGTGAGGCTGCTCCTACCTGTCCATACAGAGCCTCATCCACTCAGTCTTCCTGGTCAGACAGCTTAGCAGACACCCACTATGATATCATCTGTCCCTGCCCTCTCTCTAATCCTGACTGATAAGCTGATAGTTGGCTCCTCATTCATCCCCAGGAGGAACTCCAGCTGGCCACTGACATAGAGGGCAACACTGCCTCTTGTCTCCTCTGCATGTCCTCCCTAAGGAGCCTGTATCCTTCCAGTTCAACACTAAGTCATAGGAGACATCCCACCAAGTCTCAGTGATGCCAATAAGGTCATCCTACAGGCATACACAAGTCTCTAACCTCTGTTGTTTTTACCCCATGCTATGTGCACTTGCCTAGAGGCATTTAAGTTGGGCTCCCAATGAAGCTGATTTACTGGAGTGGTTGGAATTCCTTTGTACTGCTCTTGAGGTGCTCTCCTGCTGACCTGCAATCGTTTTTCAGCCTCTGCGCACGAGCCTCTTGCTGGCCTGAGCATTAAAACTGATAGGAGTGGGATGGACTGACGTTCTCCTCCCTCTGTCGTGTTGGTTATCATGTTATCCTCACAATTTATTCTCCAAAATAATTTCTTAAATGACCTTCTAGCTTGGCAACGCCATATGGCCTGAAAGTTGGCTGAAGCAGAAGTAGACATGTCCCACAGACACCTGCAGGAGGCATAGCTTGGTTTACTGATCATTCATAATAATTTCCTATGTAACTTGTAATTAAATACCCAGAAAATACTAGAGCAGTTTAAAATGGAATGTTTAATGGCAGTGTGGGAGAAACAGATATCTTTGTGCAAGCTAGAAATATGAGGGGAAATAAATATGATCTAGACAGAAACAAAATTACCTGGGGAAAACAAGTGTGAAAATTTAGAGCACTAAAAGCAGTAAGCATCCCCAGCAGTGGGATTGCTCAGTTGCAGTTTGGTGAATGCTAAGTATCTTGCCACACAGAAACTTTTAACAGGTAAGGGCTTAGTAGAAAATATACTAATGATGGCATCAGTGAGACAATAAACAACTTTAAATTACTATAAAGATGCACTGAGTGGGATCTAGAGACAAGCACAAATGACACAACATTTAAATTTGAGTAGTCAGGTTGACTAGTCATGACATAAATTCAGTGTAATGGAACAGGTAATTCAGTATTTCTTTTAAAGTAAAGATAACCTTTTTCTTCACAGGGGGACACATATGAATGTGAACTAGAAATGTAAATTGATCAAACCAAAAGTGAAAAACTACTAGTGAAGGGGATAAAACAGATACCAAAGCTCACTTTGATATAAAATAATATTTTTCATGGAGCGTTATAAATAATTATCACCTGACCCTCCTTGAGAGATTCAGGCCAGCTCTCACATAGTATCATGATGGTGGAGGAAAGCACTAGTTTATCTTTGTAGCTGAGGTGGAGCGATGACAGAAGTACATTCCAGCCCACTCTGAATTGCTAATAGAATTACACACGGAGTCAAAGCACAGGGAGTGATTTTTTTCCTTATGAAGCATTATTGATATTACACTCAGAATGTTATATTAAACATGCAAAAAATTGTTGATGTTGTGGTGCAAAACATGAGATAGTCAGTATCCTGTCATAAAAACAGGATTAGAATTCCATTAGAGGTTTAAGAGAGGTGGATACAATAAGAGTATTCAAGAGAAAAATATATAAGAATGTAAATATATAGAGCTTAGACAAGTCATAATGAATAGATACAATATTTAGGTTTAGGTATTTAATGAACTATGTGTGAGATAAGGTTATTTTTGCACTTAAATGGTAAAAAAAGATTGAAAAATTACATTAGCCGTAAACATTCTATGTTTACTTTCAAAAGTAAACATACTAATGTATATTTAAAGACTAATATATCCCTGAAAAAAAGTCTGAAAATATTATCAGTAAATATTGTTCACCACTCCCTTAATTTTAGAATACGGATTATGGGAGAAGCACAAAGGATACAAGTTAACAGGACAAACCCAGGATCTTTGAGTTTATTGAGCTCCTCAAGTGTGCCTGGAATCTGCATCAGGCAGCTTGGACTGGCTGAGCAGAGCCATGGGGATGGGGTGAGATCAGAGCAGGCTGGCCGGCAGCTCCACAGTGACGTGGCCAGGGCTACAGCTCAGGTGAGGTCCAAGAGCCCCCTCTGGAAACAGCTCCCCCTGAGCGGGTCTTGGCCCTCGCTGAGGGCTGCAGCTGTAACTTTCTGCAAGGTCAGACACATCTGTGTGCTCCTTTTCATTTGTCCAGGCACTCTGTTAGCCACAGGAGAGCCAGAGCAGGAAGGTTGTGCTGGGTCCTTCCCCATACATGTCTTTCTTCCCTTGGTAACTTTACAGGGGTCCACAGCCTTGTTGGAGAGATGGCTAATCAGGTCCTCAGTCTTGATCTTGCAGGTGTTCTCTACGTAACACATGGCCAAAGCAAGATATTTAGGCTTAGATTTTCACATCTCCTCTGGATGCTGCTCTGTCTCACATAGAGCAGTCCAAGGTTCTCCCATAGAGCCACAAACACAAAGAACAACTCAGACTTTTAAACTGAGCCCTCACCTACAGGAGAAACCTTCCATTCTTGTTTTCACCTCAGTACAAATTTATATTTGAGCATAGGCAACAGTCTTTGGATTAAACATTTACCTAGCCATTGGATTAGTAGCTCAAATCCATGCTGTCCACTACTGGGAGAAGAGTCTTAGCATTGCAGGATTGTAATTTCCCTCTCTCTGATGTACATCTATTTTTTTTCCCCAGTTCTTCCATTCACAAAGAAATTTTTAACCAGTATGGTATCCCCAAGGTTTTCCACATACTCTGTGGTCATACACCCAAGCTATTCCTATGCTCTGGAGAGATTCATGGGAAAAGCCTCCAGAGCTCATGCTTTTTTATCTCATCCTCTGGAGAAAACCTGTTTCTTTTTATTGCCATGGTCCTGGGAACCCTGTATTTGATCTTGCTTCAACATAAAAGATGAACAGCATCCACAGTAACCTTCCAATGTGTTCTGGTTGCACAGATGTAACACTTTTCTGTGATTTAGAGTACCAGTGGACTCATTTTGAACTATTATTAATCAAGTGTGTTGTGTGTTGCATGGCCTTATATCAGACTCTAATGAAACCTCTGTGGAATTGTCTTGTGCCCCAACTGTGAATAATGCAGAAGCTGGACAGAAATCCATTACCTACTTCTTCAGGTTAGTGTGTGGCCCAGAGGAAACAGCTAGCTGATATTTTCAGTGGTCTCTGAGACTTCAGTTCCCATATTCTGACTTACATTTAGACGAAATGTTAATATATTTTGCCCTGAGTCTCCTTTGAAGAAAAGAAACCTAAGATTCAACAATTTTACTGTTTCTTTCTTTTAATTTTTTAATTAAAATATTGATTAAGAAAGGATAACAATATAAATCCTGACATACATCTATCACTTTTTAGAAAACCGAGCTTACTGAGTTTTTGTATCAGTACAAAAGGAGACAAAGCAGATGATCTTTGGCAAGATGTTTTTTTAATTTTTTCTTTTTAATTTCTGTCTAATTTCTTCTTAATTTTTTAATATTTCTTTCTATACTTTTGGCATTTTCTGTGTAAATTATTCTAAATGTGCAACAGAATCCTCTTTTAGTTCAGCATGTTGATACCTATGCTAATTATTCTTCATTTTAATGGGGACAGCTTCACATTTGTCAGTATTACATTTCCTTTGCCACCTTTTATTATCCCATTTATGAAGCAGGTCCTTAGTCCTTTGAAGCTTGTTTTTTATCAGTCTTCCTCCTCCTCCCTACATACTTGGACATGAAAGCTAAACAATTAATCAAGATTAAAATCTGTAGAGAACCAAAAAACCTATGATGTACTCTACAGGACAGGACTTCACCATTTTCCACACCTAATAACAGCACCTTCTGAATAGATCCCTCTCTATGCATTTTGACAGCAACTTTCTTATACCTTTTTTAATTTAGACAGAAGTGTGTGACTAGCATCTTCTACATGAATCAGTGACAGAATATCTGAAAATTCAGATCAACTGTCCAGTTCAGCACAACCGGTATTACTGAATTTCTGTAACCTAATTGATGAACAGCTATAAATGGTTCTGAACTGGGTCTCAACTGGTTTTTTGTGGGCATGCAGTTGCCTCCCATGTACTGGTCTGCAGCAACTGTTGATGTATTCTGTACCTAGAAAAAGTTTAGGGGACAAGGAAAATGGGACAAAAGAACCAAATCAAACTTCTGAGTCGAGTACTTCTAAGCTTATCCTGGCAATACACAAATTTATGAGAATGTAACTGTGTTGAATGCATCTCTCATTGCTTCTTCTGTTTCAAATATCTATTCTAAATAAAGACAAGCAAACTAATAAAATACACCTTTTTCTGTGCAAACAAAGAAGTCAGGATGGCATTTCTGAAAAAAAAAAAGTTTGAAATAAGTAAAAGTCTTTCTTATATTTCCAAATGATGTACCATAACCGGCTTGTTTTTATCCAGAAGTAAGTATGTAAATTTACAATATTTTTTACTTTCAAGTTTATCAGCCTTCCTTAAAGTACAAGCAAGCTATAATACATACTAATTACTATGTTAGTATTATTACAAGAAATTAATTCGGTATGAACACACTCTTCATCAGAATCAGTAGTTGTTGTACATCAAAGGATATCTTCAAGTTTTAGAGCTATAGAGCATCTAAGTGCCTTGTTGCATAAGCAAAGTTAGCACACTTTGTCCACATGTTGCATTCCTTTGTGATTTTGGCTGAGTTTCTGTTTCCAAAATGCCTTCCAGATGCCATCATTGCTATTACAGATCTAATCCAAGTTTAGAATACCTAAACTAGGCAAAAAAAAAAAAATAGAAAAGACTGTAAATCAATTCTTCAGGTACTAGGGTAATCATTTGGTCTAAGACTGTCTTACATTTATGCTTACTGAGATATAAAATCCAAGAATCAAAAGACCTGCTTTATCAGGATTTTATGATGCTTTGATATGTGTTTATACTCTTTTATGACTATATAGTCCTTCTCACTGAAAAATAGAGATTCTCTAATTTGGATTTATTCAAATAATAGCAGTAAAAAAAAAGTTTAAAAGCATATTTCCTTACAATGGAAATGAGACAAGGAACTTCAAATTTTTATTTGTTTCTCTAGATAATAAAATAAATGTAATACTGTTCAGGTAAAATTTTGTTTTCAGTCTCATGAATGCCATTTACAGCTGAGCTTTACCAACATGTGAGGTTGATAACACAGTCATATATCAAAGTGGTGTTGACAGCTGACTATAAGAATGATGTTGACTCTTGGAAATAGATGAAACCCCCAGATTTATTTATTCTCAAATGAACTAAAAGCAAAGAAATAAATATGTTATAATATCAGTATTTTTAAAGGAATGATAGAAACAATTCATGCACATGAAAGTATGCTACAATATTTGTATACATTAGTTAAGGCTATACTTCTTGCATAATGAAGTCATATTTTTGTGAATAGAAGTTGCTTAAAACATTCTCCTGCAGAATAAAATGTATTTGAAAATGTCATGTGTTGTACTATTGAGATAAATTTCTATAGCAAGGCGCTACCTAAAAGAAAATTGTTTCATATAATTTATTGTAAAATTAAATTTTAAGACATAAGAATGTTTTAAGACATTAACTCTTGTATTTGATTATAATAATATGATATTATTCTTCCTATGTGTAATTATAATGGTTACATGAAAGGCTACTTTCCCTTTTATTGAAGAGATAGGAAATTACTGCTTTCTGTCTGCACAGTAAAAGACTGCAGACCACACAGATTCAACTCACACTGTATAAACAAGCAGAATCTGTACAGAAATCTTAATATTTGAGCTGCTGTAAGTAAAGCAATGGATCAGATGGCGCCACTTAGTATTTTACATCAGGCCAGGCAAACAAAGGGAGATATATAGTCTCAGTATTCTTTTTTTGTCAGAGGAAGATTAGAGATACAAGAGCTGCAGAAAACCCAAACTGATGATACATATCGGTTTGTTTAGTGAAAGTACTTGAAATGTTTAGTACAGGAAGGGGCCTGAAGCCTACCATTTTGCTGCAGTATGGTTCACCTAAGCATGAATGATCATCTGTCTAGGACAGACGTTCTCCTTGACTCCTACATGTCTATGATAGCACAGGACAAATCATCACTCGATAATGCATTTTGTTTCAGAGTTTAAAAGATACCTCTATTAATGATGAATCAACTAAAACCCGAGTGTGATTGTGCAAAAGTGACTTAAAATTAGTTTGGTAAATTTAATGCTGAGGCTGAGTTGTAGGTCAGGGTTTAAGCTGAATCATTGCTGACTAGAAACCTACATAAGAGCAGAAGTGTGATGACAAATGAATTCCAAAAATCTTCAGTTTCTCACTCACATTTCTAAACTCATGGAGATCTATTAGTGTGCCAATAAAAAAAAAACCAACAAACAAACGAAAAACCAAAACCAAACAAACAAAAAACCCCACCACCACCAAAAAAAAACAACCCCCAAACCAAACCAAACCAAAAACCAACCAACCAAACAAGCAAAAAAAACATGAATACAAGTGATAAGGTGAATAAAGTGATTAAGTTAGTATTGGAATTACATATTTGTATTTTTTATTACATTTGTTGTATTTTTTATTTGAATTATATATTGGACTAATATTAGGAAAAGTAAAAAAGGGGCTTTTTTCAAGATTTTTTTTGAGAAATTTTATATACATGTATATGTATATATGTGTATATATATACGCAGATGTGTATATCTGTGTGTATATATACATACATATATGCATCTATATGTCTATATAGGACAGGGAAGAAAGTTTATATGTGTGTATATATATGTATGTACACATAGAATATTTCTAGAAGTCTTGTATGCAGACTGCATCCCATGTCATCTATCACTTAAAAGGATAAAGTTCATCCTTTGTTGTCTCTAAGACTTATTAATGAATAATATCTGGGATTATTACACCGTATATAAATTACTATAAAATTTTAATAAACACTGGCTATTGATATATGCAAAATATATTAAACTTTGTTGTTGGTAGGTGAAGAAGCTATACACTGAAGACTGAACCTTGCTAACTACCAGAAGAAAATATTTTCCTGAAAATAAGATAGAAAAATAGAAACTGTTAAAGTTGTCTAGACACAAGAACAATCTTTTACCTGATTTCACTGTATCTGCAGAAAAGGTAGTGAGTCCTACCCAGGTCTAAAATGAGGTGGATAAGGTTAAGAAAAAGTTAAAAAGTACATCCTGACTTTCTGTTAGACAAAGGAAAGGATGGAAGGACTTATGGACTAGTTTAAGACCTTGTTGTTTACAACAGAATTTGTGATGGTTTTGTTTGACTTGTGTAAGTCCTAATCTTCACTGTATATGAAAGACATCGGGTGGTATATTTGGCAATATAAGTCAGTATAATAAGTAGTATATTCAGCAGAAAGAGGCCTTTAAAAACCTAGATCTACTGCCTCTAAACAAAACAAAACAATGAAAATAAATTTTAAAAAATACTATTTCATAGTGAACCAGGAAAATAAGCAGTCATTAAGCAGATGGAGATATTGTGCTAAACTCTATCAGAGGAACAAAACAGTTTTCAGCAAGAAAACTTGCTGGCAGTTTACATCTTGAATGCAGTGATTTCCAAATTATAAGATGGGGAAAAAAAACTCAAAATCAAACAGCAAAACAGTAAAAAAGTAAGATGTGTGACTTTCCTTGTTCTGCTCTTTGCAGAAGTGGCTTTTTATTATCAGTTTTAATAGAAAACCTGTGTTTCACCCAGAACTAGGCATTATTAAGTAGCCCTGTATCCTTAGTTCACCCTTCAAAATCTGAACTCCTTGAACCAGAGGTCCCATCAGGCCTCTTGTCATCTTGTCATAATATGAAGCTTATATTTCCTGGCATAGAACTAAACAATTCCTCTGAGTGAGAATTCCAAAATACTTTATTTTCCACATTAAATGAGTCATTTGTTAGCACTTGAAATAAGTATCTGGAATTCTTTTAACATTTTGAATTTGCCAGCACTTGCTGCTTTTATTACCTTGTGGAGGTAAAAATAACTCCTCTTTCCATTTCTTAAACCTCTAATTGAAAACTTTGAATAAGCTTGCTTACATTTCTGTTGTTACTGGTCAGCACTGCAATGGGAAGCCTGGATTTTATAGGTACTGAGTTCCAACAGTCTTCACAGATGTCAGAAGATACTGAAGCTCATCTGGTTTTGAAACAGATCTGGAAAACAGCCTAACATATTATTGCATCCAACTGTAGGCACTTATCTTCAAAGTGCAATTGAGGACAATTAAAACTGGACACTTAGGATATATATAAAGCAAATTAGAGAGGCAGAGAAAATTAATATAGCAATCACAATGTTAGAGACAAGGGACATGAAAATTAGGTAAGCAACTTTTGGACTGAGATGTAAACTGTAATCAAACAAGTGTCACTGTGAAAGTCACGCATGCACAAATCCTGGTCTGAGTGAACAGTGACAGAGAAGGGCATGATGACAGATTTCTGTCTGTAATTTATAATAATTTAATAATTTTTAATTAGTCCAAGATGTCTTTATGTGCATGTTATTTAATGTGGTTAGAATGGGAGGGGGAGGAGAAAGTGGATTTTTTGTTTTAAATTGACAATTGTTGCAGATATTGTTCTTCTGCCCATAAAGTAACTGATTCTAATCTTACCCTGTGTCTGTGATTATTGTGTCCTAATACAAATTACCTTTATATTGCATCCACAGAAACTTCATTATGCAAATGGATAAACTCTGCTTGCAGCTCTGCTTTTCAGTAGAGTTTGGGCCTTGACCGGAGGATACATTTTGGAATGGTACCAGTTCACGTTCTTTCTCTTCTCCTGTTACAGACACACACAGAGCCACATGAGCAGTATCTCTTCTCAGAGGAGCAGAGACAGCATGTGCATTGTATCTGTTTCAAACTTCAAAAATATGACAGAGAAGCAAGCTCAAAGCAGCAAACCTCATAGCTGAATTTGTGTTCTGATTTCTATGCTGAAAATTGTAACTGTAAATATTATTATATAAATATTATTTCTTGACCAAAGTGAAAGCTACTAAGCATTAAAACTCCTGAGGTGTCTCATCACTCAGATTTTAATAAACTTTAATAAAACACCTTTATTGGGTGATTGAAGCTTACACTGTTGTTGTGAGAGATGTAACAAAAGCATATGGATATCTTTTCACATATTATAAGTTTCACAAGCTTTATTAACTGAGCTGAATGAAATTAAAGGAATTATTTCTTAATAGTGATGGCTATTTAAGATGACAATGAAATCTAACCCATTTATGGTTGTTTTCCAGGGTGACTGAAGCTAATTTGTTCTACTTTTTAGCTGTTAATGTAAGAACAATTGTCTTTTTTCTGTACCAAAAACTGAATGGTAGTTCAGGGACCCTTTATAAAAGAGTATGGGTTTAGACCACAGCAACACCTTACTTTCAGCTATGAGAAGACTGTTATTCTGCAGACAAGCGAATCTTCTTATGGGGTGGAGAAAATACATCTTTTGGAGTCTGCTGGTGAACAAAGAAAAAGAAATTTTGGAATGACCAAAAATAGAGAAAAATTCTAAATGGTTATTTATGGACTTAGATTCATGGACTCTAAAGCTAATACGAATTTTTCAATTTAATTCTTGTTTAAAACATGAAAGGCAAGTGAAACATAGTGATCTCCTTTCCCCTTAGAAATTTCTATGGGAAAAAAAAGAATGCAATTTAATTTTCCCTTTCCTCTGGGCTTTGAAGTGTAATACAATGCAAGATAGGAGTATCATAGTTAAATGTCTATATCAAAATTTAGAGGAGAAAGCTTAGTAGGAAGGCCTCTGTCGATCTTTGCTAAATTAACACATCAGTTGAACTGTTTGCTAAGTATTTTTAAAGGTTGTATTTAAGAAGTGAGGTATGTCCTGCTGGCTATAAAATCATCTGTACTCTCCTACTGCATTTATACCTTCTGCTAATGGATGCTGTAGTATAAAAGCAAAAGACAAGAGCTCAAAAAGCAATCAGCCTGAAAGTTGTTCATAAAAAGCTAGAAGAGTGGCAATATTCTCAGCAAGATGAAGAATAGAAAACCACAAGCAATAAGTACATTCTTTCTACTTCACTACATTCTACTTCCTCTCTGTTAGAGTTCTGGATTCATGACAAAGCTAATATAAAAAGGGAAAATAAAAAAAAAAAAGCCAATTGCCTTTCAAAAAAACAGTATTACACACTGCAGCCAACATGTATAGGCACTGCAAATGCAATTCTTTTTCTTTATTTATTTCTTCTTCATTTTTAAATTCTAAAATTTGAGGTGAATCAAGCAAGCAACTCAGAGAAAAATTTTATTCTTGATATTATTTGTAAGAGATATACATTTTTTAATATAGTAAGGCAATGGAGTTGGATTTACTAGTTGTTTGGACAAAATGATGGATGGCCATATTGACAGACAAATTTTCTTTCTTTTTTTCTTTTTTCTTTTTTTCTTTTTTTCTTTTTTTCTTTTTTCTTTTTTATCTTCCCTTCCCTTCCCTTCCCTTCCCTTCCCTTCCCTTCCCTTCCCTTCCCTTCCCTTCCCTTCCCTTCCCTTCCC
>JAWMRA010000041.1:9619692-9683893 GCA_035584735.1 Pseudotriccus pelzelni
CCTCTCCTCGAATCTCCTCTCCTCGAATCTCCTCTTTTTCCTTTTTCTTTTTCCCTTTTTTTTTTTTAATTTTCCCTGGAAAGAAGAAAAGCAAAGACATACTTGAGTTATTTGCTTTGGACTGATCTTCCTAAGAGATTAATTTTGTAATGTTAAATTTAGTAGAAGCCCAGACAATGAAATTAATGGGTTCAAGACCAAGTTCTAGTACCATCAGCACTTTTTTCCTTGATCATAGGTGCCTTTGACTGGCAAAGGTATTTGATGAATAAAGGTTGAGGGAAAAAAAAACAACCAACAAACAAACAAAACTCTTTGTCATCTTACAGCACCATTCATATAGACTTGATTTTACTTAATGGACCATGAATTTTTTCTTATTATCTCTGTTTTACAGTTGAGGAACAAAAAAGGTGCAGCAATGCAAATGATAGACACTATTAGGGGGAAAGAGAGCCTTGCTATTCTGTGGACAGAATAACAAACATTGATTTGATAAATATTTATGATTTTACATAAACACATTTCAGAAACTTTCTTGGTTTTATAATGAGGTGTCCTATAGAAGTAGCTTTGGTGTATCACAGTCTTTGAGAAGAATTTAAAAGAAGAATTTAAAGATCTGATTTGAAATAGGGCAGTGAGCAGGTCCTAGGTGTGCTCTATAATTATGCTCTTTTCAAACTATTCAAAAGCCCTATATTTTAAACAAGTTAATGCTCAATTTATTTGTGAGATTAAACCATTTTCTTAGCACAACAAGCCGGGAAGCAGTTTATCCTTTGCTTCAAGCAAGGTGCTATAAGAAATGATTTCTCAGGCAAGAGATCAAACACTGTGGTGCCCTAAGTATGCTACAGATCATTGCTCTGGCAGACCAAGGTTACTTTAGGTAAACATCCCTGCCTAAAATGAGATTTGTTCCTGTCTTACAAAAGTGTTTTATTTACTGCTGGAACAGTTGTTAGTGGAAAAAAAGAATGGCTGAGGCCAGATCATTAATCTAAAGAGGCAGTTCTTTTATGGTCCAATGTTAAGACACTGATTATTAAAAAAAAAAAAAAAAAAAGGCAGAAAACTCTGCTGGATGTTCAAATCAAGTCTATTCCTGGATAGACTTTTTCTGCTTATACCATTTTGACACTGTCGGAGGCATCGAGACCAAACTCAGATCAGCTCTGTTGTATAGCTCTTGCTGTGTTTCATAGGTAAAAGGAAACAAAAGGGCAAAATTTTGGAGCCTTTCTGTCACAGAAACCATAAGCAATGTCATTCATGCTACAAACGTCCTTGCCTTGAGTCTGAGTCAGCTCTTCACCAGCTAAGGAAGAAATTAATGGAAAAGGACAGCTGCTTTTCTGTGTGGAATCTACAGATCTGAAAAGGCTTATCCCACCAGAGTCACAACGCTGTGAAGATGAATAAATTAGAACCGTAAAAATGATACAAATTCAACTTGGGGAATATGAAGGAAAGGAAGAAGGAATTCCTACCCTAAGCATAGAGTCCAGAAGGTCTTTGGCTAAATGCTTATCATGTATGTTGGCACTCTCAGGAGCAGAAAAAATAAATGTCAGGGTGTCAAGATATGGAGAAAATTATGATGAAGTATTTGATATATCCTTATAGCTGTGAGACTTTTTGCCAGAGCACCAGCTTACGACCATGTCAAGATATGAACAGCTGTAATGTATGCTCTTTCCCCAACCAGTTAACAACAACCTAGACTTGGTCACTTCCCAGGTCTGATCAAAGAGCCTTTTAGAGTATTGTCACCAATGTCATCTGAGAAGGAAATATGGAGTATTGATAAGCTTGTTTTGGCATCATCTTATCTTGAGACAATTAAAAAAAGGATTCCCAGGCAGAATTGGACACAACTTTTGAACACTGACGATATAGGAAGAGACAAGGGAAGATAGAATCTCAAATTTCAGTCTAGCACCATTACCCTCCCTCAGGGTTTTTGCATAATCACATGACAAGGCCACTGACATGAGTCTTGAAGTGAAGGATCTTTTCCACCCTTCAGGAGCCTGATGAGAAAGAAGTCGGCATGGAGAATTGCAGCATGTGGAAATTCTGGAGCTGTTCCCATGAAAAGGAGGATTTCATGTGAAAGGAGAAGCAATAGATGGAGTAACATCCCAAGGAACTGCAGCAATTAATCCAACTTGTTTAAAAGCTCATGCTATGAGAATAAAAAGGAAAAAAACTTGTCAACACTGCAAATTTTAGGAAGCAGTAATTCAGCTGTCAGCACTAATGGAAAGTTTTCTTGGCCACAAGTAACTCTTCATGTTCCAGAGGTTTTCCACAGACAGTGAGGTAGTTGTGTCTCCAGCTACAGATCCAGGTAATCAGCTGGTAGTGGGAGTCACCATCTCAGCAAGAAAACTAGCGGCCATAAGGATGAGGAACGTTATGGCCATCATTTTGGAAATTGTATGTCATGCTAAATAGAACACTTTATTTCTCAGCTGCCCTGTAGGACCAAGACAGACTTTCTCTGTCATTGTTTTCATAATCTGTCCTATCCTGAAGGAAACTTCTGAGTGCATTTTTCTGAATGGACTGTAGAAAGTTTTACATGGGTATAGCAGGAAAGAACAATGCAAAACTTGGTTGTCTACCATAGCCTTGTCCCTGGCTTGATATGGCCCAATAAGGACTTGACTTTCCTGATATATTTGTACTGCACTTAATGTATGCTGTCTACAGAAATAAGGACTGATCTACTCAAGAACTTTGATTCTCTTTTCAAAAATATTTCAAAGGATCAAGAAGTCCCTGCCTGGTTTGCAAAATTTACTTTCTGCCAGTGGCCTCACTATATGAGACCAGTAATATTTGCTTATATTTGGCAATGCAAACAAAGGGTTTCATACTTGATGACAATAAAGTATTATAGTAAATTATAACACATGCCTAATCTTTTAACTCAGTATTTTCTGGGAAATCTCTTAGTTCTGTAATGGCCCTAACTGAGGACTGAGTAGTAAGTAATCATACAAAATGAATCAGTTTATTAGTTGATTCAGAAATCTATGTCCTGGTTAGAGCAAAGAAAGCAAAGGGATGCTTTAGCAAAGAAAGGTACAACATATAAGTAGAAGGGATTAGATGGCAACAAGACTTAGGAAAGAAGACAAGGGAAGTTTTGCTGAATCACGGGAAATAAAGAGATTTCTTAAGGATAGCTGGAGAGCCAGTAAAGTGTTACCCAAGGAAATTCTGTGCTTTCTAGAGTACATGTGCTCATATCCCAAAAAAATACCTCATAGTGTTGACCTCTCATGGCAGAGACAAAGGGCCAAAACTAACAGTAAGTAAGAGTTTCAGTTCTCTGGATGTCATAGCTGCAGTTTTTCACTACCTCTACTTTCACTACCTCTACTTTTAAAGTGGATGCTTTGTGCTACACAGGAAAAAAACTTAACTTCAGATCATAAGGTTGTCATACAGATTCCTACAGCAAGTATTAAGTTTACTGACATACATCTATTTGCTGCTCTCTAATGTTTATTTTGACAATTTTGAAATTTGTTTATTTATAAATGTGCAAAGTATATTTCATCACTTACTTCATATGTCCTGTTATATTCTCAGTGACAGATTTTGTTCATTATACATTTAATAGTGTCACAGAAACAATGAGTGTACTATTACTGTTGGGAAGGGGAACTGGAAATATAATTTGATTTCAAGAGAATATTTGGTTAACTAACATGTATACCAACATGTACAACATTCGTACTGATTCATGTTCTCTTTATCAGAAAATATTAGGTGAGTCTGAATCTTTCCCAGATGATGGTCCTCTTTTCTTGGATCTATATTACTGTTTTGCTGGCTAGCTTAAGGTATTTATTTAATATATATTTTCTGTGAGGACATATTATTGGACTCAGTCCCTTCAAGATGGAATATAAGTGTGCTGTTCTTCTGGTCCATTTTCTTTAATCAGTCCAAGTCAGTAGTTTAAATATCTTCCAACACACATCTCAGGGCACTGGAACATAAAAGCCTTGTAAACTCATTGAGACTTGGCTCCCAGGGAGAGAACTCAAATATTACTAACAATTGGAAAACTTGATGGTTTCCCTACATAAATCAGATGCAAAAGCTGAAGGTCCCAAACTGCATAAGCAGCAGTAGGAGCATGGAGAATTTCTAGCATCTCTGAATAAGACTGAGCTAGCAAGGTTCCATCGCTCCTTAATAACCTTATAGAAGATCATGCTGTTATAAATAACTTTTACTATACAGAAAGACATAAACTTATATACTGTTGTGCAATATTACCCTCTTTGTAAATCTGCTCATTCACCTGTGAAAAAATTTGACCCAAGGATTCGTCTCACAGGAGGAAGTGGCGCGTACTTGCACTGCTTAAAATATACAGGAGCAACCTGTAGATTTATCCACTTCTTGTAATTTCTGTCTCTAGTAGCTGAAAAGCATTTTGATTAAGCTTTGCTGAGTACAGAAGAAATGTCTGTGTACAGAAAAGTTCTGCTAGGCCGATCTTCATTTCTTTTTCTCATACAGAAAGAATAAAAATAAGTAATTAAGAACTGCAGTTACCGTGTTTTAAAGACCATATGCTGTGTGCACATAACAAATGTTACTGTTGTGAATGCAAAGCACCTTCGTATAACAAGTAAAGCAAACAGTAGTACATTTTTCTTTTAAGAAAATAGCTTTCACAGAAAACTAATTAAAAAATGACAATCCCCTCCCTCAAGTTTACAAATCACCAGAGATGCTATGGGGTCTTTAGAACTAGAGATTATAAAGTTAGCAACAGATCATCTCCATAAGTTCTCATGAAAAAGTATATATTTCAAATCTGCAGGCTGTTATAATTTTATTTATTTCTCTTGCCATAAAGCATTTGGGACTGAAATTCATAGCTTCTTCATCTCATTTTTTGGAATGTTTTCCTACAGTTAACACTCCCTCAGAAACGTAGCTAACAGGAGGGAAAAACTCCCCCTATTAATGAAAGTTAAGAAATACTTAGTTAAATTCTACGGATTTACTCAAAAGATTGAGAACAAATGTCTATTTTAACAGAGTATAAGATTAACTGTAACATCAAAGGCTCTGTAGATTAATATGCAATAACTCATTGACGACCAGAGCCTTACTGTCTGTGACACAGATGGAATTAAAGGCACAGACACATCTGGATCAGTTTAATCATTTCTCAGTTATAACATGGAATAAAGGAGACAACTAACTAACTTCATTTTTGTTGCTAATGAACATCTGGAGTTTCTGACCATTCTAACTGCAAATAATGTCTGATCCCAAATATTTCACATTCTGCATATTAAAATAATATATCCAAAGATCTAAAGAGGATAACTAAGGGGCAATAAAACACAATGACATTAGGAAAGAATTATCTGTTAAATAAGAAATGAGCCTAGCTTCCTGCCCCATTCAAGATGTAGTAAATGGGCATATCTGATAACAGTGATGCTGACAAGACTAGTTAAAATTGTTCTCCCAGCAGATTTGTACCATTTCTTAGTAGAAATCTGACTTCTTGACAGTGAATATTTCTGTGCTATTCCCCATAAATGGGAAATATTATTTCCCTTTTTTTGCTTTTCAGAGAAAAGCTGAACTTTTCTACTGAAGAAAATGTCAATTAACTATAATAATATTCTGAACTGTATGAAAATTTGGAATATTAACATTTAAACTCCTCAATGATTGGGATGATCAGTGATTTGCTGCTAGAATATTTTTAATTGTAAAACTGTTTAGGATTGCTTCTCTCCATGTTTGCTGCCATTCATCTCTCTACGAACAGGATCTCAACCAACCTCCAAGCATAAGTGTGCAGAGTTCCAAGATTTTTACACTCTATTACGTCTTTATTCTCTTTGTTCTCTATTATTGAAATTTTGGCATCTTCTTTTTTCCATAAGACATCTTCTTAAATAGATAAACCTCCTGCTGTTAGTTTTGAACTTCTCATGTTCTGTGTTCCTTGAAAACAATTCAAAGAATATTTAAGATTTTCCATTTTGTGGCGTATGCATGCCTTGTTAGCGTCAAGGACATGTTCCATACATATTATACTACTCTTTGGTGGGAAATTTTCTGTGAAGTCAAATGCTGTGACTTAGGTATAGTGGTTCCCTCTAAAAATATATGTGGAAAGAAAGCTTTGGGGTCTTTCTGAGTTGCTTAGTTTGTTTGTTGTGGAGGGCTTTTTTAAACAGAGAAAAACGGTCCTGGATATTTCTGCTTAAGGAAAAAAAAATAAAGAGAAATAAGCACAAGCTGCAGTAAGATAAATTCTGACTAGATATTAGGAAAATTTCACTATGAAGCTGCTCAAACATGGGAACAGACTCCCCAGAGCAGCTGTGAAAATTTTCATCCTTGTGGGTAGAATATAGTTCAAATTCATTTGGATAGAACCCTGAGTAAGCTGATCTTGAAGCTGGTACTGCTTTGATGGGGGAAAGTGGGTTTGGACCAGATGACCTGTAGAGATATGTTCCAAACTGGATTTCTTCTTGATTATGGTTCAGTTCAGTTTATGTTTACGGTCACATTGGTTGGAGCTCAGAGTAACTTTATTGACTGAAAGTCATCCCTGTCCATGTCAGGGTTGAAACCATAATCTGTAAAGTCCCTTCCAGTTCAGGACATTCTGTGATTCCATGATCTTTAATGTGTCACTAATCAAATCCATCTACTGTAAATGGGTATCATCACAATAATATTCTGCAATTTACTAGAAAATTAAAGTGCTTTCTTATGGTAAAATTTTATATTTTCTGTTTTTACTCCTACATCCTCAATAGATAGGATAAATAAAGTTTGAATATGCCTTTTTAGATAGCAAAGTCCAGCCTAGGTAATTTTTGTTAAACAAAGAACTGAATTTAAAAATTATGTCAGTAGACATAGACTCTTTTTCTGAGGGTAAATTTTAAAGAGAATGCAACAAACACTTTGCCATCATATTATTTCACTGTTCAATGTTTTAAAAATTGTGAAGATCACATTCTCATACAGACAGAAAATTCATAAATATAACATGAAATAGTTTCAACATAAAAAATATGTCCTAGGTACTTATGAAATAGAAATGGAAATTCTCGGACAAGCAATTTCAGTATTAATTTTTGATTGAATTTACAGAAGTGTACTGAAAATGTTAAAAATTATGTTAGCAAAAATATTTCACTGAATTTACTGGCACAGAATTCATTCTCATCGGTACCTGCTGATTAATCAAAAAATCCTATTTTCCTTTTTTTAATCTTTTCTTGTAACTGTGTGAGGAAAGGGTAATAACTTCAGTAACCTAGTGAGCCTTTCAAGTTAAAAAAGTTTCTACAAAAGGTAACATTATTCTATTTTACAAATAAATAAATTCTCCTAGTCTCCTGTCCACAATATAGTTCTATGAATGAACGTGAATAAAGTCTCTCTATTCACTGTTGTAATTTCTAGGACCATGTAACCTACTTCTGGATCCAGTAATTTCACTTTTTTTCCTTTTTGTTTATTTATGTGGGCTTCCCCTTATCCCTATATAAAGTTTAGATATATTTAAGATACATTTCTTCTCCTTTACTAAGCCTGCTTTTAAAAACTTTTATTTATTCCAGCTTCCATTTGAACCATATGTTGATTCAACATGTGTTGTGCAATTACTCTACAAGGACGATCCCAAGTACCTCTTCTGTATCCTTGATAACTGTCTGGTATTTAGTGCTCCCTCTCGTATTGTGTTTCAGTAAACCTAACATATTTGCAGCTGATTTCCCCAGCTGAATAGACAAGAAACATCAAAAGATTTGGAGTCATAGCACCTGTTGGATTTCCCTCTGTATTTATTTGCAGATTGACACATTTCTGTTTGACATGTAATCTGCTTTCTGCTTCAAAATAGTTTCCTTTCCAATGAAGCATTTTGTCCTGAATTATTCCCTCCCCATCTCTATTTTCTGTATCAGAAAGCACCATGGACAACAAACACATAGAAAGGGCCATCAATGAAATGGCAGGATGTGTTACAGACTTACAGCTTTCAGAGGAATTTGTAAAAGAAATCCTAATGATAGTACTCATTGTGCCTGTCCCCAGTTTTGTTTACATTTGTACTATGCTGAAACCAGGACAATTATCACTACAATTATCATCAATGTTGAGATTATTGTGATTATCACTGTTAACAATATTTCCAACCCTTTTCTGTTGCATAGCCCATTAGGGTTTATATAGACCATCAAGTGTGACTAGTTTTTATTTGACAGCAAAAAATATTCCATTCTTTGATACATAAAATGATTTTATATAAATCTAAGTTGCAAAACAGTATGCCTCTGTTTCAAAACAGTTTGAAACAGTTTGGGGCAGAAGAAGCATCAGGAAACCTTAAAGACCACATTTTCTACCAATCCCATGCTATTTAACAGTTGGATGGCCTTGGACTTGGACTTAGTCCTAAAGAGAGTGCATGTCACATGATATACATTCTCCTATTGCATTGAGAATGTGCTTAAAGATTTGCTTGACTTGATGCTAAGATTTGACACTCTTTGGCTGCCCTTGAATCCTTCACAGTTTTGCCCCCTTAAAAGGAAAAACATAAGATTGGGTGAAATTCTTTCCTACCTGATCTTTAATGTCACTTTCTGCAAAGACTGACAGACTCTGTGGGTCTCTCTGCTCACATGGCAAATCTGAACATGAGATTATAGGTTTGGGAAGAGCCTGGGCCTTCAGAGATAAACATATCCATAGAACTCATGCCAAATCAACAGTATTTCTGGTTAGAATTGGGAAAATTCAAGGAACTTGGATGAGAAACATGCTTTCTCACAGCTTCTCCCATGCTTCGAAGACTCTTTTCTTACTTATTCCACAAGATCCTACCAAAATACAATAGATCAGGTTAGCATGGTGATGGTAAGTGAAGTGGCGAACAACTCCTGGATTATGAAATTGAATAATCTGTGGTATCTATGAAAGATCAGAATTACCTGATCATGAGTCTCAAAATAGTATTTAATTGTTTTTCCCTGTTCTCCTTTTAGTCTTTCCCATTTGTTAGGATCATGAGTAGTTTCCTAGGCTTCTATCTTGAGATCTAGACACTACTGTGCAGGGATGAGTCTTTCCAGATTTTGTACTGTTGTAAAAAACTGTTTACATTTGAGTGCTACCATCACACAAGCACACCAGAAAGCCTGGAATTATCAGAGTTTTCCATTTCAGAGAAAACATTTCTGAACAAGGTGTTCTTCTAGTTCTGATTGACATCTATGAACATATAAAACTTGTATGTTATGCTGGTAACAGGCAAACTGTCACTTTCACCTGAGTTGCAACAGTTTGCTGGATGTATTTTGTTTGCTTTTTATATTTATATGTAATAGTATGTTTCAGGAGATCTTTCATCAAGCTTCTTTACAATTATTAAGGAGATTTTCAAAAAGTAACTTAATTTATATCTGTTTGTATTAACTCCAGGAAGAAGAAATGTGAAGTTCCTATTCTGGTTTAGGCACCTTTTAGATGAGAATTATTTCAAGGAATTGTATAAATGCTACTAAATTTTACATTATACTTTCAGCTGGTTATATTAGCTCTGAAAAATGCAGGAAATAAATATTCAAGCAAATAAATATAAAAAGACAGAAACCTCAAGAGCACTTGAGTACTTAATAAAACATCAAATAATGTCTACTCAGTAATTTGTTGTCTTAAATCAGTCATGTTGAGTGCATATATGTGCATATAATTCAACAAAATGTGGGCCTAAGTAGCCACAAGACAGCACAGAATTTCATCCACTCTAATCTGCCTCAGCTTTTCCTTATCCTTGTTCTCATTATATTAGGAATTAATTTCAGATGCAATGAGCTGTTTACCCTGACAAACTCAGTGCCAAAGAGTCTTAATCTAAAAATACATCTGAATCTTTTGTGCCTATTAATAGGATACAAGTGTGATATGCAATGTAAAACATTTAGACTCTTCCTAATGCAACACAGATTTTAGACTGCATTGTTGGTACATTTTGGATGTACACAGGCCTCGTCATGATGAGCAAATATTTTTTAAAACTCCATGGATGCTTCAATGAGGCCACATGGGGTCGAAGTCAGAACACTACAGGCCCCAGGAGTTTTATGAAGCATTACTTTCTATAAATTGGAACTTTTTTATATCATTCTACTGTTTGTTGACTAAGTGAAATAAAAAAGAATTAGCTTCAGAAAAGCCAATTCCTGTTTTCAAGCAATGATCTACATCCAGAAATAAAATATTAAACTACTTTTTTTTTTCCTCCTCACTTACCATGATTGATTTCTTCTGTATAAAACAGTCTAAAACACATTTTAGACATTAAAAGATCTGAGGATTTAAAGGAATTTGTCATAAAATCATCCAATTCTATAAAACAATTACAAAGGCATTTTTTCCATGAAATAATGCAATTTTTCCGTGAAGTAACATATTTTTGGAAAATATGAAAATATATTAATGCACCCTTTATTAATGACACTTATTTCTAGAAGTTGGGTTGGTATTTTTGTTTATTTCCAATAAGCTTGGTTAAATTGCTAGATAAGATATAGAACTGAAAGAAACTACTTTCTATTCAAGCAAAAATGGCCTTGGCTGACAGGGTTTTACACAGAAACCACCATAGTTATGTTGAATTACGTCAGGCAGGGATCTTGGTCTTATAAACAATTTGAGTCTTGTGTTTGCTAATATTATATATGCTCAGTTTCAAAAGGGACACTCATACACGTGACGTGAAACACATGTGGAAATATTTGAGATATAAAAATAGCAATAGGCAAAATCACTTTAGAATGTGATATAAATGGTCAGATTCTGGAAATGTGTTGGGATTCTTTGCACCTAATAAACAGGCAATAGACACTCTATGCTGTTACATAGGCCATTTCATTCTCTTCACCTGGAAAACAAGCAGCTGTTAGTCTTCTCGTAGGAGAAGAATATCTGTGATGGGATTGAAAAGCTGTTATAATGGAAAGAATTGCCATGTAAAAATTATGACATTCCTGGAACTGTGCTGTGCAATTCTACTCCGATTAAAAAAACTGATGTTTTGAAGTATAATATAACACTCTGTGTAGAGTAAGTGGTGGCTCTTAAAAATGAAACAGTGTCCAAACTTATATTTAGGTGCATAGAAACTGGGAATTTTGGTTCTCAATAATGATCTTATTGATAATATCATGTAATTGTTATTTATAAACTAATAAAAAACTTAGGTTAAAATTATTTAGCTTATTTTGTTGCCTGTAGAAAAAGTGTTTCTGGGGCACATTCTTATGACACATAGGCCTTGCCTTCTGCTATCTGGCTAAATTTATTTACAGACAGGTTTTACTGAATTATACTCTTAGTCCTTTCATAAATCATGTCCTCACTCAGCTCTTGATTTTAGAGGGTGAATAAAACACTTCAACTTTAACTGATGGAACCAGATGTTGATTTCAAGTTAGTAGTCCTTTCTGCCTCTATTCCACTGTGAACTGGTTTTCTCCAGAGGAAGGTTTGTGCTAGAAGTTTGTGGAGAATTCTGTTCTGGATGAGACTGGGGACATGTCTGTAGAATGATTTCACAGGAACAGGGACACTGAAAGAACGAATTAGAGTATTTGGATGGCCAGTTCTCTTCTCTGTTCAACCAGATGAACAGGACATCAAGTCCTGCTCCAAATCTTCCAAGCAATTTAGATAGGGATTCAATAATGTGTCAATGTGGTTATGCCTACATTAGTGAGTGAATCAACACAGTGGTTTTACAGAGCGTTGCTGGTGCTGATGGTGCAGTGTCCACACTACGTGCATTCCAAGGGTTATATTTCAGAAATCCTCCTATCTGGTCTCATGCCCTGAATACGCTGATTGGAGCACATCAGGCATCTTTAAGGAATTTCTCTTCTGGATTAATTTGCTCTGAAAGGAATCCAGTTTTCATGCTTTGAGGCCACTCTCTGCTGCCAACCACAGCACACTATAATTTAAGCAGCCAGGATATCTCCTTCAAAAGTATGTTACTGATTCTGATTAGAATGAGAACACTAGATCCACCCTTCCTGTCCCTTTGCTACAGTAAACTATTGGAGTGCTATGAAGTCTTGGTAGCATCAGAATTTGCATGATGTTACACTATGTAAAATAAGCCATATGGGACAATTCAGAAGAATAAAAGCTGTGATGCTGAACCAGTAAGGTATTGCTGATGGTTTGAATGAAAATGAGTAATGAATACAGTTTGAAATAGAATTATGTGAGCAGCACTTTTTTTTTTTTGTTTCTTAGTTACTTGGTAAGATGCAATGGCTTTCTTGATTTGCTTGTAAAAATAGAAAGCTCAACTTTGAATTTATTCTTTATTTCTCTCTTCGTACCATCAACATCTATTGGTCAGCACGGTAGGAATAGAACAATAGATGATGGGATGCTCCGTTCCAAATGACATATGCAACTCCTTAAGAAGTATATTTAGGTCTACACTCCAGTATTTAGACACAATCCATATGTAGGGTGTGGTATGGATCTGGACAAGATTGAAGTTTCTTGGCACCTTAAGTATTTGGTTTACATTGGCCCTGTAAAGTTTCCAGATTTCTTGGAAATTCTCCTGCAGTTCATACTGATCTGGGTGAAGAAGAACATATGGAGATATTAATCCATGCACTCATGTGAGCTTCATGATTGAAACCATAGCTACATGCCTACTTCCTCAGGGAAAAGCTGGTATATTTTAAGATTACTAGAAAGGTTAGAAACCCAGTTCTTGTTCTTTAATCATAAACCATGTAGCTGGTCCTTTACAAACCTGCTGTGCAAGCATTGCTCTTCAACATTCCTTCTGTCAGGGGATCATTAGGGCATGCCTGTGCCCATTCAGCAGCCCAGCAAGGTCGTCCTCACTGAAGAGATGCCTCCAGTGGAGCAAATAATACTGAGGGGTCCCAAAACATTTTGCATATTTATTTTTAGATAATTTTATTTCTCTTATAGCTTTTATTGGGGTAGTTTTTAATGTACAGTAAGTACATCCAACAAAATATCTTTATGTGATATGAATGTGCACTATGTCTCACATTGTTTAAGCTTTTTATACCCTACTTTCAGCATGACAGTGAAAATATTCACAAAACTTGGACCATAGAGTGTACCAATGTTTTATGCTTTCTGCACTGGCCTGCAACTGGGGAAGAGAGGGGACAGGCGTGGGGAACTCCCATCAAATTATTTAAGAATTCACAAATCTAACTTCAACATTTTATGTCACTAATGAGGCCCTAAACCCAGGAATCGGTAAACCAGATTTTTCTCTCAGTTACTCTTCTAATTAGGAGTAACTTTTTTATGATTGAAACTGATTCTTTGAGTTGAATTCCGATCAACAACAAGCATTCTGTGTATAAATCCAGTACATTTCTCTCTAAATTTTTAGTCTGTATTTGTACACATGTGTCTATTTGTCATATATTATAATTGAATATTACCCTTTTATATTCTACGACTGCAAAGACTGTAAATCCTACTGTAGTTCCAGCAAATAATAGTATTTTTGCATTTTTGGGTCATGCTGATTAACAGGTTCTTTGATTTTGTTCTCGTGGGAGACACACAAAAGCGTGACATTGACATTGCCTCAGAAATAAAATGGAAGAGGAATCCCATTCCAGTTGAGAGGAGATTGATTTGTGTGAAGATCTTCTCCCACTTTTAGAAGCTAAGCACTGAAAATTGCAGCATCCTCATTGATGGTCACTGTTAATCATTTGAGCAATGATTATGCCTAAAATAAATGTGTAATTAACCACAGAGCTCAGTGAAACAAGTTTATGTATAAAGTAGTACAGTAGGTTTACTTATGCTCAGAGTTTTCCAGAACAAACAATGAAGTTTGTTATTACAAGACTATAAATGACCCAAGTCATGTTTCTTTACAAGGAATGGGAGCTAGCTGTCATGCCGAAGACACATTTTTCAGCCAGCAGTGCTTTTATTTTGCCAGGAATTATGTATTGACTAATGTACTAAATAGCTGAAACTTTAATTGATTCCTTCTTTTTTTTTTTTTTTTTTTTCCTAATTCCACAACCTTCCAGTCAGCTATGACTGCATGTCAACAAAATCAGGTCTTGTCATTTTCATAGCTTTGGTAAATAAAAAAAGAGTTTGAGAGAGAGGTTATCACATAAATCAACCAGCTACCTTTTTTTATGCATCACCCTAACTGCAAGAGTTTGTTCAATTCTTTTTTAAGTAAACCTATATATCAATATTAAAATTTTATTTAAAAGCTTTATTTAAAAGATTTATGGAGCTTAAAGGCAAGAAGTACCTTCAGATCATCAATTCTGGAAAAGCTCAGCTAATAATTTTGTATATGATCTATAAGTGCAGTCTGAGCTATCTATTAGAAATACATGCAGTTTTAATTCTAAATGTGAAAATGATGGAGAGTCTTCAAAGTCACAGAATATACACTGTCAAAGGGAAATTGCCTTCATTGTTCAAAAATATTATCTTTATTTTAAGTTTAGAATAGATTTTTTAATAAAAAGGATCTCCAGACATAGTTTTCTGGGTTGAAAAAAGTAAAAATAATAATAAAAAAGAAAAACCGATCAAAAAACTCAATAAACACAAGCACTTTTATTTAATTGCATAATACAGTTCTGGATGCTTAATTTCCACCTTCTGTGACAAAATAAAAAGGGTATGATACTGTCACCTCTCTCAGAACAGAATTTAACACAAAAAGCTCATGCTTTCACCTCCTCTCAATGCTTGAGTTCACAGTTACTGGGCAAATTGGACTTATGACCTTTCCTTACTTCCCTCAGTGCACCCCTCTCAGGTTTCTAGCTGTTTGGTTTTACTTAGCTTAGTACAGAACCACATAATTCTCTGCTAAATCTGGGTGATGGTACCAAGGATCGTTTTTCTGAACAGATATGGCTTGACTTCAAACCCTTCAGTCTGCCCCCTTTGACCATATAGCTTTGTTCAAGGTAAATATCACATATTTAGAAGAAAACCCCAACTCAAAACCCCTTAAGCAGACCGTACACATTTTCAGACTGTAAGATATTTATCTGCCTTCCAAGCCAGTGCCCAGTAAACCAGTTACCTACAGGCTCCTCTTGTTGGTGCAGCCCTTTGACCTGGTATGCCAATTTTTGAAGAAAAAGATGTTTTCAGCTACATGGAGAGAGGAGGCAGAGCCTGATTTGCTGCTTTATCTTCTAGGCATGTTTCTGAGAGGTGTTAGGAGTCACCTTTATTCCTGATGCTTTCATGTAACATTATAAATTAATCTGTGAACTCAGAGAGAGAAAAAACCTAACAAGGCCTCGTATCATCACACTGCTGCCCTGGCACACCTCTGTTCATAAAACTGTGCTTATCAATACTCAGAATATTCCTCTAGAGTAGCTCCCATCTGTTTCACGCCAAGATGCCTGTTGTTACCCTCACACAAAGCTGAGTTATGTGACCATATTTATGAAAAAGTTACCTTCCTAGAACTCCTAGACAGATGTAACAATCTGTTGATGCCTCAGCTGTCTACTTCAGGGATCTTTAGAAATTATATTTAAAGACCACTTCCAACATGCAAAGCTTTTTGTTTTCTAAGGGAAATTTAAGATGCTTCTATTGAACATAAGGATATCCCACTACACAAAAGTTTTATGCAGTGTTCATAGCCTGAAATTCTGATCTTATTCATTAGCTCACAAAAACACTTTATTTTGGAAAACGTGAAGAAAATAATTCCCATTTAAAAAGAAAAGGAAAAGCAAAACAACCCTGTAAACTATGTAAAGAAGTAAATAGTAGGGTGCACCTACAGATTATACTATAGTAACATTAACACGAACATGAAGGGATAGAAGACATAATTTCCAATATATACATGTGAAATTAGTCTATACTTGCTGTGATAATAGGCAAGTGTAGGCTGGAAGGAGATTAGGATGTTCACTGACAGATTAATCTAGACAGAAACAACCATGGTTGTAAACCAGGAACCAGACCAGTCTAGGAGAATACTTTCAGAAATAATGAAAGATAATTTTTGGAGGCTGAATGCAGTGGACATGGTTATCTTACAGACCTGAAGTTTCTTCTTAGCTTCTGGATCGTAGGCAGAGAAAAAAACACTCACAAAAGATGCACCAAGTTTCTCAGTCATAGGAAAAATAAAGTAATTTGTCATTTTTACCTGATGTAGATATATGTATAATGAATCATAATGGAAGTAATGGCTTGTGTTATTTGAAAATGGACTGCATAACTTGCCATAAATATTCTTTAGCCTATTTGAACATCGTAGGTTGGGATTTGGCTGTTTTGTGAGTACTGCACATTTAGACTGTCCTGTTCAGACTTGCCAAAATATATGTTTACTTGCTGGCAACGTGTTTTACTTTCTGTCAAAACATGAGCTCTTACAGAGGTAAGAAAGCACTTTCCTATGTATTAGAAGTCTCTTGAAGATTTTTAGAACTCCTGGGCCTGATTTCCCTTTTGCAAACAATGGAGTAAAAAAACAGGCAGAACTCCATGGCAACGGGTGGAGGAGAGGCAGCTCCATCCGGAGATGTGGAAGCATGGATGCAATTGTAACAGCCATGCAAAACTGCTGGATTAACCAATATCCAAAAGAAAATGCTGCCAATAACTTCTCACAATTGATGACTCTCCATTACCATTTCTCCTCTCTCTATTTATTCATTGCTATCCCTCTCCCTGGAAAGCTTTAGAGAGCACTAAATAGTCAGACAATTCTAAGGCCAACAGTTCTTGTTCTATGTACTCACAGAATCAAAACCAGACAGATAAAATAACACCTCTGCAATCATCTGGCACTTAGGCCATTGTTGCTTTATTGTATCTAATGAATTGTTAAAGATATATCTGACATGATAAAAACACTTCTCTATAATTTGGGAGTCACTGTGTGAGGTGGACTGAACAGTCTGAGGCAATGTCAGAGAGGACTGAATGTCTTCAAGATCCACATTTGAAAACTACCAAAACTTTTGAGCTTCTAGTCAAATGCAGACTATAAAAGGCAAGCTTAATATATGGAAATCCATGTGCTGCCATAGGTCTGAACACATATTAAAACTTCAAATGAGACACCTTTATGAGAGTTTGGTACTTTCACCAGACACTGTTAACACACAAACATACACTGGAACCTACAACATTTTCCACTGAACTGCAGTTACTGCATTGTTACACTTCTCTGGCTGTCATTAGAGATACCCTTTTACAGCTTCTGCAAAATTTCTTGGAGATGGTTTCTATATGTTTTAGGAATTGTGAAACTCTAGTCTCAGGTCTTTTTAACTGATTCTGTATCTTCAACTAATTATGAGAAAGTTGATTTATGCTTGAGGATCAACATGCAACTAGAAAAATTGCATTTCATTGCACACTTTCCGCTGTGACAGATGTTGAAATTCATCAAGCTGAAATTATGTCAAATTCCAATGGGTGTCTCCTTTTTCTAAGGGTTTGTATCAATAAATTATAAACTTGGATTAATAAATTGAATAAAAATTGAGATCTAATTCTCCTTTTTATTTCCAGTTTTCATCCTTTTCTTACTCTATTAAGCACTGTAGTACTTCTTGTTTAATTATTTTAGACTTTAAAAATGAATTGTGCTTAAAATAGTCAAAAGAGAAAGTTTTGTCCTTAAGGAACAGTGTGCCCAAAGAAATATTTGGGATTTACCTCTTTTGTGTAGCGCAAAATTTTTGAGGAGTAGGAGTCTTTTAAATGGCTACTTCACTGAAGTGGCTGCTCATTAGCTGATCGTTAAGGTAACTCCTGATTTTTATAAGATAAATCATTTGGCAATTCATTGGGTTCAATGGGTTTATTAGGTAAGCAGGAGAAGTCCAGGGTATGAGAAGTGAGAAATCAGAGGTTTAAAAGCCTGTCTTGAAAATCCATCATCATCATCAGTTCTTGAGAAAATATGGGCATCTTTCCAGATGCCCCCACCAAAATTATGTGGAAATTGCTTTTCTGTAGGTTTGAGTAATTTCTTCATCTAATCATATTTATGTTATTCACATTGGAAGATGGAGAAAAGTAGTAGCGTTCAATCCATCTAGCAGCACATTCTCCTGTAATATGATTGCTGCAGTTTCCTTCCAAATTAGTGCCCTTGAACATTCTCCACTTTCTGACTAGCACATTTAAGGAGCTAAAATGTCATTTAAACCAGCTATGGATTAAAGGTGTTAATCCAGTCATTAGCTAACAATTTGGGCTCAAATGAGACGTAAAGCTAATTTGAATATATTTATCTGATGATTGATTAGCTGAAGAAGAGCATATTATTTAAAAAAAATGCATAAACCTAGTTCAGAGTACTGAATTTCAGGTAGCATCATGTTACAGCTGTGTATGCTATGGCCGAGATCATAATCAGCCAAAGCAAAATAAGCAGCAATATGGACAAGAATACTCCACCCACTCTTGAAAACTACTGTAATGAGACATGACAGCAGGTTAATTGTTAGATGATTTCACTACTGGGACACCCTCACGTAGATCAGAAGGACGAAACAACCACGTGCTGGGCTGCATCACAAGCGGAGTGGGCAGCAGGTGACCGGAGGTGATTCTGCCTCTCTGCTGCACTCTGGTGAGACTCCAGCTGGAGCACTGAATCCAGCTCTGGGACCCTCAGTAGCAGAAAGACATGGACCTGTTAGACCAAGTCCAGAGGACGGGTGCAAAAATGATCAGAGGGCTGGAACACCTCTGCTATGGAGACAGGCTGAGAGACTTGGGGTTCTTCAGCCTGGAGGATGGAAGGCTCCAGGGAGACCCTATTGTTGCTTTTCAGTACTTAAACGGGTCTTAAAAGAAAGGTGGGGACAAACTCTTCATCAGAGTCTGTTATTTTTGGACAAGGCATGATGGTTTTAAACTGAAAGACCATAGATTTAAACTAGATATAAGCAAGACGTTTTTTACGACAAGCTTGGTGAAACACTGGAACAGGTTGCCCGGAGAGGTGGTAGATGTCCCATCCCTGGAAACATTGAAAGTCAGGTTGGATGGGACTCTGGGCAGCCTGGTCTGGTGAAAATGGCCCTGCCCAAGGGGTTGGAATGGGATTATCTTTAAAGTCCCTTCCCACCCAAACCATTCTATGATTCTCTATGACAAGATTGAAAGGCAATACTACATGCATATACATGCAAAATCAATGTGTTGCATTGCTTGCTGAGTGCCTGACCTGCATATAAGTATACTGCAATGCCTATTAACGAGGCTTATTTTAAACCTTAATTGCTCAGTGTCCACCTGCGAAGGACCATGATTCAATGCCAGGTGTCACCTCAGGTGGTGTTTATATTTGCATATCAATCATCTTTAGAAGTTATTTTTTGTTCCCAACATCTGCATTCACAGAATGTTTTGATAAAGCCTGACCTCTAGCCAGTAAATAATTTTTGCTTATCCTGCACAGGTTGACTTGAAGAATATGTTGTTATAAGCAAGTTCCGGAATACACATCATACTTTTCTGAAAGAGGATTTTGCAGTCATCTCAGGGAATTGAGGTGCAGAAAATCTACTAGTCTGGATTTCATGAGAGGACACAGGATGTTTCTGAGGCACATAATGTAATTCTGCTTTCTGTTTCCCTGCAGATAGCTTTACAGATAAATAAAAGCACATGCTACAACTACATGATACCCTTTGGTTCACTAAATAAATCTAGTTCAGTTTACTTAAGTTATAAAGTACAGGTTTAGTATAGGAGATACAGGGTTTGTCACATAATGTATGAACACATAAATCACAAAGAGTGCTTTACACTGAATGCATTTCTAAATTAACTTTTTGGGACAGAAGATTGGTCTACACACCAATGGCACTCTGATGATTTCAATTCACCTTGTTAGTTAATTGTCCTCTTTAAACCAGATTCCAGCCACTGAACTGAAAAATGGATCAAAAAAGAAATCAGGATAGTAAAATACAAAATTAAATATTCATTTTATTTTCATTCAATTAAATGTTTTGTTCCCCCAGGGAAAAGAAAAAAAAAAGAAAGGAAAAAAGAAAGAGAAAAACCAAGCATCTTTTCAAAAAGGAACAGTAAAAATGAACATGAAGAATTTCCTATTATGCACAAAGCCAATGGGACTGTGATTATCCTTCTTTCTGTTTCCAAAGCAGCTTCACTTGCAGAGAAAAATAGGATTGGAAGAGGACATTTTACAGACATTTTGCAGACACTATGAAAACGCAACGAATCCTTCTTGCCGATGTTGCATCAAATACTTGAACAGCTATTGAAAGTTTGATTCAGATTTTTGTTCTGAATTCAACAGAGTACATTCCATTTGCATGCCAAAAATGTACTGGGTGTCAATACCAGTAAGGTATAACATCTCCTTCTTTAATGTATACATGTAAATTAACTGCTTTGATATTTTAATCCAGGATCAGAAGGTAGGGCTGATTTCCTTGCTCAGTGTTTAAGGTATTCATGTGTAAAGTAGCGTCCTGTCTTTTTCTGAGATAGCCTATCATGTAGTGGCTGAAGTCTTTTTCCTGCATAGTAGAAGATAAAGGAATAAAACTTTCCTTAAAATAAGGAAAGTGTACATCTCCAACTCTATAGCTAAGTGGCATACTGCTTTAATACAACAGTACTAGAACTCTTATTCAGGAAGAGGTAACTTCATTTTTTTGCTCCTCTTGATGAAAAATAAAAAGAAGAAAAGGCCAAATGTGGGTTTATTTTTTTTTAATTCATAAATGGTTGCACTGTATTGCTGGCAAGTAAACTACCGACAAACAAAGTGATCCCTGTCCTGCCATAAAGGC
The DNA here is from genome assembly GCA_035584735.1 of Pseudotriccus pelzelni. NCBI lineage: Eukaryota > Metazoa > Chordata > Aves > Passeriformes > Tyrannidae > Pseudotriccus > Pseudotriccus pelzelni. The sequence continues at coordinate 9,640,620 of JAWMRA010000041.1, forward strand.
AAAGCCCCAGCATGCTTCTCCTCAGAGAACAGCTCTGTAAAATCTATATTATGAGCCTCTGTATCTATTGTCTCAAGAACTGCAAAAAAGTTTTCTGAGGTATCTCCTAAGTGTCAGTCCTGGAAGCCGTGAGAACTACTTTGATTTCTTTCTGACATACATTAACAAAAATATTAAGACTCTGTCAAACCAAGTCTACTGGGAACACCTTCCTATGTTTGATTTCTGACTCTAAATGTCTTGAAGCAGGAAAGTATAAAACTGAGGGTAGAGTTTGGTGCCGCAGCTGAAACTTTGTTCTGATCCACTGATGATGCAGGATGTAAATCAAAACATGACTGATTTTTCCATAGACATTTGCACTTCAGCGTTTCACTGAGAAAAAGAACCTCATTTTTGTCACTAACATATTCAGCTCTAGAAGATTATAAATAGGTATATTAAGTTTTAAAAGAAACATTTAATGATGCTTTAGTATGAGGATTCATACATCAAATACTAACCTGAAAAAAATTTGCCAGTAAGTCTGGTGACTACAAGAAGTAGGATATCATCACAAATATATTTATCAGTGTTTTACAGGTGAAAAATACATCACATTTGTGTGTCATTTGTACATACTATGATGTCATATTGAACTTTTTCCATAAAATTGAAGGGTTCTTTAAGGCCCATTAAATAGTCAAAAGTGTAATCTTAGTCACAGTAGTGCCAAACAAAACTTAGGGGCTACGCAAGAGCCCAAACACAACCAGTGACGAACATCTCATGTAAAGAATAATGTGAAGGCATCAAAAAGCCTGGCATGGTCTAGAACAATGAAACAGATTTGAGAAATGTCATGTTCTTCTTTTCACATCACATGGTGCAAAGAACTAAAGACCAGAACAAGAACATGAGAAGCAGCTAAGAAAATCAGAGAGGTCAGGTGTGCAAGGGGAATATTGAGGTGACTAAAGGGATGGGATGAGAATGAGAATTTACCAATAAGGGAGAGATATCATACCTGATTAGATACAGAAAGATTAGGAGAATTAATAGAATAGCTAGACTGAAAAGGCAGAGCAAGCTATTGAAACCAAGGCAGAAACAAACTCCCAAGTGTATATTGGCAAAATTTGCTTTCACAACAAGCATATTTACATATCTCTATGCAATGAGTAGTCAAAAACAGTCAAGTTGAAGGTCTAGCTTGACTGAAAAGTTCTAACATAAGTGGCTAATCTGAAATTAATAATCATAATTTCTGCTTAGAAATGATGCCTGGATACTTTCAGGTCAAATGAACAGTGACTTCCTTTTTCACTAGACCTTGGTATGGGAAGAATTCTGATTCACAACAATTCTGCAGTCTAAGAAGTCTCATGTCATCCTTTTTTTAATATATATTTTAGGTCAATTCAATAGAATGTATCATTAACATGCAATCCATCAAAAAATGTGTTTAATTTGGAAAGTAGATTGACTTCATTGATGAGAATGTAAATGCACTCATGTTTAATGCACTCATGTTTAATAAAAGCACCTGCTACAGCACTCTGAGAAAAATCCATTTTGCTTTTCTTTCTTTCTCCTCTCCATTTGCCAGTTTCCCAAAGTCATGACATTTGTTATCTACATTATCAACAATTGTTAAAACAGACACACAGAAATGGAATTTATCATGCTCTCAATTCCCCACAAGAATTAAACATTGCGTAGTTCTTTTGTTTTTCCACGGACTTTGTCATTCTGATATCAACACTATACCGTCTGAATTAATAGGTACACAAGCTGCGATGAATTTGTATGATAAACAAATCATCTATCAAAGTCAAAAATTTGTATTAGGAACATCTATATGCAAATGACAAACAATTCTTTTGTGTGTTGGAAGTCAAAAGTGTAAACTTCATCTGTGTTTTTAAGGGATCTTGTGTTTTGTCAAGGTCAAGAGAGGAGAATGCTGGACAGAGATATTGGTGTTTATCATCTCTTCCATTCATTGTTATACAAACATGAAATCAGTAATCATAAACAATCCGATAATTCTTTTCTAATTTGCTCCAGATACATGAAGATCTGCTTCCATAGAATTTAGGAAAACAAATTAATTATATTGAGAAAAAGTCCTGGAAGCATGGCAAGCCATCTCCCTCCTTTCCTGAGATTTGGTACACCTAGACATCACCATTGGTCTAGTTTGTTAAACCTTTTCTATTGCAGGAATTTCTGAGCTTCCTCAAGAATGTATTTCTATGCTTACCTATCTCTCTACCAGAAAAGAAGTATTATTAAGATAGAGAGCAATCATTCCTTGCTATAGAGTAAGGATTATTATTTCTTGCCCCACTCAAATGGGCATAGGGAATTACTGCTGATGGGTGTCTTATTTGCTACTCTGGCCTAAAAAAATTTCTCAGTCCCTTCAGCTTTTCCTTGTGAACTTTCATTCTTACTACTCTTCTCATGAATCTCTACTGGATTTTCTCCATCTATTGCAAATTAAGCATGGTCTGTTCTGGGCTGAGGCTTGATGGTCCAGTGTAAACTGGTTGTCATAAACCACGAGGAGAGAAGGGAGGGAGTTAAGAGTTGTCCAAGGAGTGGTTCAGGAGGGTCATAACTGGGGGTCACAAGGGTAAAAGAAGGATGAAGATGCAAAGTCTTTAGAGCTGAGCGTGCTCTTGAATATTTAACCCAGGACTCTGACCTGAATTTGTCAAGTGAAGTTCTGGAACAATTTGCAGACTTTTCCTTCCTTGTTTTCAACATCCAAGAAAGGCAGGGCATCAAGTGTGGGAGGTGGCTGAATCTCTTTGGGGGCAAGTAAAAATTCATGTGGTGAGCTGGTCAGGTTAATATTTACCCATGATCATAAGAAATTTATTGATATTGATTCTGATATTATGATATAAACTCAGAAACAAACAAACAAAAACCCAGAACCTCAAACAAATCCAGTGCATTGTCTTAGTATTGTTGTCATTGCCAAAACAATACAGGTGAAACCTTCCCACATAGTTGTAAATCACTTTCACAGCTAATCAAGAAAAGGATTGCAGTGCCTGGACGCATTAAATAACTCATGGGAAGGCTGGCATAAATAGAGAAAAAAAAAAACCACAGAAAGTCCTTCAAAGAAACTGGAAGTCTTTCCATATTTAATGTTTATTTTTACTCTGAAAAACTCTTCAAGTGAAGTTTTGAATAAAAACCAAACTGAATCAAAAGGATAAACAGATCTTTCCAGCTAAGCATGCATGGGTTATGACTGAAATAATTTTTACTGCTAAGGTTTCAATTTTAGAAAATTTGAATGATAACAAACCTCCTGAAATACCTAATACTGTGTAGTTGTGAGACTGAGATATTGTGAGTTTTCACAATAACTGAATTTCTAATAGTATTGTATTAAAAATACCAGTAGAGATCAGGTTTTATTTAGCATGAGAGGATTTTATCACAATTAAAAGGGAAAAGTGTTATGCAAAATCAGAAGGCTGTTAAGTGAGACCAGGATCAAAAGGAAAAATCAGTTGTTTGAAGTTATAAAAGCTTCCTAGAATTATTATACTTCCAGAAAGTATAGCACCCTTTGCACCTCAGAGGTACTATGGAAGAATGCAGTATGGCCTTACACATCTTCAGAGAATATCTGAACTTTGCATGTGTTATAGAGAGGAATAAAAAAATTAGACAAACATAATTAAGATTTTCAAACCCATTTTTTCTGTGGGATTTTCTTAGAAACAGAATTTTAAAATAGCCAGATAATAATGTTCCACAGATATATAAACCTATTCTGATAATTTTGTGACAAAGACAGCCAGTGTACTGAAATGTATGATTTTTTTTTCTGAAATATGACACAATTATTCACTTTTGTACAGTTTTTAAGGGGACTGAAAATAATTATTGATCCTAACTAAATCTAAGTCTGGAACTTATGATCAGGCCAAAAAGTAGTATATGCAATGGGTCATGTCACAGTGAATAGAAAGTACTTTTGAATATACAAGTACTCATAGATATGATGTTTTTCTTAGCAACAAAAGACTTAGTTAATTTCTTTGGCACCTCTTATTGTCCCTGACATAATTTATCCATAAGAAAAATAAGTGTATGAACTTTTAAAGCAGAAAAGTCCACTGAAATGGCACAATTTCTTGAAATTTAAGGTTTTCAGCTGCTGTATTACTCCTTTTTAGTACTAGTTTCACTTTTCATATTTTCTATTCTTTTCTCGTGTTATCAGAATCAAGTCAACCTCCAGGCATACAGAAATTTCATTTAGTAAAGGTGATTTACTTTAACATGTGCCTCTTTCAATGTTTAACCATTTCAAGGGAAATGTATTACTTTGAATCTTAATGAACTATCCTTTATGTTCTGTTATTTTTCTTCTCCAGAAAGGAATCAATTAGAATTGCAGAATGTAATTTTACTGAAACTTAGAAAAAATAACCATGGTTTCATTTTGCATTATTATCCACTAGACAAAAATTTAAATGAACTTTATAAAGGAAACCTTCCTTGTCTTTTTGTGCAATTCTGGGCTTTATATACAACCTTTAGGTGCTGGACTTGGTGAATCTTTGTTGTAAAATCTTGTGTATTGACTGTTTATACTAATAGGCTTTCCAAATTGCAAAGTAAAACACATTAACTTGAGCTAGAGCTAGTAATGAGCATAATTTAGATTAAATGCACCTTATTTCAAGCCTCAGGTGAGGGAAGAATGTGCACAGTCAGCTCCTATTGCACAGCTGATGAGTGGTAACTCATTAAGATTCAATTACTTTTGACTGTGGGGCAAGACCTGAGGGAATTCTTTCAAGTGGTACCTGGCAGTAACCTTCTGCATAGCTCTGTAATTTCATAATTAGTTTGAAAGAAACTAAAAAGGTTACATAACAAAGTTGAGCATAAGGAAAATGGTAGAAACAATTCAGGAGTGGAAATGGAATAGGACCTTTTTTTTTCCCAAAGAGAATATATTTAAAGATTCATGGCGTAGAGCTGATCTTTTTCCCTTTCCAGACAGCTCTCTGTGAAAACATGCACTTGTTACAACAGGTAGCATCGTACACAGAGCCCAATGATCCTCTAAGAGTGTTTGGAAACAATAGAACATACCACTAGCATTTTATGTAGTAATCTTTGAAGAAATTACCTTATAAAGTCAAAGCTTTATAATTTCAGTAAAACATCTTTTACAATGCAGTTTAAATATTCTGTGGAATTGGTAGCGTGATTGGCACATTTCACTGTCCCCAGCCCAGGATTCAGATCGACAGATTTATCCGTAATTTTAAAGGCTCCTATTTGTTGGAAATGTGAGGGGTTTGGAGGAGGATGTTGCACCCTTACAAACTTACTTGATCTAATATGCTTTCTTTTTTAGCAAGATGACTCTGAGTTCTTAAAAGGTTGGAAGAGTCTCATATTAAGTTGTTTCTCTATGTGTTTTTTCCATAAAATTTTGCAGTTTTGCAATGACAAAGGGGTATAAATTGAGGAGAATTATGTTTGGATTTGACACAGGGAAATAAAAAGAACCTTTTCTTCCTGAGCAAGGGTTCTTCTGTTTCTGTTCTTGTTCTCCTTTTTATCCTTGATCTCGTTCCTCTCTTGATCATGAATCTTGGTCCTCCTGTAACACTTTCCCAAGTTCTGGGGCTTAGTTTATCTTCCATGTAAACCGTGCTGTACAGCAGATTTCAGCCATTAATGCTGTGGGTTTTTTAAGAAGGTTGCTTGAAATAAGTGACTTCTGAAATTCATTCAGTCACCCCTTACATTCTTTCTGAATTTTCTATCCTCCTTCACACCAGACTGAAACTGTAGAGCCAGATAAACTCAGTAGGTCCTGCTGGGAACATGAGATGAGTAAGAAGATATCGGTGTGTCGGTCAGATTTATGGTTGGGGTTCACTTCAGGGAAATGATTATACTCAGCCAGAATAGTCCATCTAGACTTCTAACACACTGTGGCTGTGCCAATATCCCACCTGAAGCCATTTCCCAGTGTTTTCCAGTCACCTCATTGCATGCAATGTCAGTAACAATAACTGTTACAATAAAGTTTCATATCAAGTTCAACACATCAATGCTCAGCATACAATATATAGAGGACAAATTTAATGAATTCAAAGTTCCATTACTGGACTGATAAACTTTTGAAATATGATCAATATATTCCTTGTAATGCAAAATGAGATCTGTCCTATCTTTCCCGTAATAATAAGGAATGTCTTACTGTGGAAAAAACACTGGCTAGAAATTTTCCAGGATTTTTTTTCCCTGAGGAAATATCGATTTGATAAAAGTCTTGTCTTGTCGAGATCTGTCTATATGATAAAAATGCTTTCAATAAAAAATATGATTAATAATGATGTGGTTTATATTTTAATTTATTTTTACAATTATTTCAAAATTACTGATGTTTGTTTTACAATTTATTGTATAGCTATTTGCTTTAAATTCACAATAAGAATGAAATATTTCTGATTATAAAGAACATTGTAACTGAATATAAAATACACTGGGTTGCAGTGCATGTGTTTCAGAGATTGATTGGTATATATTTTGGTGTAGAGAATTATTTTTCTTTCCTACATAACCCAAAAATTTAATTTATTTTTGTGACTCTTCTGTAAAATTAGATTAGCAACACAGACAGAGACACATAAAATACATGATTTCTGGACTGTAGGAGTTAAGAATCTTAGTTGTGGGCTGGTAATGCACACATTTGCTTCTGAATGTAATGCTTTAGGTTCCTTTTCTAGCCTGTGGAGCACAATGGGCAATTTGTGGAAACAGTGCTGAACAGTAAGACGGCTCAACTGAAACACCATGGACTGCGAAGAGATTGTAGGGAAACTATGGTCAAAAGAAGACATTTATATTCATTTAACTGCAAATGTCTATACTGTATATAGAAACTTCTGTAGTCTATAGGAAAATTATTTTACACTATGTTTCTACTGTAGCAACCTTAATGTGAAATCTATTAAAGACATTACATCTTAGAAGTGAATTAAATCTGGACTTTAAAGGCAAATTCATGCAGCAATTTTATTTTAAAAGCATGTGCTTTTGAAAATGTGATTGAAACATTGCATGGTCTGTATTTATGCACGTATGAGAAAGGAAATGTATTTATAAAGATGAAAACGTGAAAGCATGGAGGAAATATTCAACCTATATATATATTACATAAAGGAATTATATCTATATAAATATGAATTCATCTATATATATAGTATAAATATCTCCTTCATAACCATTGATCTTTGGCAAATCTGTTTATAGTGGCCATTTGGTTTAGTCTGTATGAACTATGCAGCAACTGTTCTTAAATATAACTAACTTTAATAAGATACTTATTGTAGAATAATGACATTCCAAAGGTTTATAGAAAACATGTATGGTTTACAGAATTCTGATGATTCTTTTGGAAAACTCTATCTGTTAAGTTTCAGTGAATACTTGTTTAAAATCAGGCATTGGATTTTCATATACATTACTGCCAAGCTCCATATTAGACATATTCAGGCTGTGAGTGATTCATCTCTTTTATTTTTTACAGATGTAGGGTAGTGCTTATTTTCATGCAACGAGGATGTGTTAAAATGCAATAGGCAACTCAAGCAGGACAATAATTCCTACATTAAATATTAATGACTTACAGTAATTATTTTTTTTCACATATTCAGTATCTCACATTAATTATATCACAAGTTGTATAAACACACCAAAAATAGACTTTGACACAACTGTTTTACTTGCTATCCAATACTGCACTGAGCTACACTGTGGGCAGATATAAAAAATCAAACAGTTGAAATCTATTGCCACCCAAAACTTTAGAACGGTACATCTGATATTCAAAAGACTTGAAATTCATGATTACATGAAAAACTAAAATGCAGGTTTGTTGCTTTTTACCACTATAATATCTCCCTGAATAAAACATACAGTGATTCCTGGCAGTGAAACTTGTTGTCATTTTTTCAGAAGAAAATACCTGATCAATTCCATCTTCTTTAAGTTTCTCCACGATTTCTTACAACTCTTATTCTCACATAATGGAGGAAAACACTTTCCAAAACTTAATGGCCTTTTCCAATCTTTCTATATATTTTATTTCTTCAAGTGTATGAAGAGATAGAAAAATGATAAATTAAAAAAAAAAACCAAACAACAGATGTAAAATTTCACATTGTTCAAAAGGCTATTTGGATCACTGCATTTTAATTCCTATATTAAGTAGATTCTTTGGAGAGAGAGAGAATGCTGGTCTGACTGCTTGTGTGGCCTGACTAGTGAAACACTCTTCAATACCATTTATAATTAGTAATACAGGCAATTATTTATTTACAGGAGACTATAATTCAAGAAATGAATGGTGAAGAAATTGTTACTGACAGTATTCCTTGGTATTCTTTAATTTTGCCATTGAAATTTCTTCATCAAATAGTTCTTTGGTTACTTATTTTTCTCCATAAAGCATGAGATACTTTCAAAATAAAGACAAATGCAATGTACAAAATAAACTGATTTCGGATGATAATAGCCTATAGTAAATCACTTATTAATGAGGCATTTCAGATGTATTTCAAAATTAAGTGTATGGAAAAAAATTTTTAAAAAATCAGTTAAGATTATCAAGAAAGGTTTAAAGCTCTAGTAAACTAGGAAGGCAGTAAGGTAAATAAACTGGGAAAAGACACTCAAAGATTGAAGTGTGGAAAAGGCTTGTAATTTCTCTAAAGCAAACATGCATAAACCATCTGGAGTTACCACTGCAAGCAGGATGAACAGCATGGAGAAGAGGGCTCCAGGCATAGCTCCATGAATCATCTCAAGAAGGATATTAGGAGTGAGTAAGGAATGCTACACATGAGAGATCAGGAAGCACAGTGAAATGATTCATTACAGAGGAATAAACATTAATGACAAGTGTTCCTCTACTAATAGCAAATGAGGGCCTGAAAAGAAGCAAAAAAGATCAAAGTCAGGATTGGTAAATTTTAAAATAGTTTTGATAAGATCTAGTAATAACCTTTTGGTCTCTGTGTCCAATAAGCATGTTGCTGCATGATATGGGAAACAGAGTAAGCTGGCTGATAGAAATGAAGACGGAAAAGTGATATTAAATAATTAAAGAACCAAATAACTTAAAAGATTGTGGTAAGTGGCCCCAGCAAAGGAGGTGAGCACCCACACAGCCACTTGCTCTCCTCACCCCCTCTGCAGGTTGGGAGAGAATAAGAGACTCAAAACAGTGAAATCACCCACCAATTACCATCACAAGCAAAACAGACTGAACTTGCAGAATTTAAGTTCATTTATTTCTACTTGAACTAAACATTTAATTACTGATGCAGATATAGGAAAAGAAGGAAGACGAACATTTAAACACTGCAGTCCTTGTGTGCAGCCCTTCTCTGTCCCAATACCAAAATTTTGTCTTTTATGCAGTATATAGATAGGATGTGTATATAGATACACACCACTGAGTAAAAAATAAACAAATAAATAAATAAAAGGAAAAAAGTGCTTGTCCATTGTTTTTCCTGTTGTTTTTATTTTTTGTTTGCAATAGACTGAATTTGACATACACTGGAGAGAAAAATTCTGACAGTTTTTGCCCAGTATCCTAAGCAAAGTCTTATTTGCAAAAGAAATTTAACTGTTACTTTGCTTCAGATCTTTTTATAGTTCTGGCCTACAGAACTTTTCTTACTCCTAAAATGGCCAAGGGTGAATAGGTCAATGCTTCAAACTCAATGGGCACATTCAACATCTGAAGAGAAAAAGTCTATTAAAAATTCTTGAAGAAATTGGAGTAATCGTGGAGGTTGGTTGTTAGACAAGAGGGAATTCTGTTACATGTTCTCAAGTTCTGCAAACATTAGAGGAGGATCTAATGGCTCTTCTTTTACAAGGAGGTTACTGAGGTAGCCTGCTCAAGATAGATTTGATGTTTACTTTTGGTAGAAGTCAAGCCATGAGACCTGTAAAAAGAATTATGATGTTTCAGGCATTTTAGTATCAACACAGTTGGTGTATCTATTACCTTGGCTTCTTTGATGGACGTTTGAGGGCTTCTGTTATGAACTTCATCGTATTTCAAACACCGTGTGAGCACACATCAACTGTGGATATTCCCCATCTGTGTATTTTCATTTGCTAGAGAAAGAGAACTCTGTTTTCACTTACTGAAGAAAAAAGATTTAACAAATGGAAAATGCTGCTAAATGGAAACATGGAGGAACTAAGTTTTCTGTGAAGCGTGTAGATTTAATTTTAATCTCTCTTAGACACCCTGATTAGAGCTATGAAATTATCAGGTCTCCCTTTTTTAAGTCATATCAGAACACTTCTAACATGATTTGACAAATGCTTTGAAGTGTGTAGGTCTCTGCAGAGCAGTTGGTTTCAAGAGAGTGCTGTGATAGAGGATTCAAAACTAGTCAAATAAAACTACTGCATTTTTACTTCAAAATAACTTACATTGGAAGAAATATTTGTCTCCAAATATGAATTTATAAAGATAGATGTACAAGTCAATTATTATATTTAACGTTTATTTCATAAGGGAAGGTTCAAGAAAAAAGCCTTTACTTGCTTGAAAGCAAATCCTTTGATTCATTCAGATATCTCCTGCTGAAATAATTCACCTAAATGTAAAGATAACATTTGGGGCAATAATACGTACAGTGTTAACAGTCTGGAAAAAAGCAATCTTTTAGAAAGCTAATGCCTCAGATGCCATCAGATAATAAGTCAAGTAAGCAGGGAGAATTCAAGGTGTTATAGGACTTGTGCAATGCATGCAAAGTGACTTTCTTTTTAAAGGTACTACATGTTGAGTGTGAAATTTGGTATTTCAAAATGTCTTTAAGGGATTAACTACAAAACAGAAGAAATTAATATTTCAATCTATACATGCTTTTCAGCAACTAGTTCTTTCAAATTCATAAGATAATTTAAAAAATAGTGAAAGCTATCTTGAAGAAATCAAGAACAGGGACTGCTATTAATTGTGGAGTAAATTCTGCTATTTTTGATTGTACAAAGGAGTCCTTTTTTTAACTTACTAAATTAAAATTAATTTTTTTTTCTACCCAGCTGTTCCTCCACATAAGGAAAGCCCCTGATAGAATGACTGTCCACTGCTCACATCAGTCACTGGTCCATCCATCGCTTGAGACATGGACAGGATCACGCCATGGAGAGAGAGTTTCTTGCTGTGACTAACATTTCTAATCTGGCCCAATTCAACTTTGACTAAGCAAGTGCAGTCACAGTGTATTTAGGATGCCTAAGATGTCCTAGGATCAGTGTTTAGGAAGTGTATGCAGGAAGCATGCAAAAAGCTAATCCTGACCGATTTTCAGTGAATTTCTCAAAGTGAACACAATGACTCAAGTCCTTTGTTCTTAGTGTTCAACTGCATATGGCTGACCTTGGAAAAATTCCTTCCTCCTCTGGTTATACTATTCCTACAGTTTATTGCTGGTATTGCCAGAGATGTCTCTGCTGCCATTTTTCCTGGGCATAAAACAGTACTTTGGGTGTCGTACAAAAAGGCAGTGCCACTTTCACTTTTGAGCTTTGTTGGTTTGAGCGAACCTCACAGCCCTAGCACTGGGAAGAACCTTCTTTCTGGCCACTGCCAGATGCACCTGTGAGCACCAAGCAGGTGAATTGCAGAAGGAGAAAGTCGGGAAAGAAGACATAAAGCGAGTTCAAAACTATACTAATAGTAGGAGTATGCTGATGAAAATAAAATAAAACTTATTGGTCTTAATCTAGTCAGCACAGACACATGCAAAATACATATTTTAGTCTCATTTAAATCTTCAAAGAAAAGCTTAAATAAGATTTGAATAATCCTTATTCCTGGTAGAGGTTCTCTGAATGGAGAAAAACTTTCTGCTGCATGAGACAAAGTAGAGTAAACTGAATAACATCTCTCAGTATTCTTCATCTAAGCCTAGCTAAACAAACTGCATACATGTTATATATGTTATTGATGGAAAATAGAAGTTGCATTTCTCTCAGTCTCTTGTAGCAGATGCAGTCATTTAAAGTGCAGCTTGTTAAAGGAAATATTTCCTACCTGTTCTTTTATTTATGGAGATTTCTCAGCCATTACAAGTAATAAATAAAAAAAGCAAACAGGCTGAAAATTGATCTACACTTAGAGGTTATGAGTGATGCTATTATGAATTTTTATTTTTCACACAGTTTGAGGACTGCCATTAAGGCAAATGTAGCTGTCAGAGCTGAAAATGCTACATTTTGCAATTATATTTCTACATACACAGATAATAAAGCTGTTTTGTCAAGAACTGATAAAAAATTTGGTCATATAATCTTTTACATAAAATCTTTTCAAACAAAACATGCTGTAACAAAATTTGATGTGTTTCAATTCAGTCTCCATGTTTGTCTTGAATTCATGAGCAACATGCTCAGTTAATTCAGGTATGGACAAGTAAACTGAGTCCCAAGTGACACGCCTGGTTTACAGTGATAACGGGATTCTGTGGAACTGCAAAATATTTTCCAGACCTAGTGTTGGTGGTATTTATATTATTTCCTCAACAGGTCATATTTGGAGTGCCAGTCTTAAGGTCAGTGCTTTCATACTCCTTGCAGTCTTTTTTTTTTGATTTTCTCCAGTTGTTTCATCCAAGATAAATTCTTATGATATTTGAATTGGTTCAGATTATTTCTTCACCTAACCCACTCCTTGTTTGCAGAAATGTTTAGTATAATTAGAAGAAAAGCAAACCTATAGAAAATAGGTCGTAAACCCCTATGCATTGCCATATAAACAGACAGAAGTATATCTTTCATCTTCATAATTTGTTTGAATTTACAAGGGAAAAGGTTAAATGTTTTGTTCCCTATGAATAGATAAGTAGTCTGCAAGCATTTAGTAACCCTTCTGGCTAACTGGCTCAGATAAATGAAGCCCATTAAAGCTGTTGCCAACAGTTCCATGCACAATCAAGTTTTGTTGATCGGAGCAGATGAATCATTAATAAACTGAGGAATCCAGCAAAAAAACAAAAGTGCAACCAGCTGGTCAATGATTCCTGGCTGATCTACAGTGTCTACTGAGCCTGTGGGCTTGTTTTTCAGGTATAATTCACCCACAATGTAAGATATATCACAAGAACGAGGAGTATCACCAGTACCTTGGTATCTCTGACATACACAGTATGCTTAAGGTCTGTATTGTGTACAGCAAGTTTTACTGGATACTCACACTACTTTATATAAATCAAACAATGTGGTTAACCTTTCAAAAAGTCCAGCTTTATATAACAGCACAGGTAATATATGTTGTTTGCTATCTTAGTATACATTACAATGTCTGCAATCTGTAACATATGTCCTCAAAGATCTGAAGTTTCCTGACTTTTAACGTGTATCACATTATATTTCCTCCATGCAAAGTCCAGCTGCTGCTAAAGCAACCCTTTAAAGCATGGCCTGGAGACTTGGCCAGAGAGTAATGGTTGGAGCTGAAATAAACAAAGTTTCATTTCTCTGAAAAGAATGAGTTTTTCTAAGTGTTTTTCTGCCAGATTCTGAGTCTTGGTCCCAGCCCAGTGTGACTGAGATCAAGGGAAGAAGGTTTTCTCCTAGTAGGTAGAGATTCCTGCTGTTCTGTCAACTCACCAAAGAAAGGTAGAATTGGTACAAAAGCAAAGCCTGTGACTATCATATCTGTGATAAATACTGAATTTTCTGCTACTTACTGTTTAATCTAATCTATGGCACCAGGATAGAGATTTTTCCTTAAGAGATGCTGCTGAACTGTAACAGCTACTTGTCTCTTTTACTTTAACTTTTCAGATTAGATTCATATGTTGTTCCCTAGGTTGTTCAAGATGAGGATACTACATACAGTTTTCCCTGAAAATACCAAAATATCAATGCTGTACTCACTTTTGATCATCTACATTTTGTGTTACTTATTTTTTAAGGTATTTTTAGAGTAGTTAATTATCTCACTTCTTGACAAAATCTAGATACAGTTCCCAATGCAGTTCAAAGCGAACTCTTCTTCCAACAGACTTCAACATTCACTCTTAGTCTCATCTGGGAAGGTGTAATATTATTTTTCATTATGTGATTTGAACTAAATCAAACCGAAATTCCTAAATATATTAAAAATGGTAATGCATAGGATAAATGGAACAAACTGGATTGCCACTGCCCTTCTCTCTCATATATGGTAAAACTGCCTGTTACCAAATCCATCAAGAAATGAGCAAACAAGAGTCTTGAGTTAAGGTCCCTGCATGAGTTATGGAAGGAACTGAAGAAGGAAAGGGATTTCTAGCCTATTTACAGTGAAATTTTGCCACTATTACACTGGCCCAAGTTCCATTATTGTTACTACAAATTTATTATATGATAAAATACAGTGGAAAGTGGAAAATGTCCTGGCTTTACTGTGATGGAACTGTTCCCCAGATAATATCATTTCATCTTCATGGTCATTATCGCCTAAGCTATTCCGTTCTGTTCCAGTTTCTGGAACTAGATTTTATTTCCATTCAAGGTGAAATCTTAAAAGAAAGTAAGATAATGTCCACAGTTCTGATCCAAGAACAATAGCCACTGTTTGAAAAAGATTTCTAGGCTCATTAAAAGATATTTGTTTGAATCTGAATATTTCATTTGAAAAATAATCCTGAACCTGGAATTAAAAAGAATCCTGGATAATAAACAAGACTATGGCTATTTAAGGGATATATTTTTCCCATTTAATCAACTCCTGAGTCCAAATAATATCAGCAATATAAAAAAACACTAAAAATCAGTGTTTTATACTCCCTGTCTGCCCCGTTTTCCTTTCATAGTGTGGTACATGTTCTGATAGTTTAAAGTCAAAGCACACTCTTGATACTTATGAAAACGAACAAAGGAAAACCGAGGTTAAATATCAAGGAACATTTTAGTAGTTAGGAGACCATGCCCTTCCCTGCCATATGGGTACTTTCTAACACAGCAGGACTATAAAGAGTACAATATGTAAAGAAATATGTAAAGAAAAAGAGAATAATCATCCCTGGGGATGTTCCTTGTGCTAGAGATGTAATTGGACAAGTGATACCCACTTAACACGCTATCACTTAATGTTGAAAGATGTCAAACATTTGGATATGCTTTGGAAAGGTAGTCTCTATTCCCTGTTCCATATGCATATTACTTCTGCAGAGCCACAAAGCAGATACTGCTGGATGATACCAAGTCTGAAATGTAGCCCATTCTTCTTGGAAAGTTAAGGAAACTACATGTCTTAGGTGTTGCACTTGATAAAAAATCCATCACTCAGAACCTGGTAGTGCCATGTCCAGCTTCCAGGTCAGAGCTGGGGTAGGACTCTGAGGGGGAAAACTAAGTGCCATAAAATGAGGTCTGAAGGAGTTTTGTTCCTGAGTTGGAAACAAAGACTCCCTCCCAAGGGCAGGGGGCTGAAAAATCCACATTGCCTGAGCTTGACATGCTTGATTGAAGGCTTTAGGGATCTGTCTTTATCCATTTAGGATTATCATCTGGAGGTCCTCTCCAAATGAAGAAAAACTTTCCCTTTGAAAATATGATTGATCAAAATGTGCCACTTTTCAAATGTTATGTGCTATTTATGTCACTGACACCACCTAGAAATGGGAGACGAATACCATTCACAAGAGAAAGGAGTTCCATCACAAAGCATTGGCTCACCATCAAATTAAACCACACTGAGATGAGCACCTGCAATAACTCAGGTTCTATAACAGAAAAAAAAAAGTGGTTTTAATAACAAAAAAAGTAATTTTTGATGTCATTTTATGCTCTAGAGTAATTACATAGGATTTTTTTTCTAAAAAAAAAATGTGTAGTTTATCAGAAAATCCACAAAATGTCTATGCAAATGGATGTGTCTACAGAGGAATACAGAGTCAGAGACATATTTCTATACAGGCTCTTTTCAGTATTTTTTCCTGAAGTTCAGGCATTTCTCCTTGCAGAGTCAAACTGCCAATAATGTACTGATTCAATGAGAATATTTTTATATTACAGTCTATTTTAGCAAAACTTTGTATTTTGTAGTGGTTCTTTTTCTAAAGTCATTTCACTGCAGAAGAAGTTCCCTGTTTGAGACTGGACCAGAAGTTATTTTGTAAGTCTAGATTTTTTTGTTTTTATTTTGGCAGTCAGTGCATTTTGAAGTGTATCTCAACAGCCAAAAACTACAGCTGAGTATTTGTTAGAACAAATCTTTCTCATGCAAAAGGACCAAAAGCCCATATGATAGTAATCAAATTCCTGTTTCTTTCAAAGCCCAGATAAACAAACAAACAAACAAAGAGAATAGTCTTTGATTGTTCACATAGTTATGAAATAGTCTATAATATAATATTTTAACATTATCTAGATTCAAAATCAATGGCTGTAATGGTCTGATAATGAGTCTAGAAGTTGTAAGGAGTGAATGACAATATTTTTGCAGGTATAAGAAATGGACTGTAATAGAGAGACAATGAACTCCTGTACAAGAAAGGAATGCAACTATCAGAAGAAACTCTTCCATAGGTCAGTATTACATTCTCTATCTACCTGGCCACAGACAGTGATCAGAAAGCACCAGTATTGTTCATGGTCACACTGTTATGAAATAATCTCCTGTTGAACAAGATTTTTCTGTCCCCACCTGAGGGCCATCAGAGCACATCACAGCAGTGAGTTGTGTTGAATCATCCCCACATAACTGTAAAAGGCTCTTGCAAACTCTAAGAACTTCAATGCTCTGTTAACATTATTAGAGTGCTATGCCACTAAATTTGTCTTACCAATATAGGCTTGGAACAGATTGCAGTGTTTAGAGAGCCTGACATATAACAAGAGAAAGTGAGGAAGAAATGGCATTTTGCCACAGACGCCAAGAGAAGAAAAGAAAATGTAAAGTGAGAGCAGAAAGTAAGGTACAAAGCTTCGTTTATGGTATGGCTGCCTGCCTACTGCATGCTCTTATTTTTATTCTTAAATACCTTGCCAGTACATAAACATTTATATGAACTTCGACTTAGTTCAGCAAGGAAAACTGTGAACTTGAGTGTCCCAACTGCCAGCCTGGCAAAATGCTACCTGCCACAACACTCTGGATTCCCTAACTCTGTGGTTAGGGAATCTTTAAAGCCATTGAAACATCAGAAACACCCCTAAGCCATGAAAAAGGGGAGCCTCATGTTCTTGCACTTATAATAACAATCGAACATTTTTTTGTTCGTGTCCTTTTCTTACTTATAAGGAAAACCTGTGATTTACCAGTGCAAGAATAGGGCCTAAAGAAACCAAATGTCCCATATAACTCTTCAGTCTGGTGTCGCTGCTTGGATGAAATTGTGAGAAAGTGTTAAATGACTGAGAAACAATGAAGTAATCATTCCTGAAAATTTTCTCTCAGAGCAAATATAGATTCAGATGCAAATTAGCTTGACTAAGGACAGTTCTCATTTACCAGTGTAATCACATAATTTACTTTTTCACTGTATCCTAGAGATGGAAAGAGTCATTTCTTTCCAAGGGAGCTCAGCAGAATTTAACTTCAGGTCAGGAAATCAGCTGAATGAATTATAAGGAAAGAGAGCTCTTTGCTTCTAATTTTAAATATTCCCCTAATTTTTATGAATTACTAAATGCACAGAAATGGTGAACTTGGTGACCCATGCATGACTATTCCATGCCTTTTTCTAGGACTCCTCTATGCCACTGATTTCAAACACTCCCCTGTAGGCTACAGTGCTTTTACATAAGAGTCAAAAGGAGCAGAAGACAAAATTCTGAGACTCAAACAATTGTCTGAAAAATCAAATATTGGAAAGATGTCAAATTGAGATATTTTTCCTTTTCAGGCAGATTCAGGGAAAAAAAAAAAAAGAAAACAAAAAAAAAAAAAAGAAGAAAAAAAGAAAGAAGAAAAAAAGAAAAAAAAATATAAAAGAGGGCTTTGGCCTGTACATTCAAGGAATAAAAATAGACACAGTAATATATTTTCCTAGTAGGATGTGATTTCAGCTCGGGTGGTTATCTTTGCAGATTTCCCTTTCTTTTGCGATTAATGTGTTTTCTCCACCAACAGTTCTTTGCCCACCCCCTTTCCTTTCCCACTGATCATCCCATCACAAAGTTTGTCCAATCAAGTTCCAGTCCAAATACTCATTTTGGTGATATTCTAGTAACGAATGGCTCCAGATTTGGTTTCTAAAAACTCTTTTGTTTAAACTTGATTTTTCAGGGAGATTAAGTTAGAAAAGTAGCCCTTAAAATGAAGGGTTTTTATATTCCCTGAACTGGAATGAATACAGCTCAGATTTGTCCTGATATGTATAATCAGAATGTAGTCCAAATTCCATTACTATCTCTAGTACTTTTGGCAGGCTGAAGACTGAATCAGAGACAAAAAGCAGGATGTCATCAAACACATAAATGCTTTTCTTTTTCTGCATATGTACATTTAGCCACAGATACCTAATCAGTGCAGTATAACTGACTAAATGCAATGTTTACAGATCAGAAATGTCATGAGGCACATTTATGCAACAAAATGTATGCCTCCTGTACGAGCAATTCCAAGATATTATTTTGGGAAGTACCATCCATTAAGCATATCTTCTTTGGGCAAAACTACTTTTTTTTCCTGCTACGAAGAAAAATACATTACTTGAAATTAGTTTGGATCCAAAATTCTAGATATTACAAATCTGTAGTTGTATAATGAGAGCTGAGGTGTGTGTGTTAGTCTGTCAGACCTGATAATTTGTGAAGGTTCTGTTTTTCTCAGCACCTACAGGACTGTGACAGAACACACTTACCTGCAGGAGCCAGCCATTCCCTTCATTTGAGAAATATTTTCTGATTGGATTATAAATCCTTATCATACTTCTTGTTCCTTCCAAACATGAATAAAAAAATCCACAAATAAGTTGTTGTCTCTGGTGAGAAGATTTTAATTTTTTCTTGCTTTTTTAAAGGCAAAACTTCCTTGAAAACCTTTGCAACAATAACAGAAAAACTTTGAATTGTAGTTCAGCACCTTCAATTACTTCTTCTTCTTTTACCTTTCCAGTAGCATAATCAGACTTGGTGACAACTGCCTGGATATTGAGGGCAGCTTTGTGAAGTGCAAGGGAAAGTTTTGTGCTACGATGGGGCTGAAGCAGTCAATTGATTTCCAGTAAGTCTGCTAAACAGCCATGACAGGTTACTAATTTTTTGCTCACTAACTTGGAACAGATTCTTACAAATAACCCATATTCAATTTATAAATATATGAATAACTCAACTTCTCCAAGTGTAATCTAAAATATTGAGAACATATTTATAATTTAACACACTTATTGTGATTCTGTGCCAACTATTAGCTCACACAACTAATTTGAACATAAAGTTATAGAATAACCCGAAGCAACAGAAATGTAAACATCTTTATCCACCAAATCTATACAAATTATCAAATCTCTACAGATTAAAACTTTGTGCCATGCTACAAGTGAATTAATTTTTGGTTTTACCCTTAATATAAAATAAGAGTAATAATATTTATGTTTAGCAGTACAAAATGCAGGAAACACTGCCATCATGTGAGTATGCACATACAAACAAAATATTTAGCATAATATCAATCAATAAGCTTTTTTGTCTCCAGTATTTAAAAAAAGGAACAATGCACTTTCATTTTTGGAGGCAATTAACAAAAACTAAAATGCTGAATCAAATGTGGTTGTTCAAGTAAAACTGGATTTATTCTTTGCTCATGAAAGAAACCTGGGCCCATTTCAGGTCCATGGTAATTTTTATTTTGACTTGACTTCACTGGAAGGCAAGACTTTATCCAACAGCTTTAAAAGGAAACCAAAGAATGTGGCCTGGTTTTCAGCACTATGGATTGTCATACAAGGATTATGACAGCAGCACTACCATTTTGTTGAGGACTATTCTAAAGAATCCCAACAATCTAGACATGCATAAAATGTCACAGCTGTTGCATCTGTCTTTACCCAAATATTTTTTCACAACACAGAATGCACACTGCATTGTGCAAACTGCCTTCAAATTAGCAGTTGGAAGAGGCACTACAACTCATTTATAACACTTTCATTAAGCACAGATCTCACTACCACTTATTTTAGTTTCCATATTAAAATAGTACTCAGTCTAGCTTCAGTAAAACTGAAGATTAGAAAGGTGGAGAAAAGACCATTCACTCACTGAAATGTTTTCTTTGCACTGCAAACGTAATAGAGATTGTAAAAACTGAACTGATTTGCTTCACTGTCTAATGCTTTTAATTATCTGAAACTTTTTTGTACTTGCAATTTTTTTTATATAAGGTCTTGCAATGTAGAAAACAACAGCTTCTCTGAAAACACGTCTTTAAAGGTTAGAACAGCGGAGTCAAAAGCCATATTCATGTTTCAGAAGAGAGTTTAACCTTGAATTGATTTTTTTTCCTAATAATACAGCCACTGACTGCAGTGCTGCTTTTTACAAGGTGTCATTATTTTTCATCTGTCAGTCGGAAATCACTGTCATATTCCCTACAATTCTGTCATTGCTCCCAAACTTACCGATTGTCCAAGTTTTGCTTCTGAAAAGAAATTACTTTCCTTATTTGAATCTGAATAGCAGCTATACAGTATTTTCAGTTATATGGAACTTTTTCTTAGTGCAAAGGTTTTTCTTTATTTCACCTGTTACAAAGTCACTTTTCACAACATTTACAATTCAGCACAAAAGGTTGGGTAGCCTGATAAAAGGGATTTGCTGCCACTGAATACCGGAGAAAGGATAATAACCAGTATTATGAGAAATTGGAATGTGTGATTTAATACTCTTCTTTTTTCTATTTTATTCAAGGATTATTGTAATGATAAATTCCCTGATTATTTTGGTTTTTAAAGAAAAATAGATGACAGTAGGCATCTCAAACCTTCCTGTCACACTTTGAATTTGGAGATCCTGTTTCTATTTCTAAAGTATTCATTTGCCAAGGATAATCTATCCTAGTCCAAATTTGGTACAGGAGGGTTTCTTTTTTTCTTATATACAGTTTGTCTATAACATCTTCTTTATTTTCTTTCAGCAATGAGTTTACAAAACACAACTTAATGAATTTTTGGGAAAAAAGGCTATACTGTTGTACACTAGGAGAGCATGTGATTCAGCTCAAATTCATGCAGAACACTGAAATCATTGCAGCATTTTGCTTTCTCTTCCTTTCCTCTTCTTTAAAGAAAATAGCTTAATTTCCAGTGCAAAATGTCATTTGAAGATCTCACCATGCTCTGGAAGCATATCATCTCATTAAACTTTACAGCAGATACTGCCATTTCAAATATTTCTTTAGGACTGAAGTTGAAGGGGGGAAGGACAATATGTCCCTGTGTGCCTGTGATGTGAAGAAGCCGTGAAACACATTGTTACAGTAGTGCAGCCGGCCATCCACTGCACAAAGTGTACCACTGCCACAAAGAAAATCCTTCTGAAACTCATCTTGGAGAAGCTCATGTAGGCTCTGAGAGATACCAATGTGAAACAGGGTGGGACTGGGTCTGGGTCATGAGGATCCTGCAAAGAGAAGTGGGAAGAAAGGAGAAATTAGGAACAATACATGGGGTCCAGGGAAAAAAACACATTACCAACAGGTCAACAAAGTTATAGCATGACCTGCCAAGATTTAATACAGCATAGGTTCTGCTAAACCTCTGTTAACTTCCAGAAATCTGAGGCTCAGGTCATTGCTCACCTTGCCCTGTCATTTCTTGGGCAAACTTTGACTGTTGCACCAGAAAGTCAGAGATTTCCCATATACTACATTACATGGAAGCCCAAAGCTTGCTAAGGTGTGTCAAACAGCAGGAGATACCAGTGTGTGGGCACCTGAGAAAGGTCTTCAGGGTCAGTTTTGGGTCCAGACACCGATGTATGAAGGTGTCCTTATTACATGTGAACTTGATGTTACAGCTGAGTCTGAGTCTGCCCACCTTGGGAGCTACAGAACTGCTCATTCCATGGAGGTTAGAGAGCTGCTCAGTTCACCCCCAAGCACTCCAGCACCTCCCTGGCTGGAGCTCTCCAGTCCTGACTGACTATACTGACAAAGAGTTTGCCAGGGCTTGCCTGGGCCCTGGCAGGTAGTGACATTTTGCTTATTTTCAACACCTAGAACACAGGAGGGGCGCACAGAAGCCCTACACCAGCCCTGGCCTCAGCAGAAGCAACAGGAGACCCAGGCTTGGCGCATCTCTGCTATCAGTGACCATCTGTGTGCTGGCAACTGAGCCATCCCCATAGATACCCCCACTATCTCTAACAGGAGCTGTCTAATTTGCATGCAAATATCTATACAATGGCGTTTAAATTTGGGCATTTTATTTTGTGTGGTGAATCCTGCCTTTGATCTTTCCCCTTCATTATTTGTCTGCACTGCAGCTAAAGCCATCATGAAGCCTGTTTTAGCCAGTGTAGCCTCCCACCTCCTTTTATGCTCCTAAGGGACTATCTCCTGTTTGCATTGTGCTGCCATGGACCTGCAATAGCAGCATCATTTCATTTCCTCCTTAGAGGTAAACACAGAGTTCCCCTCTTGCTGAAAACTGGTTCTGACACCTGGCTCTGGCATCATGTACCTGGTGCCTGTTAGGTGTAGGAAGGATAATGCATCACATCCGAGTGATCACAAAAGTCCAGTGTTGTTCATGTGTGGTTATTCTCTTGCATTGAGTACAGTCCTTTAAAAACGATCAGTACCTTAATATGAGCATCAGTGGGTAAATGTATGCAAGGAAATTTTGAAGAGTTTTACTTGCTGTTTGATTCATACTACTCTGAACTTCATAAGAATTAGATTTGGATATACAAGCTGCAAAATAATCTCCAAAAATCTTCAGATCTTCAGAGGTTGCACACTGTCATTGCTGTTCTTTTATATAATATTCATGAACATTTTTTATAAGGGGCTTTTTGCCCCTTTTGATATAAAGAAAACTGACTTGTGTTTTTTCTATTACAGAATCATAATTCTTATGTGAAGAGGTAAATTGCCATGCATAACTGACACTGATTATTTTTATTTGAATAGACCAGGTTAAAAGATTTTATATGTTTCTGTTTCAGTGAAGGGAGAACTGGAGACTCCTTTTTTACCTTTCTTTTTTTTATTTCCACCCCTCCCCCCACCTATCTCTTCTATTCATTTTTCTGTGTTCAAAAAAAAGTCTGTCAAGGAGAATAAGCAATAGCATGTGGCTTGGCCAGTCCTTTTCTGATGTCAAGCCACATACTGAACTGTAACAGTCTAAATAAATAGCTCAAAAACAACAATTCAGTTCTGAAGCCTAAAACTCTTTGATATTTCATTAATTATTTGAGGGTTGCATTTACACAAAGAAAGTTTTGGCTTGTACCAACTGTTGTCCTACCAGACAGTGCTGAGAACAGAACTTGTCCCAAAAGCCAGCACATACAGGAGAGCTCTGTCTAACAGTATGCACATACATTATATAAATTTGGTATCTGAGGGCCAAATGAACTCTTTCATTTTCAAATATACCTGAAATTTAAAGGGAAATCAAAGAGGGTAGCTTAGGCTGCAAGTAATAAAACTTCTACAAATAAACCTTCACAGAATCAGTATTTATGTCTTTGAGTCAACTGCAAGTTTAAAAGAATTTTTTGCGAGAAAGTCATGCACAGAGTAAAAGCTGCATTTATCGAACAGATCTTTCTTGTTCGTAATTTAGCTAATATTAAGTGTGGTTCTTTGCTTCATTAGGAACTAGGCTTGTTTATCTGAAGGTAGAAGATGTAAATGTTCCAAAGAACTTACTGAGGGAGAATTATACCACAGAAATGTTAAACATGATATACTTCTATCATTATGACAAAAGAATTTTTTGTACAGTGGCAAATTTTACATTAATAAAGTGATTCTAGGGCTTAAAATTTATTTTCCCTATAAAATGCAATATAAATCTATAACTCTTAAATAAAGCAAGTTCCACATGATTTGAACATGACTTATTGTGGTATCTTCATATACATTAAATGTTTCAAGGACTAAAGGAAATAAGAAATGTGTTTAAAAACCAAAACTCTTCAGAGTATTTAAAATATTCATGGGTGGCGGATGCACTTTGGTCTGTAATAATCCCAACAGCTGGTTACTACAGCTTTTTCCAAAACAGAGAAATTTCTTTTGGTCAGATGAGTTTTCTTTCTCTTTTAGCTGAAGATCAGTTCTTCCATACTGCTGCCTAAATTTTAAGTAAGTTGAATACATGTCAGTGGAATTCAAAAAAAAAAACCAACAACCAAGACATGCATTTTAGTCGTGACTACTTGTTGACTCTTTATCATGATGATTGTGGTTAATCTTAATAGAAAGACAAAAATTTTTCAAAGGAGAGTCAATGTTATGCTTTTCTTTTTTTTAGTAACCACCTATTGAATCAGAACAATTCATACCTTTTGCCTGAAAACACGATAGAAGGTGGTAAGAGTAAAATTATCAGGTGCCATGGTATCCCTTTAACCTGTCCTTTTAATAAGATAAGTAAATAAATCAAGCAACATAACTGCCTCAGGCTATTATGAAGTTCAAATTTATAGCAACTCCAGGAGGTATTACACACACTCCCACAAGAGCAAGGGCTCTGAGGAGTATAAAACATGGGATAAATTTTGTATGAGGAAGTGACAAAATCAACAGCTGTCAGAGGCTCTGTGGCCTCGGGAACTGTCAGCCAATGCTTTCATTGTTCTTTCAGGTTTCCCGTGAACACTGTTAAACATAAGATATCAGAAGAGGTGGAACTTTCATTGAACAGGATAAAGATGATTTATGCCAGTGAGGATGTTCACCATTTACTCTTTGACTGCTAGCTGTTACAGATTAAAACGCATGTAAATATTTGATTTGAGTGGTTGGAAAATATGGTAGAACAGACTCATAAGTCCCTTCATGTTCAATATGCCTCTTACTTTTTATATAATAACTTTATAAATTAATATTTAAAATAAATATTATATTCGGGGAAAATAATTACTAGTTTAAGGAGGAAAAAAAAGTACTTAGGAAAAAAATAACTAGATAGGTCTGCTATAATGCTGAAATTTACACCTGCCTGACAACCAGTGGAAACTCAGTAAGATGGGACAAACAGGAGATTGAAAGAAAAGTTGAAAAAAAAAAATTGAAAACAATAATTTTTCTCCCCGTATTTATCAAAATTAGGAAGCCAGCAATAGATTCCATACAGATAATGATGATTAGGCAAAAATCACATAAGGAAAATGACTGGAAATCACCGTGGAAGGAATTAGGTAAACCAGAACCCTCCATTGTGGGAGATTGCTCAGAGAATCTGCCTAAAATTTAACTGACCACAGAGTATGGGATATATATAAACAAAATCTACAGGAAAATGCCAGAAACAGAGCTTGGTAATTGCCCAAGAATTCTATGGGCACTCAAAAAAATTACATAGTTGAAATGCTAGTAGCAATGTGTAATCCCTTGTAAAAATTGCTGTGATATATCATGACAGAAAAGTGGCAAAAACTTTCAGAATGTCTCCAGGAAGTTCCGAAGGATACAGTTCTCCAAGTCTGATATTTTGTCTTACCAAATTACTAGAAACACTAATAAAGAAAATAATCTATGGATACCTTCATATATAATCTGCTTAGAAAGTGTCAGTATGGCTTTTACAGAAGGATTCGGTGCCTTTAAGACTTAATAGAATACCTTAAAACAACCAACAAAAGTATGGGAACAAAGTATGTTGCTGATGAAGTTTTGGTTGGCTTTCCAAAGGCTCTTGGCAAAGCCTCTCAACATTAGCATCTAAGGAAACAAGGAGCAAAGCAAAAGGAAGAATGTCCTTGCACAGATAACTCCTTCACTAAAGAGACGGTAAACATAAGGCTGAAATACACAGCCAGTCGTTGCAACAGAGGGACTCCAGCACAGTTCTGCAGGGAGCTGT
The DNA here is from genome assembly GCA_035584735.1 of Pseudotriccus pelzelni. NCBI lineage: Eukaryota > Metazoa > Chordata > Aves > Passeriformes > Tyrannidae > Pseudotriccus > Pseudotriccus pelzelni. The sequence continues at coordinate 9,666,674 of JAWMRA010000041.1, forward strand.
ACTGAGATCTGCACGGTCACCTTACAAATAACGGAACTAATTCAGGGGTTGGTCAGCAAACTAAGAAAGCTTGAAAAGGTTGTTAAATTAATCACATAAATTGAGATGAGCAGTGGCTATAAAACCTTGCAGAGGGACTTTATGAGACTGAACAATAAAATAATAAAATAAGAGGTGGAATTCAAAATGGATAAACATAAAACAGTGCACTTAAGGAAAAAGAATTTCAACATCACATAGAAGAGGATGGGCTCCGAGTTGATCATTGCAACACAGATTGCAAGAAGTTGGGGTTATGATAGAGTCATAAAAAACTAAAGTTCAGAGCTCAATCAAAAAAACAAAAGCCACAAGAACACAACAGCTAAGAATTACTGAGAAGGAACTAGAGAATAAAACAGAAAACACTGCATACATTTATCTTGAAAAAAGTATATCTAATCTCTATATCTGGAAAATTATATAAATAAAACTGGAAAAGGTGCAAAGAAGGGCAACAAGGGTGGAATAATTTCTGTAAGTATTTTAAGACCCTTTCTGTCTCAAAAAATTATATCTTGGAAGGTATAGTAGAAGTCTACACAATCATGAATCTCAGGGAAAATGAGATTAGGGACAGATGGTTCATTGTCTTCCAGGATAAAATCAAGGCAGTATGGGTGAAGTTTGGGGAGATCAAATGTAAAACAAAACAGAAGATAATACTTCAAACAGAAGGGAGCAGATGTGTAGAACTCCTCTCCAAAGGATGGTGTGCATGCTAAAAATTTATAGAATTACTAGAAAAGTTAATGGAAAAAGTCATCACTAAAAATAACTAACCTTCATGTATCCAAAAAAATTCACTGAGCTGAAAACAGCCACACTCTGGGAGAGCATAGGAGAAGCTTCCATATAGTGTTGCCTTGTTCTTATTCTTGTCTCACTTGGTTCCAGCTTATGTCCGTCACTGGAGGCAGAATACTGGGTTAGGGGAAGAGTTCTTCTAGGCTGATACCATAATGCTTATATTTCCTTGTTCACACATATTTGCAAAAGGGAATAATATGGACCTAATTCACGAAGATGATGAGATACTTTTATTATAAGAGTTTTTATTATAAGACCTCCAGTCTTTTGTCTTCCCCAGGATGGTCAGCAGATGAATGAATGTAAATTTGGGATTTTTCTTCTGCAATTTTCTGACAGATTTCTTTTAATCATATCTTCTTAGAAGCAAATTCCCCAACTGTCACTGCTGGTATGACAAATTTTGCAGTAAGTCTGTTGAAAGTGTGTTTTGCATGCACTAATCAAAGTAAAAAAAATGATATCTTTCTTTATTGCTTGTATATAGAACTTCATGCTTGTTGGTTTAATAGTATTCTAATCCCATTAGCCAACATTATCGTTTTTGCTCTGATAAACAAACAATTTGGTAACAGAGAACATAAAAAGACAATTAACTGATTCAAACCTCATAATGTTTCAAAGTCTTGGATAGTTTTCTTGATTTTTTTTTCTTTCCTGACAATCTACGCAGTCCAGGCACTTAAAATACAGGACAGAAAACAATGTATCAGACACAAAAACTTGACTAGCGCTATGAGAAGTTCAGAAAGGGCAGGCATGCAAGGTCTTAATTGAAAAATCTCCACTATTTAATAGTAAAATTTAAACATGCTTTTCTTTCATCATTCTGTTTTACAGTCATTTGGTTTTTGTCTCTAATAGTGGGAAGAGGGAGAATAAAAAAATTCAAAGGCAATGGAAACAAGTTTCTTATGTTTTCCATTATATATTTTAAGAAAAGCATCACAAATATAATTCTATTCCAGGCATTGTTCCTAAATCTTTCAGAATGCTACCATACTTGCTTTCAAAAATGAGATATGGAAGGTGTTTATGTGCATGTATACATTTAAACAGATCTCTGTTTAAAAAGCTGCATGTGGGGCCACTTTCATAATTTTTTAAATACCTTTTCAGAAGTATATAAAGGATTTAAGAAAAAGCAGAATCAAAAATTTTTTGTTAACAAGGAATTACCTTTGTGCTTTCCTTTTTCAACTTTACATTATTTTTCCGGATGCAAAGAACTACAAGAGGCAGACTTACCAATACCCTTTTAGGGTCCATAAAATGTGTTTTTCTTGGCTATTTTGAAGTAACTGTATTAGTAACATAAAGCTATACCTAAACCCAAAGTTAATTCTGTATCTGATCAGAATTAACTATTTATTTATTTATTTATTTTTAGTTGTGACAGTTGTACCTCTTCTACAAGGATTTGTAGCTGTTTGTCTCTTTTTTGGTCAGTGCCTACACTGACCTAATGTTAAATGTCAGGAAACAGCTATGAAAACTGTGGACTTAGAACTATGCCTCTGGAGTATGAACCATTATGTCACATGAATGAGGAAAGAAGTATCAGCGATCTAGACAGCTGCCTTGTTGCTTCCCTTGCCTCATCTGTGACTTACAATCCAGACTGTGGTATCAACTCACTGAATAGCATTTTTAAACAGCACTGTGTAACTTATCCTACTTCCACATGTGCAGTAAAAATAGTCTGGAGTCGCCTTTCTTTTTCTCTTTTTAACTCCATGATCCTTATGGGTCCCTTCCAACTGGAGATATTATACGATCCTATGACTCTATCTTTTTCATTTGAAAAACTAATTTGAGACTGGATCATTTTTAAAAATATGTAGAAAACACATATGAGTTTGATACAGAATTTGCAGGGAAAGACTGTGCAGTGTATATCATGCAACTGTACAGAAGGCACAAATAATTAGTCTCATTCTCCTGTCCTTGCTGAAATCACTTTCAGGCTGTAATCTGAAGCTGAATGTATCTTTTATGATGGTAACATATAATTATCTAATTTATGCCATATCAGGTCCGCTCAGCAAGACTATCTTTAAAAAAATTCAGAATTAAATGTAACTGCTAGCAAAGTAGTCAAATGGGATAACAACACATACATTTGTAAAGATCTACATGAATAGAACATTTGCAACAGCGTACATGTAAATGTACTGTCTCGCATTGGCCTTTTTAGCCATCAGCGCACTTGTAGCAAGCGTGGGTAGAGCCCTTCCCAAATCTTCGTTCGTGAAGCCTAGCCATGATGATGACATGTAAATGTAAGTTCTACACATGATAACTTTTTCTACATACTGCATTCATGTTTTTCTGAATAATACAGATTCAGGAAAATAGTTATTGAACTCCTTTATAAATTTCTTTTAAAAATATAGGGCATATTTTCTACCAGTTAGCTCTTCTATAGCGAATGAATAGGTAGACAGCCCAGCTAACTGATGGAGAATAGAGAGAGAATACGCACAGAGAGCATACGCACTCCAGAAAGTAATCCACCCTCTCTCTAAAGTAAGGCAAATTGCTTTCTGGACATTTGTCTTTTGATCAAACACTTTGAAAATACTGAAATATTCTTTTGGTTTCTTTTTAAATGTCTCACTGATCCATTTTCCTTATTTCACTGATAATCCTGCTCGCAAACTGCTCCAGTCAGTGTCCATTAATGTCTGCCTCTGTTGTATCCACCACACAGAGCCTTTGTCAGTTCTCTGATTATTGATTGGCACAAGTTACCCTGACAGACCTCATAGGCAGCTGAAATTGGAGTCTGTGGTTCCGTTCCTGATTTTGAATTCTTTTACAAAGCACACAGAATATGGCCAATTTGCCAACTTGCAGCTATGTAAAGCTCAAGCACACACCAGCAATTTCTTTTGAAATTGTGTTCGCATTAAAACAAATTAGTGTAATTCAGCAAACAGAGCTATAGTATTGCCTGTTCCTGAACTAAACTACCTATGCCTTGTGATTTTTTTGTGCTTGGAGTACGCTTTTCAGGCTTGCTCAGCATGCTAGTTTTTCTCCTTGCTTCAGCTGCCCCTCCCTGAAGCTGCTGCTTCACAGTCACCTTTTCAGCAGTGAGTCTTTTTCCCGAGCCATGCATCTTAATTTTTTATACATAATAAGAAATGCAGAGAAATTAAATGTGTATTGTACAGAAACATGCACAACTGCATCTTTACAACGTGCATCTTTCTTTCTTTTGTAGCATTTTTTTGTCTATATATTGAAACATCTCAACAATTTCATAAAGGGCTTTTTCTGTGAGTGTGTGTAATGAGCATTTTACTTTTTATTTATACTTGTACACATATTTATTTGTGCTTGTTATCAACTTGTATATACTTGATGGAGAATATGAAATAAAGGAATAAAGAGTGTATGTAATATTTATTTGTATGCCCCCAGAGAGCTTCACTTTCTCTCTCCTGCCAATGCCTTTACCAATCCCAGCTTTATTTCAAGCAGGCTTCTCTGAAGTACCATAAAGAGAGTGGCTTTCTGGAGCTGGATAGCTAAACACATAAATCATATATGCTTCTGAGACTTCCCTCCAGCCCTACACCCAGGGAGCCTGCAGTTTTGTCTGGGGAAGTAATTTGCATGGATAGCTGGCCAGGTCAAGTCGAGAGATCCTTTCTGAGCCTCTGATGACATCATCATATTAATATAGGGGACCTTGGAGAGATCCTAGCCTGGGTTTAAAGTCTGAGGGTCTTGTAAGGTTTTGGGGAAGAAGACAATGATGAAGTCATCAGACAAGCTCTCATTTCAAAATTTCAGCTGTGAAAATCTGCTGATAAGAATCCAGTGTATTTCTCAAAGTCTAGTCCTGCTTCAGATGATGTTAGACCCTTTAAAACCTAAGAGTAACAATAAAATTCACTAGACAAATTATTCAACCTTACTGACATGAGAAGACATACCTATAGTGTCAGATGTGAGCAGATTAGGTGGTTGTCCAAAATTTCAGAAAAAGAGGAAAAGAAAATATATTGATAGCCCCTGACCTCTCTTCTGACATCCTCTGATTGCTTCTGCCCCTTTTCCAACCCAAAGAAAGAGGACAGATTGCCCTTTACTGCTGAAAGAGTTTCTAACCATCCTTCTCTGTCCTCAGCACCAGCACAGTGTGTGCTGTGACCCTGCAGCTGCAAGGCAATTCTGATCTAGCAACAGCACATTTATGTCGTGCAGCATCCTGACAGAGGAGACTGATACTAGCCTAGGGAGAAGCGCGGGGTACAGGCACACACTTATATTTCCATATGTCTGCTGACAGCATGACTTTTCTTTCACTCTTGTATGAAATCATCTCATTCATAAGCATGAAACGAAATGCCAATATGTTTATAATTTTTAACTCTCTTCAAGGTATTAGGCAATGTCTAGACAGTAAAAAAAAATCCTGCAAACCAACCCAAACCCCCTCTGTTACAGTGGCTTGTTCTGAAAATTCACTAATAGTTTTAGCAAAGTATAAGATCTAATCGTTTTTTTGAGGGCAGCACTATTAAACTTCCACTAACTGATGTCAAGTAAAGTTGTGCTATTGCAGCTTCTAATGGTATTCAATTCTGAATCGAATTTAGTGGTTTCACTCAGCAAGTTTAAAATTAGGCACATAAATACATTTTTACAACTGCCATGTATTTTGATCTGTAGGAGAGTTAAAAAAGCAGAGCAGCTGAGTGAAGCAATTACAAAGGAACTTCTAAACTGAGGGATGGTGAAGAGATAGGATGATAAAAATGCATGTGAAATTTAATATTGGGAGGATATATATATACATACGTATATATATATATAATCTCACATATTAATAATGCACACATACCAGTGCTGGAAAAACAAAACCTGAACGGAAAAGCAGTTCTTGATAAATAACTATTCTCTATTGGTTCTATGGCCATGAGAAATTTGGGATTCAAAGATGATGTAGAATAAGGAAGCAAATCCAGTATATTCTCAATGCATATTGGCTCAGATGTTACTAATGTTTAACTAGTCATAAGCCCACTGTAAAACAAATCTCAATTTCCTGGTAGCCTAGGTTTCAGCTTTTGATGCCTCTCTTTTAGAAAAGGGTAAGTCTTTAACAGAACAAGTGCATTAGTGAAATTAAAAAAAAAAAATCATAAAAAAAAAAGAAAGGTGAGTAAAAGAATCATTTTTGGGCTTTCCTTGTTCAAATTCAGTATCTGATGAAGCATCTGATGGTTGTACACAGTGAATAGTATGCCAAAGAACGAACAAATTCTTCATCCAAAATTAGAAATGTTTGTTCTTTTCTTCTCTAAGCATCAAGATTTTTGAAAGAGGCTGGGATCAGCCAGGAGTTCCTTAGGGCCTTCTGCTTCCCTGTTAGCAGAGACTGGAGGCTGCTTTAGCCCTACCCAGCTCTGTTCTCTGAGGAAGCTGCATCAGCTGTGAGATGACAAACAGGCCCATGTACACACTCATCTATTCCAGTATAAAAAATGAGGAATTGGCTGGCTGCCTAGAATATCTTCATAGAGAAGAGAACATGGACAATTTCTAGTTGTAGATCTGACCATAGTAAATAAATATTCTGGAAGAAGACAGAAGACACCATATGACACTGAGGTTTAGACAAGATTGTCTGCACAGTATTCATTGGAGTATCACAGGATAGCCATAATCTTTAACTGTTGGCAATACATTAAATAAATAATAATAAAATAATTAATAAATATGACTATTTAAAAAAATAATAGAATAATAAACCCCACACCTTAATCAATATTACTTTTGCTTTGCATTTGCTGATATTTGCAAAGATTTAGGATAAAATTGAGAGATACACAAGTGGGTTTGAAAGTGCATTTGATTCACACACCGTTGACAACTGGAAAGTTTCATGGTGAAAGAAAATCTTACAGACTAGAGATGGCATTGGTCCTCACCATTTCTTCAAACTAAAGATGATTCTGAAACATTTACTTAGCGTTTATTACTGTTTTTCCCCATAAATGGTCCCTTTGAGCAATTATATTTCTTTAGTCTTTCCTGAGCACAGTGTTATATGTAGCCATGTATAATGCATCACTGTTTGCCTAACCTCTCCCTGTCTGCTTCTGTTGCATTTTTATTGGAAGGCTTCCAAAAATCTTTGTTAAACACTGTTCACAACGAGACCAACAGAACACTTGAGCTTTGTCGGTTGGGAGGCATGCATGAATTGCATACCCTATATAAAAATGTGCTAAATACAAAACTCAATAAAACAGAATTCTTGAGGATAGAACACAGTCACTCAGCTGAAATCTCAAAGGTTACAAAATCGTACGAGCAGTGAAGCTGCCTGTATTCCAAGTACAAAAGGAATCGCAACATGATGTCAATGAGTAACTCTTGGGTCACCATTTTCTGGAGAACATTAAGACAATAAATTGAAATTGTGCATGGAAAAACATGTCAAAGAGATAAAAGTCACTGTTAAGGGCAAAGAATGAAAAATTAAAATTGATTGCTTAAATATATGCTATGGATTCTGATGGATGATTCAACCAAATGCTAGTGAGCATGATAATAATACAAAGGTTGGGCTACAATTCTTGAATGTTATAATAAATTTGATCAAGATCAAACTGCATTTAAAAATAATAAATGATGGGTTATTAATCACTTAATGACCTGTTCAGCCACTCTAGAAATTTCCTTATTTACCATTCCACGGACCATTATCACAGTTCTTAGACATCAATGACAAATCACAAGGTATCCATATCCAGCAGAATGGAGAGGAGAGGATTCTCCCAATCTCAAAGTTAAGCATCTCTTCTACTCTTGTTTAAGATTGTAGGTGCCTCAGTACACTGAATCAGGCTTCCTGAAAAGGCCATTTATGATGTACTATGACAGGCATCTAAGAAAATCCATGTAAGTAATTATCTGGAGCTGCTAGTGGAGAGGATATTGTTAATTTAGCTGGGGCACCTGACTTAAATATGTTCAGAATAAAGTAATGAATGAAACCCACATGAATATTTGACCTCTCTGTCTCTACTGAGTCACTGAATGCGGGGTGTCCTCATCTTTCATCAAAGAGCAATAAACAGGGTACTTCAGAGGCCAGTGCTGTAAGTTTGCCATTATCTATTGTAACCTATTAACTCACAAAATCAGTTTCTGCTTTCTCATATAATCGCAATTCAAATATAAATACAGGACTGATTCCTCCTCAGGGTTACAGTTTCCTAATACTTTGAGCCGAGAAAACAAGCCCATCATCTTCTTGAGAGCTTTAAAAGGAAGAAACAAGCTATGGAGCTTGTACATTTCACTTTGAAAACAACAATGGAAAAAAGTTGGAAATCTGTCCAAAAAACCAATATAGTAGTCTAGACAGGAAATATCTAGGGCACGAACCATTATTTTGGCCCTTGATAAAGTAAAAAATCTGAATCGTTGCTTTACTGAACTTACTTAATGTGAATGATCTGGCAATTGTACCAGTAAGAGTAGCAGCGTTTAGACTAGTGTGAAATGGCTGATTCTTAAAGATGAAACACGAATTAGGTGTGAAGAAATGAGTTTGAAAAACTGTCTTTGACGTTGCTGGAGTCAGGATTTCCCCCGTGAGCGGGAGCCATACCACATTCTAACAGAAGCGTTATACATCTGCTTACACTCATCTCACGCAGGTGTGAATGGATTAGAGTTGAACTCATAAGTGTTTTCTAGGAAAAAATGTACACTCAGCATTGTAGAATTGCTTTGTATATTTGGATTCATCTTGTTAAGAAATAAATTGATTCAATTGCATTTGAAATAGTTTTTATCTGAGTTTCTTATAATTTTTTTAAAAGCTTTTAAAAGCTGGAAATTGAGACAAAACATTTGTGCTTCATGAAACAGAATGTCTTAATGTATTGTAAATTAATCTTTTATTCTTTTGCTATGTTAGAAATCTCAAAAAAACTTGGTTTTTTTCCCAGAAAAAAAAAGTTTTTATAAAGTTTGAAATTGACTATAAACCTCCTAAACCTTGTCTGTTTTTCTTGGTATTTGCATTTTTTTCTTTTTCACAGTGTTATACCAGACATAAAATATCAGAAATATGTAGCTTATTATAACAATTTAAAATTTGTTTGTCTTTGTTTCTTTATTCTTCTTTTATGAACTAAGTGATATTGCAGCTAGAAATACATAGATCCTTTTTTTCTAGATGTGAAATAGGAACAGAAGATACAAAAGGTACTGAAAGAAACTTATGAAAACACTTTAGTTTAATCCTGTGAGCAGTATTATGCATTACTTATTTAACATTTAACGTATCCAACTTACACAGGACCAAAATACATTTTGTGAGAAAAGGTCACAGTGAAAGCAGTTTCAAAATAGAGTTTTTTGAGTTAAGGATTAATTGGATATAGGTCAGAAAGTCCTAAGAAAAGACCTACGTGCATGTGCATACATCTGTGCAAATAACGGCCTTGCAACAGCTACTGAAAGACCTTGCCTGACTAAGGGCCCAGAAAATGGGTCTAGTTCTCATGGTAATAGATGTGTAACTGTGGCCACAGCTGAGCTGTCCCTCAGCTGAGCCCTACCCTACAATGTGTCCCTTGGTGACTGCCGAGCTGGCAACCCCAGCCACACCACAGAGGAGAGGAGGACTCTCAGCATCTCCCAGCCTTAAGCCCAATACTTGCTACTAATAGTGGAATATTGCTCTAAAAACCATGGCAAGTAATTAGTAGTGCCATATATTCATTGATACTTGATCCGTGCACTAAAAGCAAAGCAATTGAATCTTGGTCTGGTGTGAGTGTGTGATTGGGTTTCAGCTGTGGTATGTGAGCTGTGCCGGAGAACATCGTAGACTGCTGGGGCTGCATTCGTGTAGCTGCAGCAGAACACATGACACTTGATCTGACCCTTAGTCTGCCAGCACAAAATTACCCTACCAAAATATTTTGAATAAATTTGAAGCAGCAGCACGAACTTGCACCAGTTCTGTACGTGGTGATGAGTGACTTCAACTCTTTCAGTTGGTTACTGGAAGTTTCTAAACGGTTTTAATATTCTTCGAGGAGCTATTTAATTCTTTGGAAAAGCAGACTGTCTAATGCTGAGTTTCATGCATAACAAACCAGAACAATATGATGCTTTCATTGTAGAATTTGAAAAGGAGGCAATACTCTTGATCTAGCTAAGCTACATTTTCATTCAAGACAAAAATCAAATGAGAACTTCCCACTAGATGCGTATCCAAAGTGAGAAATTCAAATTTGGAACCTAGACTTCATTTCTTAAATGACAAAGTTTTCAGAACTATGCCAAATCTCCCAGACATTAGGGAGAAATTCAGAATTTTACTTGGGTCTGTCTCCTTCTTGTAGAGCTTTCTATAAAAAAGAAAAAAAATATTTGTATTTTCTTCACCTGCTGCTGTTTCTTCTTCTTTTTTTTTCTTTTTTTTTTTTTTTTGTTCTACATTACTGCGTTTTCTTTGGTAAGGACTGCAGAATCAGAACTGGAATCACACTTGCAGCCCATGGATGCAATCTTCTCACCTGGGATTTCCAGACCAAGGAAAAATTCTGATTTCTTTTCTCTGATGCCTCAAACCCATTAAGCTTTTGTTTAATTTCAAAATATTTCAATCAGTGCTAAATGGAAAACATGTTGGATTTCAGACGAGGCACTCCTGAGGTACTCAGGGACAGATCACATCCAGGTAGAACAGGAAATTAGGGTAGGTGAAATCTTTACAGAACATGCCTATTTTAACCACAGCCCAAGTCATTAAAGGTTTCTTTTATTCTCAAAACATGCCTACAAATTTTCTTCACTCTAATTCATTCTTCTGGTATTTGACTGTTTTATAGTAAAGCCCTTTTTAAGAGATGGGAACATCCATATAATCGGTTTCTGAAGGGGACGTAGCTGCCCAGCTTTGTTAGCTGCTGCTCACTTGTTTCCACTGTTTCCTCTTCTCTATCTTCTTTATTTAATGAGCTTGATTTTAGGCTCTACACATTGCCATGTGTGGCAGCAAGCCAGAATTACCTCTCAGGTCATGCACTGAAGAGTCTGGACCACTGAATACGGTGGTTAATGTTGCTGAAATCTAATCCCACTTTTGTTCTGTCAAGTCTTGCATGGCTGACAGCAACTCAGCAGTGACGAAAGGTCAACTTGGAAGTCAAAGACTTAAAACCTCTAAGTCTCATTTGTCTGCAGACCATGGAAGTCTTATTTCTTTCCCAATATTTAAAAATGAGAAAGCCTATTAAAGAAACCACCTGCTTTACAAAAGGCCCATATTCCTTCCCCTGCAAAAATACAATTCTGGATTAAAAACTGAAATAAATTAAATGGGCTCAAGAGATAAGTTAAAACTGAAAGCCAAAACTTTTGCCACTGTGGGCAGCCACACTGCCTTCTAGGCCAATGCTCAATGGAGTTTGGTCAGTGCTCACTAATCTCCCCATGGTTTGAGGTAAAATCCTGGACTCTGGGTAATGTACACATTGCACTGCACTAATATATAATGGCCTCTGTGCTAATTTTGCCTTAGAGAAATAAACTTGATGTATCTTGCCTGTTCTGAACTGCATTGACAGGAAATTACAGCACTCTTAGTTGTTGGCTCCATTCTGCCAGTGAGTGTCTTTTGAGTGGAGGCTCCTCTCATTTCCACATTTTTTGCCCACTGTAAGATCAGAGAAATCTGAAAAAGAATTTGCTGGAAAGGCTATGTGCAAGAAACAGATATAAGAAACACACATAATTCACCTCCCTATACAATTTAGGACAATATTAGCTGTTTCAGGAATGAATCTGAAACCAAACAATATCTTTAGTTGCACCAGCAGGTATTCAGGAATTCTGGATGCTTTACAGAAGTTCTATGGAGATCCACAGAGTTGATAATATAAAAGAAGGGATGCACATGCTGCTTCTGCTGATTACCCTGGAAGCTGTGTACACACCCAAGGGCAGACACTGCACAGTGATTGTTCTTATAAGGTCTTTCATAGCAAGTGTATTTTCTCTGCAGTATATGGAAGTTGGATTTAGTTCCCAAGATCTCTTACAAAAGGCTTTGTATGAGCACTCAGGGTTTTGGCAGAACAACGTACTTCTACCTAACTTGAAATAAACAAATAGATAAAGTAAATGGCCTTATATTTTGCTGTTACTCACAGGATATTTCTTGCACACAATACTCAGAGCAGTATATACTTTCCCACTTTATTTTCAGTTCTATTCCTTTCACACAGTATTTTAAACCATGATGAAGGCAGAGAATTGAATTTTGAAAAGTGAAACAGCTGTACTAGAATCAGGATAATGCCATGATACATTTCAGTCTCTTGCTCAGAATAAAATATTAATGCTGTTCTCTTCTTGTGGATATTTAATTTGGAAATTATTTAATTTAATTATTATAAATGATCCTGTTAAATAAAGAAAATCACCATGGTCCAAAAAAATCATGACGGTATTACAGCTTCTTAATTAGAACAAATCACTAGTCTCAATTAAAAATGAATGTTGGTACCGAGAATCAAACAAGCTTTTATTCCTCACTCGTCTTTACATTTAGGAAAACATCTGGTCTAGTTTAAATACATTTTCAGTGCTAAAAAGAGTCAAATCTTGTGGCTAAGATTCTTCTTTAAGTTCCCAGTCTGCCTTTTGCTGTGAGTCTCTGGGCAAGCCATGATGCTATGATGAACTTTGTGGGAGAAGGCTCCTACAGAGATGCTACTAAAAGAATAAGCAAGGGGCAGATATGCACAGGGTGAGTGCAAGGATATGGCTACAGCAACGTTGTGCTGTTTCCATTACACTACTCTGCAATGAGCAGATCAAGCAGCTCCTGCCTCCTGCACAGTGTTGGACTCTATGACCCAGGTAAGTCTCTTCCAGCTCAGTATCTTGTCTGATTCTATAAGTGATTCTATGAATTATTCTATGATTCTCTTCCACAGCATTCTAGATTTGGTCTCAGGTGCTACAAAACCACATATAAGGCAATCTGCTCTCAACCATTTTAGTGCATAAGAGCCTTATGGCTTGACAGGAGGGCACCTGAAGATAGGATTTCTCAATTTTTTTAAAATAGATGACTGAGGCAGAACACTGGAAAGAAAATTAAAGCCTCAGAAATACTATTTTAGCAGCTGAGAGCTTTAAAGCAGTGAAGAGATACAACACAATAATATTAATAGGGGTATCTGACAAGTGTGGACAATTAAGTGTTTGCCTGAAAGAGCAAGACTAATTTGCAGTGAAGAAAACATATGAAAACAAGCTGGCATCATGTGAAGAGTGTTTTCTAAGGAGAATAAGACAATTATTCTATGACAAAATATATTCATACCTCCTCTAACAGTGAAAGAAGGTCAAAACAGAGGTAACAGGGTCAGAGGAGTCCTACCTGGGAATGAATAGCAACACACAGTTAGGGTACATTTTCAGGAGGAATAAAAAGTAAAAAGAACCAAACTGATGTAGTGGAAGCTGACCAAATGTAAAACAAAGGCAAAAGAAATCCAACCAAGTCTGCCACTTTTTTGGATGGGAAACTGACAGAAGACTTGATTGAAAGTGTGGGAGTAGCAAGGCTTGAAAGTTTGAGGATAGAATGATAAATAGATAAATATGTTCTTACATAGATAGGGAGACAAGTAGGCAGACGGAAGACCTCTGTTCTTTTATTTTCAATCACTAGCAGTACTGCTTCAAAGAAGAACTTATGGAGTCACTTTTTTTCATGGGAAACTATAAGCGTGTAAAATGGGAGAATAATTTAGATAAAAAGACATGCAAGATGTTTATTTAACTAAAATAGATGAAATGTGTCATTTTATTCCTTCTGCTAGTACTGAAACATATGGACTTTCCTGAATAAAACTTCACAAAAACCTTCCCTTGGGGTAATCGAGGTCAAATACAAGTTCTCATATAAATACAAAAATGTTTACCACAAATCATTCCCCTCAAATATTTCAAACTAAATGATTCTTCCACTAGAAACACCCATTCATCTATTCCTAGTTTGACCCTAAACTTCAGTAGTGAGACTTTATGGATGAAAGAAAAACTTGATTAGTTAAATAGGAAAGAGGTACTCTATCTGTATCATATTCTGAATAACTATATTCTTCATAATGTAAACAGCAGGCAAGAAATATGCAAGACCACACACATGAATAAAATTAACAGAATAATCTTTAATACTCTACATGATATACTGTTGTTCTAGGCCACACAGCTTGATCACTTGACTTTTTATAGGTGGCTCTGATCATCCAAAACAGTCAGGACTGACTTCTTCCAGACCTTATTGCGACCAGGGAGGGTGGATGAAAAGAAAGATAGGTAAGGAATTCTGATCCTGAAATGTTGCATTGTTCATTCATGGTTTGCATATGCTTTTGCAGCCAAACTTAAATCAAGAGGCAAAGTTACAGGCTTTATTCAACTGAGCATCAAGATTGGATTGTGTCTTATAGCATTGCATTACTTTTTACAAACTGATGAAAATCAGGAAACCATAAGATGTTCAGGAAAAAAAGTACCCAAATGCAAAATGAGAACTTAAAAAATTAAGGGAGGCTCTTACATTTTACTGTATATGAAATTCTGCTGAAAAGCAGACTTTAAAAAAATGTACTTTAACTAGTAAAAGTGTTACGTATCTACTACACGTATAATTATTATGTTGATGATTAAAGTTTATCTTACCCTGAGGATAAGGAGGTTTTTAGGAAGCTTTGAGAAGTGCAGAGCATTCAGTGGACCTCATTTGTCTCAGCAGAGATCTTGCATATATTTATAGCTCTATTTACATTTCTTTGCAGAGCTCTACTGTGTATATAAATTCCAAATGCTCAATAACAAAGCAAAAGGCTGTACATACTACATTCTTTCCCCAAACAATTTCTCTCAGTATTTCGTAGGCAACAGAGGACAACATATATCAGATTTTATGACCAAAAAAAGTTTTTTCTCATTGATTGACATACACTGGAAGTTATAATTTGATCCAGAATTAGAAATCATAACCTTTGTTCAAATTTTTTTTTTTTTTTAATAGGAATGCCTGGATCTTATCTTAACTAGTTTCTGATGTATTCTAGCAAAAAAAAAAAATCTCCTTTCAGATTAGAGACTTAGTCTCTACTATGAATAGGTTCATTTACCTTAAACACTCAGTGGGTTCATAGTTGAGGAAGGAACCAATTACCTTCTGTGATTTGCCTCTCAACATGGAGGCTGAAAAGGCCGTATCCTGACCTCTTACCAAACTATTAGTTAAAAAATGAATGAGCTATTTTCCAGGGTTATCAGGTCCAAGGTCCTTGCAACACGAAAGGAAGCTGAGTAGGGAGCTCTGTTCAAACTATGTACTGTGTGCGGCCAAGCCCCCTCCATTTCCCAGAAGTCGGGCTCTGGAAACCTTATGTAGCAGCTGATCTTAATCTGAAACACTCTCATATTCAGTGGCATTACACACAAATGTGACCCGAGAGACACTTAGCCCTACGTCCCACCTTTACAGCTACTTCACGCTACAGCACAGAGATTACCCTGGCAAACACCTGAAAAACAGGCAGAAAACTGTAGGATAGGTATGGCTGTGGGCAGCACATCATGCCCATTGGAAAAAAGTTAAACTAGGCTGCACTAAATAAGGAGAGGTGGCAGAAAAATTCATGCACTGCCCTGGAAACTGCAGGAGTTTCTTTGCCCCTTTGTCCATTCTCCATGCCGTATTTTTCCTGGTAAGTAGTGATATCTGCTTTAACAAACGCCACGGCCAATTGCCAAAACACCAAGCAGATCAATAGGTTGTAACTGTCTGTATCTTGTACAGATGTGCTCTTAACCATTTGCAATACATTACTTGCCTTGTGTCACAGATAATAATCAGCTGTTAACCCTTCATAAACAACATATGAAAAATAATATAAAGCATGAGGGATTTTTAATAATAAACATAATATAAACCAGAACAAGATCAGAATGCAGCTGTAGAGATATGTGATTTTTCCTATTCAGGGTAAGGATATAGGGATATTTCTGAAATTTTCAGAATACCGAGCACTCTAAAATGAACCACCAACAGAAGCAAACTAAGCACCACTGGTTTAGAGGGTTGCTTTGATCCCATCAGTCTCTTATTTTACTGTCCTAAGATTATCCCTCATCCAGAGCTTCGTTTGAAGTAATTGGTTGAGGCTTATTGATTTCTTGATATAAATACTTTAATCTAGACACTGCTGATCTAAGCATATCAATTGTCAGGCACACTTAGATAAAACTCACACATTGTACTAAAGGATGGGTTGAGTCCAGGGTTTGCTTTGGCACGATGGTTCGGAGTCAGCATTGCCGTTTATGTGGTGAACCACAAAGCTGAGCCGCGTTATGCTTGCCTTCTTCTCAGTGTTTGATTACACAGTGCAGGTCACATCGGGGTGGATCTGTGTGTGGGGAAGACTGGCAATGTGAAAAGCACAAAAAATAAAAAAAATTGTCTTTACCCACAGTTTAGGATGTGTTTCGAAACCATTCCTAGGAATAACAGTCTAACCCAAAAGGATACTATCTAGTAAAAAAGAAAGGGCATTTAAGAAGCAGTTAGAGTCCTTGAATCCAGTGCATTCCACTTCTTGGCCCCAGTCACATAGATCAAGTTATTAGGACTTTTGGGCTTAGCCCAAGGGGTGAGGTTCCCAGAGTAGTGGGGCAGCACAGAGTCCCTGCTGCCTTTGCTGCCCTGGAGCTCAAATATGCCTGTGAGAGAGACAGCTGAGTCTCATACACTGACTGCTTCAGCCTTTCCTCAGGTTTCCTGAGGTATGGTACACTTTCATGGCAGGGTTAATCAATTTTCTGTTACTCACAGGCACGTTTGTTACACATGTTCTTGGTCTACCAATCTCCCAGTCATGTGGATAGAATCATAATGCCATAGAATCATTTCAGGTTGGAAAAGACCTATAAGATCATCGGGTCCAACCATTAACTCAGCACTGACAAGTCTACCCCTGTTGCGGATAGGCTCAGGACTGCAGAAGAATTCAGAGAGTGGAAGGAAACCAAATACATCCTTCTTGAATCTTCTGCCTGAAGGATGGTGTTGTGACCTTTCCCCTGCGTTCAAGGATACATATCTCTCCCTCTGGAGAGATGCTGACAGCCCCCTGCAGGACTGGCTACCTGGGAAATCGTTGCCCTTGACCAGTCCCCTGGCTCCTGGCAATGGGACCACCTTCCCCTTCCGCTGTGGATCATGTTACCTGACCAATCTTAGGTCCAGGTGTCCCCCTATCCCAGACTTCCCCTCTTCTGCCCTTATAA
>JAWMRA010000041.1:9694689-9759671 GCA_035584735.1 Pseudotriccus pelzelni
TGTCCCTGGCTGGGAATCGAACCCTTGGCCTCGGCGGTGAAGGTCCTGCGATCTAACCACTAGGCCACCAGGGGCTCACCCAGTGACTGACGTACAGCTATGAGAAATGATGAAAGCCCTTTTGTCTTTAAAGAAGACTCAGCACTGTAAACAACTTTCTAAAACAAATCCATAATACCAAGAAAAAAGGTTGGATAATCCAGCTAGCCTTCTATATAAACTTTTATGACTGTGGGAGAGCCACCAAATAATATGGGGCCAAAGGTTTGTTTAATAAGCAGTGGACACATAGAAGTATAAGAAAAGGGCATTCATGTAGCTGTGCTAAGTTGCATTGCCATAGACTGTATTTTCATGTTTAATTAACAAAAATATCATTATGTATCTAATTATTTTGAACTCATAGTTTGAACTTTCACTGCCAGAGTCTCAGGAAAGCTGTGTCTACTAGATATTTGTAGGTAGGTCATTGATTCTGTCCCAGGCAACCTGCAAGCAGCATCCTTGAAATAAGCAAATATTCTTTCAGACTGCACTGGTAACACTACTTCTTCTTGCAGCAGCAGAAGTCTGAGTTGGGATTAACAGCACATAAATTGCAATGCTCCAAGAGATTACAACCAAATGCACAAAAAGTTGCAAAAAGAGGGTGCAACAAATGTTCTGGCATCACTGTGTAGTTCAGATTTGGTGCCCAGAATATCCTGCCTATCGGTTTCTTCTTCCTCTCCCTCAGTTCTGCACAGCATTTCTAATTGTGCTCTAATCCATCTCTGTGTGCACCACAATCACCATTACCAAGTCAGCATTTCTCGGAAATGCCACCAAAGGGTATCTGATACATCATGTTCCTGTCTCTGAGAAGGACATAATTGCTGAATTGCTACACCGAAGTTCTTTTATGGCAGCTACTATAATTTCAGCTCTATCCTTCATGTGGTTTTAAAGGCCTGGTAAAGACAGACATCTTTTATGTGTTTAACTTGTTTTTTAATTTACCAAGCTAATGTTAAATTTAATTTATATGAGAGATAAATGAATTATTGCACTCAAGAGACTAATAAAATCTCTTAATTTCTTTTCTAAATGACAGTAGTTGCTCCAAAATAAGCTTTAATGGAAACAGATGACTCTAGATAAAGATGTGTTTCTGTGCATGCAAATACTCAACACCTTCCTTTGGAGTGCTGATCCTCACTGAACTGGCTATGATGCAGGTTCTTGGTGCCTTCCACAAAAATTCTTGTCTCATAAGAGATTTAAAGTATAGTTTTATGCCCAGGCAGTTTGATTTTCCAAAAGACAGTTCATTTAACACAAAGAGTTAATGATTTGGAGTGAATAAGCACATTCAAAACTACATTCAAGGATTATGCCTTCTGAGTTGGGAATTCAAAAGTGGAAAAAGTTTGGAGTTCAAGTGCAAGCACAGTTTTCAAAAATTTGGACTTCAAAATATGTAGGGATGCAAAGTCTGATTGGAACATCTTAACTTTCTTAGACCTTCCTGTCCTTCTCCAGTTTTACAGTCCACAGAATCAACAAAACAACCTTTTTCAAAAAGCTTTTAATATATAGGCTGTGGGTTTGGATTGTAAGAAATAGTAACATTAAAAATAGAGAAGCTGAAACCTGCAAGACATCCTTTGTACATCTCTGTCATAAGCAAGACTTAGCTCTTAATGTGGTGTAAACACCAGGGAAATAAAAAAAAAAATGACAGTTCTATGAAATCTACATAGAAAGCCCTGCACATGCATGAAAAGCCTCACAAATCAGTGCAAATGCCTCAGGACTAAATGATTAACTGCAGAATCAGATGCAAAAATAAATTACAGGCAATAGATACAGGCCCAAAAAGGCCTGCTCTCCAGGGAAATAATTTTCTCTGTTCATTGTCACTTCATATTACCCATCCATCATTTGGTCAGCAGTTTCTGCTATTCACTTGTTGCCAAGTCTGTTTTCAAGTTTCCACACTCCTTCAGTGTCATTGCATCTTCCCTTTTTGCTGGAATGTACTGGTGTTCTGTCTGCTGGCTCTCCAGGCTGAGTCAAATGGAAAGAGTGTTTGGGGTCTGGAGGGGTTGTGTTGGTTTCTTGCAGGTTTTTTAACCCATATTTTTTTCTCCTGTGCTTGCAAAGCTGTCCCATTACTTCACCCAAGAAAACCTGGTGTTATCAAACAAGTGTAGAGAAGTATCTGTGCATCTCTTATAGCCCCTTGGATGGGATTACACTAACTAATGTCACCTTCTTGAGGTGCTAATTAACCCGTGTATATTGGCTTACAGTAAGATACAAATTTTTTTCTTTCCTTTTTTTGTTTTTTTTTTTTTTTACCCCCATTAAAAGGGAATATATTCTGTCTTACACTTTCTGAGGATTTCGGGCCAGAATTCTGTTCCAGTTTACTGTCGTGTATTTGTAATTTTTCCACCATGTTAAAACCAGTTGTACATTTCAGCTCTTCAGGAAGCTCCTTTGAAAAATCCTGTGCAATATTATTATATTGGTTGGAGCACCATTTTCTAGGACAGTACTTTGGATTCTGTTACCTGCAGTGGAACCACAATGTAAAGTTACTTTTTAAAGGAAGGTCAAGGACTGACCTTACATCTGCTGCCCTGACCATACCCGTTTCACAGAGATTTTCAAGGCTTTTTTTCTTGTGAAATTGGGGAATAAATATCACACTTTCTTTCCACTGAGTGCTTCCTTTACTGTTTCTGTGATCTTTCTGCTTTCTCACAGTTTCGTGTCCTGAGAAAACAGATATAGCCCAAGCAAAAACATCAGTATTAAAAATAATATCAAAATCTGGTTTCCAGTCCAGTTGCACTTGAAAACAAGGTTTTCCATAGCACAGATAAGTGCCAGGACACTTAAAATTTGCATTCTTCCCTCAGCTGAGCCCACAGTACATATATTTATAGGTTCAGGCATCACTCTTCGTATTCTTGGTTGACAAAATGCATAGGCAAATAAAACATAAATAAATGAAAGAGTGCTGTAGGGTAGAAATTTGTATTTTGATTGGGTTTATTTGTTTATTTGACCTCAAATAAATCCATCTCCATATTAGCCTTGTTAAGTGTAGTGATTGATCCTTATTCTAAAAAGACAATTATCTCCCATTGACTAATGCTGCCTTTGAAGGAACATTATCAAAACAAATTGAGACCCAGGGCACAGTAAGTTATTAAAGTTGAGTAAGAAAACTGTGGTTGTACCAAAAATGTTAAAGAAGAAAAAAATAAAATCAATTGGTGCTTTATCACTTCTATGCCCATACCAAAGTCATTGGCAGCAGGATGACCTTCAGCCACCAGAAAAGGCACTTTCCCTGCCTTGCTTATCTAGGATCCATATTCTGGTGATTGGTGTCACTAAACCAAATGAAAATAAAGATGATTCTGCCTTCATTTGGTAGAATTAATTTAGCATGAAAGCACAGCTCAGTGGTGGCATCATCATCTGTAATAATGCCTTCCTAGCGTTTATCACTGAACTGGTTTTGGCCAACTAGCATGATGACTTACACTGTAAGGGCAAGTTTTGGAGATTAATTCACACCTATGACCATGCCAAATAGGCAATCTTGATGAAGCCATTATGGCTTTGGTAACAGGAGTTTAGCAACTAAACAGAACCTGCACCATGACAATTGGTCTCAGAGAAAGAACAGTCATTCACCCCTTTGATTTTTAGGTAGAGGAACAGCCAAAATCAACTAGAGCTCATCAGAAAACAACCAAAACAACTTCATTTATTGCCATGGAATTTTGAAATTTTTTTCCTTCAGATTTTGATCCCACGAAGAATATGGCATATCTTAAGAAAATTTGTCTCTCAGGCTCTCTTGGTGTCCTCCAAAAATTCTGAAAATAAACCCCAAGGTTCAAAACTCCTCAGGATGAAGAGTCAATCAGGGAGTGTGCATCAGTCCTTGCTGGGAGAACTGCTCTCTTTAAAGAAGCAAATTTTTCAGTTGCCATTTGTACGGGTATATGGTGAGAGATGGGCAAACCATTTCATATCTGGTTGAAAACAATACGACATCACAGTTTTCAGTCTTATTTGCTTGCCTGGAAAGATGTGTCTTTTTGCTTGATCATTATTTTGCTAAGTCGTTTCTTCTAATGTCTTCATTCTTCCACATTATGTATACAGCATGTGTATACACATTAAGTATTCAGTAATAACACTAGAATGTTACTCTTTTAATAATATTATTGCTATCTGTGTTTTAATAAAACAGACATCTCTCAGGTCTTTTGTACCCACAAAGAAAAAATCCTTCCCATTTACTTGGTTAGTTAAAATTTTTACTGGCTTTGTTCTCTGCAATGTTCCCTATAAACTCTCTTTCCAGAGATAAATTCTTATCTTCCTTCTTTTATCTTGGACGAAAAAATAAAACAGACATAACAAAGAGCACACAATAGAAACATATAAAGAAGGATCTCACAAAATTTGAAACGGTGGAAGATTGGATTGCTTCCAGTCATCTTCACTTCTTAAAACTTGGGTAATTGTCTCCTGGAGGTAGAGTCAATAAAAAATGAAAGTAAATGCCTCTATTATCTAATTTCAGTATATTTATATGTAGCAGAAAAGATCAGATATATACAGAGCATCTCAAAATGCGAGGTCTCTGAACAGGAAGGCTCCTTCTTTCTCCATTCAGGGGAAAAAATAATCTCAAACATTTTCTAGTTTGCGAAGATGTTCTTACACAGATCTTGAAACACGTTTTTGTTCTCTTCTTAAGCAGTTCGGTGAAGTCTTTGTTGTCTGTTTGTTGGGGTTTTTTTCTAATCACATGGTAATTTATTTCTGAGCCCACTTCCTGCTGCCTTTTTAAAAGATATGCATTTGGCAATTGTGTTTTGACACTTTTTTATTTATAGCATTTAGAGAAAAAGAAACAAAATTCAAGTTCATCCCTCAATGAAACTTCAGCAATGATGATGTTTTCAGTAGTGTTTCCACTGACAGCATCCACATGAAATTTTAACTGTAAGACACAGTCCTGGCTCAGCACTTCTCATCAGCATTTGTAAAAATGTACTACTGTCCCACAGGACTTTGTTCTGATCTTTATGCTATTAACATTCAATTTTGTGGCTTGGCAAAATGACCAAGAGGTGTTGGCTGCAGTAATAAGCAGCTGAGATGGTGCTGCCCACGTGCCTGGCTAAGTTCAGTGCTCGCCTTTGCCTCTTCCCTTCTTGCCAGAGCTGAAGAGCAACAACCAAATCTGCTGTGATCACACAGCCATAGATACCATCACAGCTCAGCTTCAGTGCTCGGGAGAAAGGTGCTGAAAAGAAAACAGCTTGCCTTGGCCTGACCCACAACTTTTTCCTTATACATGGAATATTCCCAGACAGCATCTTCTCCCAAGGAAACCTAAAACTTTGCTTTTGCCACCTCTACTTGTATAAGGAACTGCCTGCTTTCTCTCTGCCTGAAGCCTGCCCTAGAAGTACGTAACTGTTGGAACATGGATGAATAAAAACATGCAAACATAACTGGATCTGGTGTTGTGGGAGGTTTTTTATTTCCTTAATATAAGGAATTATAATTGTTCCTGTTAAATGTGCTGTTGTGTTTTTTTCTTGTTTCCTTAATTGCCCTGTTACCAGCTTTCACACTTACCCTTTTGCCCAACAACTTGTCATAATTTAGGCCACAGCTATCTCTAGTCTCTGGGCTAAATCCTAAATTAACTGATTTTAATAAAATTACTAATTCTGTTTTCACAAGTAAATAATCAGAAGCAACAAGCCAACAAATCTCATTTCTTGGGCTCATTCTCTCAGTTGTCCTGGCTAACATCATTTGCTTCTTCCTTTCACTTTTCTGTCCTGTTTGTCTTTCTTGATGGGGCACTTGTTTTCTGACTTTCCTTTTTTCCTTTTCCTTCTTCTTCACTCATCACCTTTTCCCTACTACCTGTCGCTGCTTCTGTGTTCAGAGTATTGCAACCATTTATTTAAATTTCTAACCATAATAAAACCTGTCAATCCAAATCAATCCAGATGATTTTAAACAACTGCAGCCCACAATGACAGATAACATTAATTAAGCCATTAAGCTATCCTAGAAATACTACCCAAGAAATTAAGCTGCTGTGAGCATTGACTTCTACATTGCTGAATATCAAACCCACTTTTTTTTTTTTTTTTTTTTTTTTTTTATCCTTGGGGTTTTTTGTGGTTTGGTTTGTTTGTTTGCTGGGTTGGTTGGTTTTTGGAGGTTTTCTCTTATTTATGGAGAGGGTGTTAAATATAAAATCCTCATTTATTTGTCATGCTCTACTTGAGTCATTGTACAAAGGCACTTCACCTGTTTCATATCTTCCATCCATCATTTGGACAGTGAGACATAACCCCTCAACCCCTAAAGTGGTTGCTACACGCAACTGGAATTCACAATGCAGGGAATGTTCATTGTATCAGCTGGCCCTGATCTGGTTTAAAATATGTCAACACTTTCTTCTGCTTTTATCAAGTGCATGTGAGAAGCAAATTGATGGTCAACAAAAGGGAATAGGAATATGCAAGTTTCTTCAACTGATTTATTAAATTATAGGATCTAGGGGGAAAAAAAGTCCAAAAAAATTTTAAAAACAGTCCAAACAACTGAATTCTGCTTAACACTGCACAGATAAAGAGCTGATTTACACTACTGACCTCAGATGAGAGGAGAAAACTTCTTCTCTGTATCCTCTTCTCCCTAACTGCACTAAGCACAACCACACTCCTCAACCACACTAATTGAGGTAAATAAGCAGAGATTTAGTAATGCTCTGTAGCTTGAATAAAAGTAATTTTCGTTCTGACAGCCTAATTAAGAAATTCTGATTTGAGCAGTGGGTTTTCAAGGTCTGTTCTTTCAAACGTCAAGAAGCACAAATGTCTGGATATGCTGAATGCTAATTTGAGATTTTTGGCCTATGTAAATTCAGATCCGAGCTTACAGCACTTATTTTAATGTCCAGATACAAAGGCAGGAGAAAGAGAAGACACCTTGAGGGTGGGCTTGAACGAAATGAAGGAGTGACCTAAACTTAATTTCAGAATTTACTTTCTGTCTCTCATTTCTGCCAGGTATTATTTTTCTTTTCTAATTTCTTTGTGTGTATATCATAAATACCTCTATTGTTCTCTTCTGATCTCTATTTCTCTGAGATTTGAAGAAGAACGAGCCACAAAAAGTGATTTAAATGTGTACTTTTATTTATTTTTGCCACCCTGGTCCAGAACTCATGATGTAGCCCAGGAATTTGGGTTGGCATTTCGCAATCACTCTTTATTGTTGTTTTTTTTTTACAAACTGTGGAAACAATTTTTTTTTCCAGATTTCTGGTGTGAAGCCTAAAAATTATGTACGTAAAAATGATTTTACAAGACAATTTGCATTAGAACTATTTTTGAGACATCCTGGAGGAAAATAACAGAGCACAGCATGGTTTTAAAACATGGGCTGCTGAAGCAACACAGAGAAGGAAGAGTGAGGCAACAGTGAAAGCAGATAGCATACAGTCTGCAGGCCAAAATAATGATTTGTTGACCTATAATTCAGGAAGAAGACAAAGAAAGGAACTAAATATGTGGTTTATGACTAGCAGTCTACCCACATCAAGACTAACTGAGTATGTGCCTATGCAATAAATTCTGTATTTATCAATTCTGCGTAGGTAGAAATTCTTTATTCCTTTATTTTCCCCTCCAGCAGGAAAATTGGATCAGCACAAGCAGATCAATGCTAGTGAGCCTATTACTTCTTTTGTATATCTATAAAGCTGCTGTTCTGATCCTCACAGTCATATTTATTGTTTAGTATAACAGGATCCATACGCAGGGAAATAACACTTTCTCACATGTGCCTCACTGGCAAACCTCATCTACCTAAAGCTGTTTCCAATGTAAATAAGTAAAATATTATGTTAGAGGTGCATTTGTTTTTAGTTTCTTTTAAAAGTACCTGAAGATTGAATTTCAAACCATGCTGTTTATTTTGTATTTGTTAGTTTATAAAAACGATATTTTCAAATACTTTTGCAATGAAAAAGTCCCTCAGGAGATGAGAGATCCTATGTAGGATCTGCCACAGTAGAAAGGACAATGAAATTAATTTCACCTGCAGGCAGAACTTTGGAGTGGAACTTTAAAACACAACATTTTTTTAAAAGTAGGTTAAGATATCAAAATTGTAACAGTATACAAATGTATCATATTAATTAATTCTGCTACCTGGGAAAATGTCCAAAGGCTTCTTATCAGGAGAGCAAATACTTTCCTGGACCAACCCACACCTTGGGGAAAATGTTACTCAAGAAGACATTATCTGCCTGAAGAGCACTGTTAGAGCTCCTTGAATCCTCTCTGTTAAAAAGGTATATTTTTTCCCTGTAGCATTTATCAATCTCTGAAAAATCAATATTGCAACCAGATCATTTACTATTAATGGTAAAAATAAAGGTTTTTACCTATTTTCTGATTAAATCAGAGCAGCTCTGACAGTTAGGGAGCAAGAATCAATGCTCGTCTAAACCACACACCTCACATGAGGCAATAAAAAAGCACCAAAAGAAGCCCCAAGAGAAAGAGCCATCTGTATGTCAAAAGAATCATATAATAAAAGTAAAGTGAAGTAATACAATTTTCACTGAAGACAGAGCAAAGATGTTAATACGTAGGATGTCCTTGAATTTACAAGATAAAAATATTGAATCCTTATTTCTCTGTTTTATAGTTTGCTCTTTTCATGCTTATATTTGATGTAGCAATGACACTAACCATTCTAAGTTAAAGATCATTCAAGACATTTCTTTTGTCTCGATTTTTTGAAACAAACAATTACATTAGGATGGCATCTTCTGTTTCATTTCTTAGAAAAATCTTCTCTTTTTTCCTGAACGTTAAAAACGGAGAAATATAAAAATAAAATTTAAAACTTATAAATCAATAGAAATATTTCAGAAGGGTGGGACAATATTACGATTTTGGAGGAGGAATGTGGTTTTTTTCATCAGCATGAAGTTTGGTAAGTCTGTCTGACTTTTACTGCAGGATTATGATCTAGGGTTTATCTATGGAGAAATGACGAAACAGACAGAAGGCGATAGATTAGAACACCTACTCCTTATTAACCCCCCTACTTAGACACACACTGATTCTGCGATAAAGGTGTCATATTTTGGACTAGTTTACTCAGCTCACATGACCATTACAAGGAAACTACCAACAAATCTCTTTTCCAGGACTATGAGATGGAGCTTTTTTGAATTCCCTTTCTTCACTCATAATCTAGTTTTTCTGGGCACAATGTAAGCTAATGGAGTTAATTCACATTTTGATCATTTGTTTGAGTAAATGTGGTTTTTTTTCTGGCCAGTAAACAGCCAAAATAATTAACAAAGACATTTGCATTATTTTTGCTCTTCACTACAGTCATACTGTATATGAAATTGGTTCCTAATTCATATTTAGGGACCTGAGAGACACAAAAAGTAGTGCTTAAGAAAAATTTTTTTTAAATAAACATTCTCATTATTCCAATTAAGTGATCACAGAGAAATAAATAAACCAATGCAGGAGGCAACCAAAATAATTCTACTGAAACTGGGATTTTTGTTTTGTTTTGTTCTGTTGGGTTTGTTTTTTTAAATTTGGGCTTTTTTGCCCTGAGAATTCTTTTTATGATACTTTTGACTAAATCTAGTAATGTAAAACAATAGCATATATTTGAATTTTAAATGCCTACATAAACAAAGCTGTACCATCTTTTAACAAAATCAGTGTAAAGAATTTAAAATTTAGTGGAAAAAAATCCGTATTTCAGCATTTATTTGTTTTAAGATGAACATTTAAGCAAAAGAGTTTACATACTGAAGCTCTTGTTAAGCACATATTACAGATAATGAAAGCAGAAATTTATTTTTCAAGATTTCAGAATACAGCAAGTATTAGAATTTGATTTCTCACTTTTTCTTTTAATATTATGCAGATTTTTTCATTGAAAAAATCATGCAAGTGGGCCAGGAGCATTACAAACGAATCGTTAAGGTGCCACAGAACCAAAAAGGCACATCATTCCAAATATTCTCCCAACATTACCCGCAAATATCAACAGGCCCCTGCTTGAGGAGTGAGAGGCAGCCAGACATGATGCTCTCTTCATCTCAGGAACTATCCCACTGGTGAAGTTTGGCTGGAGCAGCTCCTGACCCTTGCTTTGATGTGCTTGAATTAGGTCAAAGATCCAACTGCTGCCATCACATGGCTGCTCCACATCCTTCCACTTACAGAGCAAATTTAATCAGCTTATTCTAGGTCACAGACAGACAGGCAGACTTGCCCTGGAAGATAGTGTTAACTATCATGGAAAACAGTTCTTGACCTTAGTTCATTTGGGTGTTCCCTGCTGAACTGGGTCAGGCTGCTCTAGCTGTCCAATGCTCATTTCAAGTACATATTTTGCCCGGTGTATTACATTATAGCTGTTACAGCTGTTCAATGTTTTCCTACTGGTTATCATAATGGAAGGAAATATTTTCACTGAAAATATGCCTTTGCCTTTTAAAAATGTTTTAAATAAGGAAACAATGAGGCAATTTAAAGACAAAAATAGTTTTCATTTATAGTTCCTTCCTTCATTCCTTCCTTGCTTCCTTTTTTCCTTCCTTCTTTCCTTCCCTCCTTCCTATATTTTATTAAGCTTTTTTTAAAATTTTTATATAAAATCCTCATCATAATTACAATCTGTGTAATTTTCCTTTCCCTAATCAATTAACCTTTGAAGTCCCTATGGAGACACTGTTACAGGTTCTTTCCCTACTGAACTGCCTTACTTGCCCCTGCCTTCTGTGCACCTGTGATGACATAAATCAGTCACAGATGGCCTGCTAAACTATAATCACTGTAATTTGTCATCAAGTCACCTGTATCACTTTCTCTTGCTTTCCAGAATCTACTTGACAGGTCAAAAATTTGAACCTCTACAAGTTTTATTAGGAGAACAACTCCTTGATATGGAGTAACAAACCTCATAGTAGATGCCCAGAATCCCTCTGTCCTGGGTGTGGAAATTTTGATGCCAAAACAGTGAGCCTGTGAGATTCCCAACCAAATGCTGTCCTGTAGTTACCCAGAGCAAGAGAAAAACACAAAATATGATGAGAATGTTTTAAATCCCAGAGCCACAAAGAGGTGCCTTTCTTGACAAACTTTCCCCTCTGTCAGGGTGTTTTTTTGATTATTTTTCCTGAAATACTGGCCGAGGACCATGTCAAGAGAAAGGAATTTCCTTGTCCTTGTAATAATCTATTA
Organism: Pseudotriccus pelzelni; assembly: GCA_035584735.1. Taxonomy (NCBI): domain Eukaryota; kingdom Metazoa; phylum Chordata; class Aves; order Passeriformes; family Tyrannidae; genus Pseudotriccus; species Pseudotriccus pelzelni. The sequence goes on from JAWMRA010000041.1 coordinate 9,706,032, forward strand.
GTTGTGGTGTTTTCCCAAGAAGTCAATAAGATGAGTAGTGTGTTTTCTTTTTTCTTCTCTCACCAGCATATAGGAACATCTCTTAGCTTTTCCAGGAGGACCTATTTAACTTTCCAGAAGAGGGCCACAAGCATCCACCCACCCCTTAAAGTGCTGGTGGGTGCTGCCGTGTGGGAAACAGCTGAAGACAAAGAGAAGAGGCATAGCCAGTGGGGAGGATGCTGCCTCAGGAGATCCAGCCCTTGGTACCATTTTCTTTCACTGGGACCGCTCTGCAATTTGGATCACATCACCACCAGCCTGTAGAGCAGGACAGGAAGGAACTGAAACCAGAGACTGGATCTTAAAAAGTCTTAGTGTGAAATAGGCTTCATCTGTCTATCCTGAGACACTGCAAGACCTGTACAGACTTTCAAACAGGCTTTGTGGCTATGGCAGTTCTTTGTTCTTGGACTTTCTTGCAGGTTTCACTATAAAAGTTATTTTTTATATCTACCTAATTGTAATATTAATTTTAAAACTACACAAATTCTTTATATTGGTTTATGCTTTTACATAAATTGTCCTATTAAAAGAAAGATTTTGTAAATAGCAATTATCTAGGGAGGTTTTGGCCTACTTCAATAATTTTCATCAGAGAAATAGCAAATGATCAGGTTTTCAAATTAAAATTTAACAGCAGTGAGATGAAGCTTGGAACCAGAAACTAGAGACAAGTCTTTCAAGAGTGTGACAGTTAATTTTTGGATGCTCACTTTAAAATATTTCCTAGGCAGGAATGTCTGAAAATTATAAACCTTTAAAATCTGAGCCTATATGCCCTGGTTTTCAGACTTTTACTGCTAGATCATCCTTCTGCTATCACTTCTGTCTCTCAATCTTGAATCTCAAATACTTTAGAAAAAAAAAAAAAGGGAAAGATTCATCTTATTAGCCCAGTTAAATGAAGTGCATCCAAATAAACCAGAACTTGACATAAAACCAGCACAAAATTGACATAAAAATATTTTGGGACTTGATGTCACCCTTTGCCCTTACTAAGTTTTTAATTAATGTAAAGAATAGATAGCAGCTGGGGCTTGTTTATAGGGCAGCCTGTTCTATGGGTGGTACCGTGTGTTGTGTAGCTGAAGAACAGTTACTTCATTCCTCTCCTACAGTAACCGCTACTGAAATATTTTTGAGGTTTTTTTCCAGATAAATTTTCATTGATTGAAAATGTTTTACTTTGCTACAGTTCTACTTTGTACAAACAAACCCATTTCCCTAAACTAAAGGAAAGAAGCCAGATTCCTACGTACTGGATCAGTGTCCAAACCACCAAGTAACAAAATCATTATGTTACATATTTCTGCGTATCTGAATGCTCAGTACAAAAAACAAAAGCTCTGTCAGCTCCGCTGTTCCATACACTGTAACATGGTAAATAGAGAGCTTTCTGACAAGGTCAGAAACAGAAGCTATCTATCTATGGAAATACTTTCAGACAAATTTAGGAATAGTATGACTATTTTGAAGCCTGACTTATGGAACAACGGGGATTTTCTTCTGTTCTTAACCCCTTCCCTTTTTTGCAATCGACATGGAACTTTTAAGGTTAGAAAAGGCCTTTAAGATCACCAAGTCCAGCAGTTAATCCAGCTCTCCCAGCTCACCATTAAACCATGTCCCTAAGTGCCACATCTGTTTTAAATGCCTCCAGGCATGGTGACTCAGCAACTTTCCTAAGTAGCCTGTTCCAGTGCTTGACTATCCTTTTGGTGAAGAATTTTTTTTTCTAATATCCAATCTAAACCTGCCCTGGTGCTCATTGAGGCCATTCTTCTTATTCTGTGCCTATTACTTGTGAGAAGATACTGACTCCCACCTCGGTACAACTTCCTTTCGGGTACTTGTAGAGAGTAATAGTTGGTAATAAAGGAAAATTTTGTTGCTACACATGGACAAAATACCAGCCCTGTGCTGTACTCCTCTTTGATTCTACCTTCATTTTCCATGTAGAAACATTCTTGCCTATTACTTATTGTAGGCTTGTTTTCTTAGGAGTTTATTATCTTGTTCTGAGAAACACAACTTCGAAAAAAAACCAATGGTGATTCGTTTTGGTGACTTTCCAAGTAGGTGAATTTAATTGTCATATTTTTGGTCAACATAAACTGAAGCAGAACAGAGAGAAATCTGAGCATATTTAATCACAGAGTGCTGTCGTGCTGCTGAGGAAAGCCATAAACAGTTGACTCCAAGCTGGGAACATCATGCCAAACATTTGTATCTGGAACAGAACTGCGCGTTCCACCAGTGTGCTGCAACAGGGAAAGCATTAACACAGGGAGTTCAGTACAAGTAGAAAAATGTTTTGAAAATGAAAGAGGTCAGGACAGGGGGTGTGGAATGGACTTGCAGGGTGTTGTGTATCCAGAAAAGAAGAAAATATTGTGTTTCTTAACCTGGGACAACAGTGTATAAAATTATTTCCTATATAAACCTTTCAGAAGAGCAAGTCAAAGAATTCCCGAGGGACAACTTTGTCCCCATTATACTCAAAATAAGTAATTTTGAGTGACAGACAACTTAATCCACTACAATTAGCATACATCTTCCTCACTGGCAACAAGATCAAACTGTATGAGCACAGTATACCTGTCATATTAGTAAAAGTTTTCTAAGCATAGGAAGGAAGTGATACTGCTTTGATGTTACTTTTGGCTTTCAATCCCAGGACTTGGATGAAAAAGGACTGTAATAATAATTTAACCTGCTTATAGGGATTCAAACCCATATCTCTCAGCAGAGTGCCCTAATCACTCTGTGGTTCAGGGAAGGAAGTACACTCCACATGCCTACTGCTGAAATTGCTCCAGGATTCACTGGTGGAGGGAGAAGAGGTCAGAGAGGCAGATGGAAAACAGATTGTATTCCTGTGGTAAGGCATTAACCTTGGAGAAATACAGTCCCTCTGCTAATGTTTGCGCTATCACAGGGTGTGGGTGGAATGCGCGTCTCCTTCCAGCCTGCAGTCCCAACATCTGGGATCGCAGCCCAGGTCAGCTCAGTACCATAACTATGAAAGTTTTGTACTGAGCTAAACTATCAAGTTCCACACCTTAAACACTGAGTACATCCCACTTTCTCTTCAGCTATCTGGCTTTGGCTACGCTTTGATCTTTCACGTTCAGCAGGTAAGATGAAGTCAGTTCTAAACACTCTTTACCATATAAACATTCAGAGGGTTTGGGACCCTGTGTGCTGAGCAGACCAGGAAGCCTGGATCTGGATCTTTCAGAGATGAAGCGTGAGTGCAGCTGCAGCCCTGTGCTAAATACATTTCTGCTTAAGAGCAAGTTCTGGGTCATCATCCTGATTTCTCTAACTCTCTCCATGCTGTGACAGGAGTCAGTGAGTTTCATTCAGAATTTTGGCTTGTTTGAGGGCCAGGCTGTCAACTCTTCAAGGCACCATGCTACCTTACTTATGGATGCCTGCATCTGTGCCCTATGCCTTAAGCTTTTATTCATTACTTATGCAGCACTTCTGTATAATTCCTGATTGAGCAGTTTCTGTGCCATGAACTTCACTTTTCTTACCCTTAAGATCTTCACGGATTCATTCATACTGCTAAAGTTCACCTTATTTCTAACTCTACAGCAGGATTTCCCTCTCTTGTGCTGCTTCTGTGGCTATTCTGGTCTTTGGCCAACTCCTAGTCAAGTATGCTAAAATTTATGCAGGTGGCTTAAAATCTATTTAAATTAGTAAATGAAGGAAAAGTAAATCAAAATCAACAGACATTTCCCCTTAGCATACTGTGTGTTTTCTGTTATCAGACTGTTTAAATTATAGAATCTCTGGTCTATGTCTTCTTCTATTTCTTGAGAAGCACTTAGTGCAAGTAAACAGGGGCATTCAGCAAAAACTAATCTAAACAGAACACTCACTCCTCAATTTACTCCAAAACTACAAATTACAAATAAGAAAAATCTATATTTTCTTAAATCTCTGTTTTGACTAGTAAGCAATGACTTTATGGGCCTTCCTTCAATTAGAGCTGTATATTGTTTCTGCTTTCAAATTACCACACACGAATTGCTGTAGTCTAGTGCCCAGACAGTACACAGATTTCTTGTAGCAATTCCTCTATGAATGTTGATTTCTGCATTTTCTATCTTGCTTGTTATTTGAGAAATTAGCTACACCTTTTTTCATTGTAAAGTACATTTTCCCAAAGAAGATATAATATAATCCTATCCTTTCAACAATTCAAATTAAGTTTTTTGGTTGTTTCACTATCTTTCAGCAAAACTCTCGATAGATGAAAACCATCATTCATCACATGAACAAGAACATAAAACCTAAAATGAATGTAAAATTAGGTATCTTTTGTGATCATTTAAGATTTGCCCAGTCAGAAAACTGCCTGCTAAATACCTGACAGTACATTCAAAATCTCATTTATTTTAGCTTTAGCCAATCTATGTTATTTGAATTGAAAAGTCTGATAGTTTTTCTTTGGAAATGAATATATATTATATATATTTTTATATATTATATATTATATATTGTATATTATATATATATTATATGTTTTATATATATAACGTAGGTAATATATAAATCAATGCACATTAGTGTAAGACTTGAATTTCTTCATATATTAACACCTGCATATGCTCTAGGACTCAGCACTTTTAATCCCCAGCACTGGTTGTGTTTTGTCCCTACCTGTCTGTATGATACTGACTGACACCCCAAAACTTTCAGCCACACTGTCTCTAATTCCTCCATCTTTGCTTGATTACTCTGTAGCTGGTTCAGCAGCCAACACTGTTAGAATCTCAGTTCTACTTCAGTGCCAGTGATGATATAAATGGTAATTTATCCATCCACATAAATGAGAAAAAAAAATTCCTTACAACTTAGAAGTACGTGCTAATAACACATTTTTACATGTCTTCTTGCTATTACTTGATTTACATCTTGTCAGTTCAGAAAAATCCTGCAGCTCTCACATATAATTCCAAAAACAGGGAATGTTGCCTAGGATTTGCAGAATAAACAATTCTTAATCTACACAGTGTTTGTCCCCTGCTGTACACACCCTGTAACTTAACTGTATCCCAAACATGCTACAGTCATTTAAAGGACACGTGTCTCGGCTTTCGTTCAACAACTTTTTGAGCTTGAAAACTATGCATCTGTAAATCTGAGTTAGAACAGAACCATTTTAACCTATTTTATAGAGGCCAGAAGGAAGGCAGAAGAGTGATAATTATCTACTGTTACCTTTCCTGACCTCAGTGATGTCTTTGGGAGTTTTCTCAGTGAGTTCATGGAGTTGAAATTTTGACCTGGGTTAAGTCCAACCTTTGAAGAGAAGAGGGTGAGCACCTGCAGTCTCTTTTATATGACTGGGTTATTAGGATATGGGGAAAACACATATTTTTCCCCAAATAAAAGCCCATCTCTGATATCTTTCTCGAGGCACCCTTATGATTCAGATGGAAAAAGAAACCAGAATTACTCCAAAAACAATGAAAGGAATTATATAAAGGTATATGTCTACTGTGTTTTACTTCATTTCATGTCACTCACAACTGAACCACAGTGAGAAATGTCACTCAGCATCCCATGGAGTTATGACCTCACAAAGGAAAGTGATGCAGACCACCTTTTCTTCAAGATTTTCTGTATCTTTCCTCTTCCTCAAAGAATTTGCCATGAAACACGCAATGTAATGATGTAATTGTGCCAATAAAGCCCACTGAAATCAGTGCCTGTTGTTTCAGCTCATTTCCACAGGGTATGAGCATGTAGTGCTATAAGCAAGAGCAAATTTTAGAGGATCAATTGCAAAATAAAATTACATTGAAATTTTAAAAACACTTACTCCTCCCTTGCTCTTTCTTTTCTCTCTTTCTGTACCACAAGACAATGGTAATGGCTTTGCTATCTTTCCCTTCTGCTCCACAAGAACAAACAGGAACCAACTAATTTCTATCCCATGAGAATTAAATGAAATAATATATTAAATAATAAATGAAATAATTTAATAAATCATAGAGTAGTAATTCTCAACCTTTTTTTCCCCCAGTGATAATACCTTCTCTCATTAAAAAAATCTCTGGCTGCACACCTTGCCGTGAGTTGGAGCATCTTTCTAAGTGTTCAAAGGCAATTTATTTCACACAAATATTAGCACTCAACTTTACATTTGTAAATTCTTTAAATCTGAATATATTCCTCCAAGTTTAAGTATTTTGTTAATCCTCTCCTTTCTTCTCTCCAAGAAAACTTGGCTTAATAAAAAATTATTTTATACCATGGCTGCATTTCAGCTACTGTGAAAGCAATGATGACTGAAACATCAAGGTGGCCTTTGTAGTGTTTCACCCTTTTGATCATGCTGGAATTAGTATGTCCAAAGCAAATATCTGTATGTTCTGACCACTTGACTACATGGCACAATTTTTATTTATATTATTATTTCTATATGCTAGTACAGAAATTTTATTGTCTCATTTCATTAAATTGTTTTAATACAACAACCAAAGGCGACTAAAGTAGTCTGATTTTACCTGTAAGAAAAATAATTAATCACCAGACATAGAGTTAAATTGTGTAGTTTGCAGTGTTAAACTGCAGCTATTGCCATAACCTGACAGTTTTGTAGGAAAGGGCTTAATTCAACACCTCAGACACTTTCAGGAAAAGTTCAGTCCCATAACTCATGAAATCCCTACTGTAGCCCTGCACTCCATGCTCATCAAACACTTTCCAGTTCATCTCTCACATTTCCTCCCCATCCTTGCCAGCACGGGAGCATTCTGGGTTATGGTGCTCCTGCTTAAAGACCAACTGCAGTTCTAAGCCAAGGGAAATATCCAAATTTGCATGTCCATGAAAAAATATGGTTCTTTATGAATGCCTCCAAATCCATGTTTCAGCATAAACCATTGCTTTCACTTTGTTTCACTCTAACAGTGACCTTCTCCCACCATTTGCTTAACAGCAGTGTGGTAAGTAATTTTAAAAAGTGAGACATCTGATTTCATTTCCAACCTGAGGGAGCTCAAACCCACCCATATGTTTTCTGAAAAGTGTTCTAAGAGACATGCTGTTATGAATATTTGGGCTTTTGTACTAATAGAAAAGGAAGGTATATAGAAATTTTGGGAAGAAAAGTTTTCTGATTTGTTGAAGCTGGGGTACTACACAACCAGTGAGGCAGGACCCAGGGATCCAGAAGAATGACAGCAGCCTGGCAATTGCCTGCAGGAAAAGAAGTATATGGACAACTACCTCAAATTATTTCTAATTTTTTTCCTACAGCTTTTTAAAGTGAAATATATTTACCATGTAAGACCTGATGTTTGTGCTAAAAAGGGAAGGTGAAGTTCAGAAACATTTCTGTTCTTAGTGCATCATGTTGGGTAGCTTAGGATGATGTCTTGCTCAGGCAGTAGCCTTCAGAGAAGCCTTAGTCTCAGCCACATTGGTTATTCTTAATTTTCCTGCTGGTTTACAACCTAGGTGTCTAGTTTCAAGAATTGTAGCTATTAGTTGTGCTACTTGGGCAATTACTCTAGACCTTGACCTCAGAGTTTGGCACTGGAATTATTTTAAAAGCCTAGCTTTCAACATTGTGTGATATTTTATAGCTCCAGCTCTAGTAAATAACAAGTGATTTCTAATGCCTTGCATTCCTTTTAAAATAAAACAGCCTTTTCTTCTTGCAGGGGGATGAAGACAGATTGACCTTCTCTTGTTCTCTTAAGTGACGCACATGCCTCATTTTAATAATTTGTTTGTATCTTAGTGACTTCTCATAAATGGTGGCATTGAAACCTCTGTAGACTGAGCGTTTTTCCCAGAGAGAGAGGGAAGACAGACAATAAGGATTTGCTGTTTTGGAGCTATCATATATGGGACAGTCTGTAGATTTGCCAAGTTGCATACACTTATTAAAAAAAAGCTACGTGTACTAGTCAGGTACCAGAGTTATAAGGCGTTATGTCAGATATAAAGCCAGTAGTCAAACAGTAAGGCCTTGTTCAGAAATAAATGGAGGCATCTGTCAAGCACTTTGTGAGGCAACATATTCCCTTAATAAAATACTCCGTAGATTTTATAATTACTCCATAAGAAAATGAACAGCAGGGGAATGAAGCCTTGTTCAAAAAGTTAACGTTTCTGATACAAATTGCAGTTTAACTGGCAATTCATGGAGACATGTACCACACACATCAAGCAGCAGTATAAAAATGAACACAAGTTTATGAAAAACATGTTTGGGAAAAAGCATGCCTCAACACATTGCCACTGATAGGTAATTTCAAAGCAATCTAATAGAACTGAATATGTACCAGGACTGAATTTTGGCAGTAACTATGTATATTTGACAATTTCTACAAATATTCTTCAGTTTAATTTACAGTAGGAATAATGTTAATAATAGTAATAACGACAACAGCACCAACAGAACAACAACAATAATATCAGTTACAAAAATAGGTATAATAATATTAACTACTGGCTTAAAATCAGACAATAAATCTCAGCTGCCTAAAATTTCCATAAAAGTCTTTGACCTTTTATAGTTTCTACCTTTGATCTGCATTATCTGGTTCTGGCACAGGAAGAAAAATTTGTGTAATAATGAAAATAGAGTTATTTTTGAATAATTTACAAACTGGATTGAACAACAATCTAAGAAATCTAAAGTGAGCCTCTTTTCATAAGATTTGCAGTTCAATTTTTAGAAAAAAGTGATCAACACAAGCCACTAAAACCTTTGTTTTGTGACTTCTTAGTTTGAGAACCACAATTAAGTGATAAATGTGTTGGCTTCAGAAAATTCATTATCAAATGCTTGTTGGTGCTGAAAAACAAGCACTGGGGATAGTCCAAATTAGTATAGTTATAATACTTGAACCAAAAAAAGTCACCATGCTGAAGCCAAAATATGACAATCATAGCAATGTGGTTTAGTTCTAATGCACTCTGGCAAATGCTAAACAAGTAAGAATTTGGAAACATCAATTTAGCACTATCAAGTTCAAGCACCAAATATTTCGAATCAGTGGGATATACTATCTGTATGTAATTCTGAAGTCAACTATGCTGATGAACTATGACCAATTTTTAATCATGTGGGTGGATCTGTTTAAAAAGTAAGTAAAGCCAAAACCACTGAAAATTGTTACTATATGTCTTAGCTTATTTCAAAAAGGGACTTTGCTCTGATATACACAAGAACAGATCCAAAAAATACGTGTCACAATGACAATAATTTACTGGATCTTTTCTCATTGGTTAATTCTGATTGTTTTATTCTGACTAGATATTTATTTAGAATGGTTGTTGTTGCCTTCCACCACAGTCTGAAGACAGAAGTCTAAGAAAACTCAACTAGTCCATTCTTTGTGAAGCTCCAAAATAGAGCTCACTGAAAACTTTCAAGGCTTGCATCTCTGAGAATTACAACATAAACAAGAGTTACAGATTAACTGTGAGAAAGAGACCAAGGGCACCAAATCCAGTCTACCATTGCCACTTGGAACCATATCATATAATCACTTTAGCAATTTTATTCATCATGATCATAGAACTGCTTACGGTCCTCATTTTTCTATGTAGTAGATGTCCATAGAAAAGTACATGCTCCAAGATGCTCCACGACATGCTTTCAGTGGATAGAAACTTTTTGCTTTTCAGACTGTTTGAATTCATTTGCAGTTTGCAGACATATATTTTGCATCAAAGCTATCCTTTAATTAAAGTAACTTCTATTTACTTCTAATAGCCTAATTTGCTTAGTAATGACACGTCCATTCATGTCCATCTAATGTAATACAAAAATGTTTCAATTGATTTGCATAAGGGTCCTTTCTTGTCACACATCAAGTCAACAGCAAAAGAGAATTGACAGAAACAGGACTGGATCTCTAAATAAATAAACAGATAAATAGTTAGACAACCCTAATGGATTAGCTTAATTACAGCAAACTGTTTTCTCCAAATGTAGTACATTCAAACACTGTGGAACAGATTCCTCATAATGCAGAAATGCAGAAGAAAACCAAAATGGTTTAGATGTGTGTATGTGCATGTATACCTGTATCAAAATATATTTGTATAAATGTATGTCTGTGTGTGCACATACATACGTACACATCTATGTATATACACGTAAACGTTCACATACATATACACCCACCATTCACATTCACCCATCCCTGGGGCTGTTTGAGGCCAGGCAGGACAGAGTTCTCAGCCACCTGGTCTAGGGAAGGGTGTGTCTGTCAATGGCAGAAGGGTTGGAATTACATGATCTCTAAGGTTCATTCCAACTCAAACCATTCTGTGATTCTATGATATATACAGAAGCACATATATACATATGTATGTGTATATATATAGATATATACACACACACATATGTATTTGAAACGATTTTTACATATATAGGGAGTCATAGAATCTCTTAGGTTGAAAAAGACCTCTAAGATCTTCGAGTCCAGACCATAAACCTATAGGCTTCCTTATGCAGAAAAGTACCAGTACTGTTCTAAACAACAATATATTGGACTTAATGATCTTAGAGGTCTTTTCCAACCTAAATGTTTCTGCGATTCTGTAATATATAAGCACTCTGTTGTTGATCAGGAAAACATGTTTTCTGTGAAGGAGAAAATAAAAGACAGAGAAAGATTTACTTTCTTCCATTAGCATACACTACATACAAATGAAACGTTTTACAAATGCAAATTTTGGCTTCAACTCAGAATGTCATTGAAGTTTTGACAAAATAGTCAATCTACAGGCTGGAGATGGAATATTATTTTCTAAGCACACTTGTGAAAAAACAGTTAATTTGATTTTTAATTTTTTTAAATTCCCCTTTTCAATGCTTCTCCCTTGTATTCTGACCTATAAAACTCTGTAGCTTTTATAGATGTGCAGTTTGAATGAGATGCAGAAGCTCCAGCAACTCACTTGAAATTTCAAATTCAGACCACTAAAGCAGTTTATAGCCAACTTTGTCTATATTCTAGCCATGTGAACCAACCATCTTTCTCCTTCTTGAAATTTTACAGCTCAACTGTTGTGCAAAGAATTTTGCCTTCCTCTTTTCTCACTTAGAGTGTCCATCCATGTCCATGTGTTACTTTCTCACTTATCTATACAGAAAAAAACCTGCAAAATGTATTATTTATAGTGGTACTCCAGAGTTGTTTCTCAAGTCAACAATAAAACTGCACAAAAGGTGTCTGTGTGGTTTACAATAATCCACTGTGGATGTGAATTACAGTATTCTGCCAAAAAAGCATTCTCGCTGCGAAGCTGCAGCGTCCATATACAAGGAGGCTGGAAGAGAGCTGCTGTTTCATTAAAATAAAACATTTGAATCCAAATCCTTGAAGTCCTCTCCAGTGATGAGGTCTTCCAGTCTGAGGTCGTGACTGAGCAGAGTTTCAAGAAAGCTTTCCATATCATACTGGTATGGATGAAAACTCTGCCACTCTTCTTGCGTTGCACCAAATATCTATTACTTCACATCCTGGCACTTGGTTATTTGGAGGGATTTTTCTTTTTAATGGCTCAATTGTTTCCTCCCCTCTGAGCATAACACAGAACTTGCCTTGATCTCCTTCGCTGCCAAATCTATAGGCAGCTTCTGCAATACTGCACAGACCACTGAACTAAAAATGTGTAGTGTAAAATGACCCTTTTTTTCTTGAAACAACTGCTTTTTTTTTTTTTTTTTAACTCCTATTTACCTTAATCCCTGGTACATAAATATACGTTTTGAGGTCTGGAAATCCCATATCTGTCTCAAACTCTAATTGCTCAGACGGAGTTTGGAAGATCATTCAGCTGGCCTTCAGCCTATAGGTTTCCCAACTGCTTTCACATTCAGCTCAGCATGAATACACTTCTTTAACATATTTTCGTATGTCTTTGATTAATTTTATTGGAAGACAAAAATCTAAGAATTTGGAATTGAGGCTCAGTGAAAAAAAATAGTTTGGGTTCCTTTTGTTTTATATCCAAAATTCTCTGTATTTGAATCTAAACTGAGAATGACAATCTAACATGGCTTTTAGTTATAATAGCACAATTAGTTTACCCATTCATATTAATTTTTATATTGAAGAGTAAAAAGAAAAATTAGGGTTTGCTTCTTGAACTTTCTATGTAAATCAGATATTTTGTAATTTTACTCAGACCAAAGAAGCTGAAAATCTGGAACACAAACATCTTTCAAGGTTATATTATTTATTCCACCACTAAAGCATCTAACAAAGCACTTGTAGTCCAGGAGATTGTGGAGAGTCAGACCGTAAATGGTATTCCTAACCTTTAACTGTTTCAGACATTAAGAAACCCCAGGAGTAAAGTATTTTATATTAGGCTCTTCAAGCTGGAGTATGAGACATGGGTTTAACTTGGATTTACTACCACACAGTCCTGGGATATTGCTCATCACAGGTCAGGGTTTTCAGGAGACAATCACATAATTATAATATCCATTTTTTGAACCAAGCAAAAATATTTTAGACTCCTCTGACATAGGATAGGCTAAATTATGGATTAAAATTTGGATTCAAAATTTGAAATACATAGAATATTGAAATATATAGAAATCATTGATATACGGGAGCTAATTTGTTATTATTTTAAAAGTCCCCAAAATAGCCACTAAAAATCCAACAGCATAATACACAGATTAAATTTAATCACTTACACTGATATTCAGTTTATTAATTGGCTGATCTAAAACAAAACTAAATATTTTAAAATTAATGGGGTTTTAATTTTTATTTTAATATATTTTTCATAATTAGACAAAAATTTCAATGGAGTTATCACTTCTAAATCTTGGAAAATATGTGATACAGTCCTACCTTGGGAAATTACTAAGAAGTCTTTGCAGACACCAAAGGCCTAAAGAGTTCTTAAGTGCTAAAATCCATACTAATTTTGAGATTTTTTTCTGAAAAATTAAAAAACTTCAAAATTTTGATTCCTATTAATCATACTGTAAACAACCTATACCAACTGCAAGGAAACACTATCAATATTATTTTCTTCTACAGAAGGAATATGCAATCAGAAATTAATTCCTTTCCGTTTTGCTGCTGCACTGCCTTTCTTGCAATCTTCTTTTTATTAAAATTAATGGAGGTTTGCAGCCTTGTGATTTCTAATAACACTTACAGAGAGCTATGTCACAGTGCTGAACTGACACTCCCTGTCTGCACTGCAATTGGGAAGCATCTAGAAAAAACAATTAAGGGTCCATTTACCAACTATTCCCCTTCCCTGTCTATTTCCAAACCAAACCCATGTTGGTTTGTTGTTAGAAATTTTATAAAAGCTTAGAATGTTCTTAATTTCATTTAAAACACATATAATTTTACCTATTTTCTCCTCTGAAACATCCATAGGGAAACAATTGGAAAAAACAACCTGTAGACAGACACCCTCATGGTACTTTTTGGCTCAGCTGTGAACAATAAAGAGCTAAAAATCTCACAGATGCATGGAAGACAAGGTCAGGGACTGTGATAATCAGCTCACATATCTATGCAGGTATATAATAGTTTTCTACACTTGATCTCGTCACTCTTTCTACATAGTCAATACAAATAAACAGGTAGGGTGCAGCTCATCTTTCACTGGCTTTCCCCTTTACAAAGAGATTAAGTGTTCTCTGAGCTACTATTCTTCAGAGATTACAAACAGACCTAACAGATAGTTAACTATCTCAGGTGTTGGGTAGGAAGGAGCAGCTGCTAAGATAAATCTCATTCAGACTCTCTGCATTGCTTGCAACATATGTGTTGGCTTCTGTGCCGCTGCAGCAAGGCTGAGCCTACTAACTTAATGACAGCTTTGAAAACTCCACATTGCTCTGCAATGCATAATATGTATAAACAATTTCCAGTAAAGCTGCATAGTTTCAATCAGCTTCAGTTTGGGTATTCTGTCTTTAACGGGTGAAACTTATTCCCGATGGCATATTTTCATTGACCTTAGGGAAGTCATTATGCCACCCATAGCTCTCAGTGATTTTTTAAATATATTCCAATTGAACAATAGCTTGCAAGTGTAATTAGGAAAAAAAAAACAGTAAGTTGCAGCAGACTGTGAGCAAGTATCAAACTCAAACATTCCAGTTTTTATGGGGGTTAAAGCTAAAGAGACCAGTGTTTATATTTCCATCTTCTCTCAATAAGGTCTTTCCCTTCAAATGGATTGTGTCATTGTCGCTTTTTTCTATCAACTGACAAGTCACCCTCTCCTTCCTTTACAATTGAGTTTGAAACCGGATTTTTGTTTGTTTAAAGTGGGGGGGTGTTTAAAGTTGTGAGTACAGCAGAGCTTGGGCTGAAATAAATATTTCACTTGGATCTCCATTGCATTTACAGTGATGTCTCAGAATAAATTTTTCCTTGGAGTGTTGAGGTACATTTCCTACCTTCCAGGAAAGTGCCACAACTACTAGATCATGGGTATTCTGTCATTCAGTCTTATTAATGTCTTCTTGACATGTTTTTGTCTTGAACAAATTACGAACTATTTAGACACAGAAAGCATTCTGAGCGAATATAGTAATGGTTAAGCCAACAAAAAATTCTCCTTGGTTTTTGCATTCTATTCAAAACAACACAGTTTAAACATGAGAGGCAGAGGAATAACCAGCTCAAGAAAGTGAAAAGCATAAAGGATAAGGGATTATTCTGAAGGGCTGAAAATCCCTGTTCAAATTTCTTTAGGAGAGTGGAAATACCTGGGAGTCATGGATGATTGGCTTGTTCAAATTATAAAGAGAAATCTGGCAGCTGCCCACTCCCAAAGCTTGCCCTGACTTTTTCCAGAAGAAAATAGTTGGTAAACTCAGTGTCTAAATAGCTTTGGGACAAATGGCACTACATTTTTTTTAAGAAATAAAGTATTTACAGATGCACACATGTGTGTTCACACTTCTACATGGTGTTTCCAGCTTTCCTTTTGACATTCAGTTAATGAAATGTGCTACTTCTGAGGCAGATGCTTGACATCCAAAGTTTCCCTTGAGACCTATATTTTATAGTACATCAGCTTTTGACTGGGCCAAATGAGATTTCAGAGACTCAGCTCTTCCAAAGTTTAGAGTTCACTTTCTAAATAGAGGTAGCCAGAATGGAGTAACCTGAATTAAAGATGTTTTTTACAACCCCATCTTAAATATATTACTGCTGTACTTAACTGAGCTGGATGCTTCTGCCAGGCAGCGGTCCCTGATTCGCCCAGCCAAATGATGCAGCATGGCTTGTGAACAGGCTAATACTATCCCTGAAGCACACACCGGTGAAACCACACTATACAGCACTGGAGGGACACTCATTTTTCTGGCTCCATATGTTCTGTCTGTTCTCTCAATACACATTTACTGTATGTGTGGGTTTTCAAGTAAAGAGAGTGTGAAACAACATGAGAACCGTGTAGCTGCAAGCATGCAAGGATGGAGGCCTGCTGGGGCAGTATGAAAGGACTATTAGCATATAGGGAGTTGAATCTGGTGCAGTTTCACCTACGTAGTTTCTTGGAGCAGCCCTGGAACATGTTCGCTTCATAATAAAAGCGGAAAATTAATTGACAGCATTACAGACTTACCTAATTTTCTTGTTCCAAGTCATAAATTTGGTGGAATTACTTTGGAATTGTCTGCTACTGCGGATCAAGATAGTTCATTCCTTCAAGTTAACTTTATTTAGGATAATGTATAGATGACACAATTTTTTTTTACAATCTTGGGTGTTTTTGACATAATTACAGTACAATTAGTTCCCTTTTCTGACAGTATGCTTTTGTTTGACATCTATTGTTTTTAGGATTATTAACATCAGAAGGAGGTGGGCTTAATTACACCATCAGATACCACAGTGTAGATGACCACCTAAAGCACAGCTGTTGACACCTGTACTAAATATATAAACTGCCATATATACCCAGGAGATGTGTCCTGAATAATCTAAAGGATCTTGAGTAAATTTGTCCATTTTAACTTACTATCAGTTAAAGACAAAACCAATGTCAAATGAAATCAAACACCACTTCTCTGTTGATTACATAGACAAAAATGGTCCTTAACTTCTCTTATAGCTGTTTTAGAGTAGCTTAACTCACTACTGCTTGAAGTTTAAATAGCAAGGAAATGAAAGCGTGCACAGAAGGCTTCGCTTCATTTTCATTTCTGCCCCTCCCTGGCCCCCCACCTTGTGCAATAGTGGAATAAAGATGTAGATCCAGATTGGAAGTATATCCATACACACCCTGTAGAGATTTTGATCTGGCCAGACCCAACCCTGTTCCGTGGAACTATGAAGATGCATGAGTCTGTCACTGCGCCTCAGCGATAAGTGCAGAGTCTCAGCAGAGCTCAGCAGGTTCAGTGCAGTGCTGTGCTAACACAGCCAGCTCTCTGACAGATTGGAGCTGGCTCACATCCACCTACCCTGGAGTACAGACAAAACAAGTTCACGTCTATCTGCACGTGTTCATAAAAGCCAACGCACAGCTGCACAGCCCAAAAGAGGAAGGGAGTGGCTCAGGCCAGAGGCTCACCCTGCTCGCTACACATTCGCTGCCTAAAAAAGGAAAGACAGCTCAATATTCTGGAGATAAAAAAAAAAAAAAAAAAAGCTCTGGCTTGGCTTGTTTGATGACGCAACACACAGAGAGTTGTGCAAGAAGTTTGCCTTTCAGAGAGGTATAGAGCTGCACTTCCCTGAGTGGGGAGCCCCTGCTAAATGGCACAGCTAATTCTTCAGAGTATGATTCCTGCACTAGTCTTTCAGCCTCCATTAGGTCAGCCAGCTGTGAAAAGAGGGAGAAAACTCATGGTGGAAGGGGGAAAGAAAACCAAGGCCATGTGCACATGTATTTGGCTCCATATTTCCCCCATACGAACACTACAATTTTATTACTTTCAGGTAGGAAGGAAAATCTGTTAACAATTTAACTTGGTGAATCTCATCTCTGTGAATTCAATTTTGTTCCCTATAATGGTAGAATTTATAATAAACAGATTTTATATATAATTTTAATGAATTTCAGTTCAACTTCTAGGTTTCAGCTTTACATTTTCCAGCCAATTTAAACTAAATGCAAAGAAAAACAGTGTTACTGATACTACCAAAAGAAAGACAAACAAAATGGCATCTGTGGAAGAAACATATACTAATTTATTCTTGATCGGTTTGTTTAAAAGCTATCTTTGCTTTAACAAGTGTGGATTCAGTGAAATTTTATTACCATCAGCTTCAGAAAGACAGAAAATTACTAGTAGAGCCTAATGTTTATCAAAGCATTTAAAAGTTTGACATACATCTTCACATGTAGAAAATAACCTCACACAAAGACAGAACTATTAGAATAGTAGGCACTATATGGAGTAAATCTTAATGTTTTCAACCTGATTTCATATTTAGCATTTCTTACCTTATGTTCTTATAATGTTGGTACACATGAATAGTAACCCCAACACTTGCCCGAGATAAACACCAAACCCATGTTAGGGATGCTTTTCTGATAGTATAGTAACTCCTGGAGTCAGCTGAGATATATGGTACAGTCATGGGAGTAGAGAAACAACGTTATCTTACATGACATTTGTGACTGGAAATATTAAAATAAACTGTTTATCATCCCAACAAATGTATTAAAACACACATAATGTTATTAGTTGCCTCTTGCCTTATTTACCATGTTATTTTACAATGCTAAAACTACCACATTGGAGAACAAAACTTGTATTTAGCAACAGAACTAAGGACTTTTCTCCTGCATGTGCATTTACAATTTTTCAATAATACAAATTAGATTTGCATTAGCTTGATGGATTAAAATTGGTCAAATTTAAAATCACAGGATTTCCTCCTTCCTCAGAATTTGCTTTTAACATAAAAATGTGAGCATAGTCAAACTCATTTGACATGGTTTTATGTAAAGTATTTTATGAAAAAAATGCTCTTGAAACTGACGTGTCATTGTTTCACAAAGTCTAACAAAAATCCTATGTACCACCAAAAAATCCTGTAACTGGGAAAAGTTATACAGTCCCAAAAGTTTAACGTAAGCCATCTCATCTTTTTTTCCTAGTTCAGAACTTCAGAAAGCTGTGTGACAATGCCAGGAATGGCAAAGTTGGAAGTCACCAGCAGATGCTCAGAGAAATCACCTATTTTCCAAGGTAGAAAGGCTAAATACAAAACTGATGTTCCCCTTCTGCTCTGAATGGTGAAGGCAAGATAAAGATCTATTATTGACTAAAAGTAGCAACTTAAAACTCTCCTGAATTAAGTGATTGGCTTTTCATTACCTTTTGGAACTGCCACTGGACAAAAATGCCACCTGCGCTGATTGAAAAAGATCAGCACAGGTCTAATGAGGAGCAGCTGAGAGAGCTGCTCAGGATGTTTAGCCATGAGAAAAGGAGGCTCGGGGGGATCTTATTCATCTCATCAACTATCTGAAAGAAGGTTGTAGTCAGGTGGGTGTCAGTCTCTTCTCCCAAGTAACAAGAAGCAGGACAAGAAGAATGAACCAGGGGAGGTGCAGCTTGTATATTACAAAAGATTTCTTTGAAGAAGCTGTTTGAAGCACTGGAACAGGCTGCACAGGGGAATGGTTGAGTCCCTAGTCCTGCAAGTATTTAAAAGAGGTGTAGATGTGGCACCACATGGTGTAGTGGTGGACTTGGCAGTGTTAGGTTAACGGTTGGACTCAATGATCTTAGAGATCTTTTCCAATTAAAACAATACTATGAGTCCATGATTCTATGAGAGACTGGATCAGTGGATAAGGGAAGAGCAACCGATCTTGTCCACCCAGACTTTTGTAAGGTCTTTGATAAGGTCCCCCACAACGTCCTTACTTCTAAATTGGAGAGATAAGGGTTTGATGAGTAGACTATTAGATGGACAAGAAATTGGCTGCAGGGCCAGTTCAAAGAGCTGCTTCATTCAATGGCTCTATATTCAAATGGAGATCAGTAGTGTTCCTCAAGCAAACCAGTGGTGGAACTAGTGGTGTTCCTTAAGGGTCCATACCAGGTCCAAAATTATGCCCCTCTAGTCTGAAGCACCTCCCCTTTGAAAACAGGTTGAGAGAGTTGAGCTTGTTCAGGCTGGAGGAGAGAAAGTTCTGGAGAGACCTTAGAGCAGCCCTTAATATTTAAGGGAACTTATAAGACAGATGGAGATAGAGTTTTTTTACTGGAGTCTGTAATGGAAGAATAAGGCAAAACTGTTTTAAACCTAAAGAAGGTAGATTTAGAGTGAGAGGTCTAACTCAGTAAGGCAGTTATTGTTCACCAGTGAAGGTTTTGCTCTAAGGAACAAACAAGTAAACTCAGTGCAACATGTGAGTACAAATAATTTACTGCAAGAATTGGTCATTATAGTCTCTATGTCTTTGCATCAATTAAAAATGTTATTATAGTTTGAAAAGTTAGTAATTTGACTGCTTCATTAGATGATAAATTTGTTTAATATAGTGATTTGATGTCATGTAACAAGGGTTATATTTTCGCATGAAGTTGAAGGTGTTTGAAGTTTCAATAATTTACAAATACCCTTTTCAAATTTTCTAGAAATTATATCAAGATTTATCACTTATAGTACCAAGCAAAATGGAATTCTATCCACTGCTGGACATAATTTATTATCCACAGAGATCTGCAAATACTGAGGAAAAATCTTTAAAAATGTACTTGTACATCATAAGGTTTATAACCTCAAGAATTACCAGGAGTAGGATAAAAGCAAAAATAACCAAATGGTTTTAAAATGTTGTATTGACTTTCTTTACCCAGACTTTCTTAAATTGCCCTCTCTCTCAGTTTCTGTGAATTTCTTTTTTAAATTTATTTTTCTAATTTTTTCTTTTAATAAACAAGATTTTGGACCATGTTTTATAAATGTATTGTCTTACTGGTCTTGTCAGGTTTGCAAGTACACATCCTTAGAACTATATATACACTACTCATTGTATAAAGGAACATTTGTAAAAAGAGGAATCAACACTATTTCTCTTTTGCCACTGCTGGAAGAAAAAGCTTAAATATCCACAGTGCATATCTGAGAGACTTCTTTGTCAGAACACTGACAGTTTCTGAAGGCAAGTTCTTAAGAAAAAATTAGCAACTCACAGCTTTGTGAAAAAGGGTAATGACAAATGTAAAACGTCATTTTCAAAGACACTGGTTACACAAAGAGCTGCTTGTTATTTCTTGCTACATCTGTGATCATAAAGGCAGTTTTTGCTTCTTATTTTTAGTCAAGATTTCCATCAGGTTGTTTTTTTTTTATTGTATATATCATACACACAATTATAATAAGCTCCAGATCTCTGACTTGGCAATAGTTTTCTAAATAACGCAAATAAAAGACAACACCATTGCAAGACATTCAGTAAGTCTGGAATGATTTAGATCCAGCTACTCTACTGAACTCTTACAGGCTGCCTTTATAACCTAGCTGGTGAGCAACTACTATATTTTCTATCCTGAATTCTTTATAATCAGGAAAACTTGTCTGGACACTTCTTTTACATTAGCTGTCCTCTGCAAGAGATTCTAAAATATCTGCATATTGATGTTCAGAGGTTTTGAGTGAGGCTTTTCTTGGAAATTAGGCCAACTTGTATCTAGTCTTAATGATACAGAAATTTAGCATATCACTGATAAATCACTTCTATGTTATCACTAAGAACAGAAGATTTCTGAAGACTGTCACACCGCTGCTAAAATATAAAAAAAGAAATCAAACCAGCCAGGAATGAAATGAACTCTCAGGTCAAAAGGAAAAGATCTGAACATTTGTTTTCGTATTCCACCATAAGGGCTCTTTCTTTCTACCAGTCTGCATTAAAGCTTACAGGTATCTCAGTGTTACATTTTTTATTCTTGTTATAGCCCCTCCTACTTGAGTAATAACACACAAAGACAGTTTGAATTATGGATCAAGCCTGTGAGACACTGAGCTTGCTACTGAAGATGTGGGGAGACAGATGCACCTTTTCTAATGTTTATCAGTATGAGCTGAGGGAAGACTAAATACTGAATACATGTGAAAAAATCAGGGGTCTGGGCACGTTAGTAAAGGTATGAAGAATGTTCGGGATTTGGTCTCAAAATTTTATTATGAAATTACTTCTTGGAACAGAAAGTGAATTGTAGTGGAGGGCTTGTTTTTCCTTGTCTTTTTTTTTTTTTTTTTAATGTTTCCTTTCTATGGCACATCAGTGCCCCTAAGTAGCTCAAAGCAACCTAGCAACAGTTAGTACACATTGTATGTGTGACAGGAGCAACACATTCCAGTTCTTATGATTTCTGGGATATGGCCATGAGAAAGAAAATATGCCCAGATCGGTGCTGAGTGTGTATGAACTGGCTGCTCACAGCTGGGTATGTCAAAAGAGACAGAATAATCTCTGCTGTCTTGTCAGCTGCTTTATAAGAGGGCAAAAAATTCCATATCAGCACCCTTTCCTTGCCTTTAATCACCCTACCATTATCTTCTCTGAAGAAGGCAGCACAGTAATTCAAGCAAACTTTTCAGACTTTAGCATATATTTGCATACTATGAATTAGAAATTGCAAAGATTAAGGATTAGCTTTGATTGGAGCAATTGGTTCGTCTGCGGGAGCACAACTCGAAGGGCAAATAAAAAGAAAATTCCTCTACTACAAGAATGCTATTGCACATCTACAGTAGCACTTCTCCTGAAAAGCTGCAGATATCGTGATGCACAGCAAACCTCCTTGGGAGATGAAGCCCTTGGACACGCTTTGGAAGTGCAGAGGCATTCAGTTTAAGAGCACATCCCTAACTAGCAGAACTGTGGGGAGGAGAGGAGGGAGATGTCCATATCTCTCTTTTAAAGAGGATTCTCTCTTTGGCAATCTGCTCAGAGGAAGGTATAGCAGTATGACGTAGGAGGATGGGGGTATAGGGGCAGAGAGGCAGGAAGACCCAATCTTTCAGTACACAGTACATGATCACCAGATGCAGGTGCAATTCCTCAGATGCCTGAGAATTTCTTTACTTCCCTCTGAAAAATGCCTAGATAAGCTCCTCTGCTTACTCCTTGATTAGGTTCAAGTAGCTTCACTTGTTAATTTTTGGTCTTCCTCTGCTGGGAAAGGACAGGGGAATCACTCTTATCAACTCACCTTACCAATTATCAGGAAAGGGTAAGGCAAAATGGCAAGAAGAGTCAGAGAAAGAAAGAACATACTTTACAGCATTTGCCCCAGACCTGTTAGCGGCCTTAGTAGTCACTAACAACCCAAGAAAAGCACATGGAAGAAGAATACAGGAATATGAAGAATAAATTAAAGAATAGCCTCCCAAAAGAGAGATTTGATCCAGATTCCCTGTGCAATAGTGTATAAATATAATGAGATTAAATACTTACAGTAGTAAGGATCAAAGGCCAAGGTTTGTAATACATTTTTGACAGGGGAATGTGAAAACAAATCAATGCCTGGTGGCCTACAGATGCCTAGCAGGAAGGGCCTATATCCCAATGAAATCAGGATAAGTCAGAAACTTCTGAAAATCCCACTAAGTGCCTTGATAGTAGCTCTGCATGTCTACATAGCATTTGAAAACCTAACTCTCAGCTAAATCATCAATCAGAAAACAGAAGACAACTGACAGCAAAGGATTACAATTCTCCTCACAGTTTCTATGTCATTCAGGAAGAAAAAAAAGAAAAACATTTTCAGAATTTGTAATGTAAAAATTTCACATCTGGGGTTTAGATACAAAATGATGCTCTATATCCCCAGAAGCAAATAAAATCGAAAATGGCAATACCAAAACATTGAAGCACTTTAAATATTTTTACAAGTCTGATTAATATTCAGTAAACTTAGCTGACATGACAAAGTTCAACACAGTAACAGAAACTTACTGTGATTCTCAGTACTACTAGAAAAAGCAGCATGGCATTTTTTCCATTATCAGTGGAAAATTTCAGCATAGATGTCATAGATGCACTGGTCTTTCCTAACTGTGTCATGACCAATATGCATTTACTGGATACAGAATTTGATGCTGGGCTCAGTTTTTACCCTTCAAAATTCCCAGCCCAAATAAAAACACACTGCTTGAATCACAGGATCAGTGACTCACGCCATAAAATCAGGCTTCCTCTTTATTTGGACATTGAACAACTGGCTTGACCCAAGTTACAACAATTGTTTGCAGAGGGAAAAAAGCAGCAATTTCCCTTAAGCACAAGGAGAGCTGGTAATAACAGATGTCAGCTTAAGTGTGTTAATAGGGTCACAGGATCATTTACGTTTTGCTCAGTGTGTGAGTTTTTGAAGTTTTTGTAGCTTTTAAACAAATGCAATTATTGTACTAGAAAGGAAGAGAAACAGCCCCAGCAACACTTGTAGAAATAATAGGTCTGTTAGCTAAGAGAGTTTAAAAATCTCGCTCCTTTATGCTGGAAACTGTGTTGCTGACTACAAATAAAGATGCTGTAAAAAGCACAGGGAGCAACCAATTTAGAATATGTTGCAGATGTAATGATCAGTACTTATTTTAACCTGAGCAGATACCAGTGCTTCAGATATTCAAACTGATATTTAATTACTACTTTTACTTTGAAATTCAATTTTATTTTAACTTGTGAAGGTATTAATTGTTGCCAATCAAATTTCCCATCTATTTATTACTCTCCTGTCCCCAAGACTCAGCTAATGCCCTGCATGCTTAATTTGTGCTTTTCATGATTTGTGCATTACCAATATTCATATTCAGCAGACAAAGTTCTCTTCCTGTCTTACCCTTATATTTTTCCTTTGCTTACACCTACACAACCCCACTGCCTTCATAGTACATCTTCAGATAGACTTGTGCAATGTTAACTGAGGATAATGGTCATGCCATGCCAGCTTAAACAAAGAAAGAAAAGGCAGAGAGAAGAAATGGAAAGGCAGAAATCTAAGTCACTCTCCTTTGAAAAAAAAAGAAATTACTATCTCAAAGACATAAGAATATAACAATCTAATCCCAATGAAGGATAATTAGGAGGCTGGAGTACCTCTCCTATGAAGACAGGCTGAGAGAGTCAAGTTGTTCAGTCTGGAGAAGAGAAGGCTCCAGGGAGACCTTTGAGCACCTTCCAATACCTACAAGAGAGATGAAGAGGAACTTTTTGCAAGGGCATATAGTGACAGGACAGCGGGTAATAGCTTCAAAATAAAATGGGGCATGTTTAGAATGTATATAAGAAAGAAATTCTTCACTGTGAGTTGTGGATACCCCATAGGTCAGTTTAGACAGTTCTCTGAGCAGACTGGCCTAGAGGAAGGTGTCCCTGTCCATGGCAGGGGGTTTGGAACTAATTGATCTTTAAGGTATTTCTAACCCAACCGGTCTATGAATCTATGATTCTGGGAGTGTCAAATTTATTCATATCAATCCAATCTGAGTAAACTATGCTCAGAACCATAAAATGCTGCAGAAGTATAGCATAAAGAGAAACCTTTTTGATCTCTATCAACTGTAAGTAAGCTCAAGGTAGCTGGGGTGAGGGTGAGGGGGGCAGGGAGGTGGTGTTTCAGTAGGGTTAATAACCTATTTCTGAAATAGAAGGGGGATTCAGCAAAAATTAATCTGTAGCAAAATAAAACACTAGGCTTCAAGTTATCGCTGTGATTTGTCATAGTGAACCAAACACAACCACCAAACAGAAACAGGGTTTTGGCAATCAACAGACACCTTGCTGCCAAACATTTCAAAGAATTCACATGATAAAGCATACAGGTGTATGATAAAATATCTTGAAATCTTTTGCATCGCTGCCAGACAGATAGGAATTGATTATGTAGAATTATAATTCTTCTTTCCCCATTAGAGCTGCCTCATACAGAGAACTGTCTTTTTTATAAAAACAAGTCAAGCTTGAAAGTTCAAATCTACATCAATGCTTGCTGCCAATACAGCGAAGTGAGGAATGTAAGAGTGAGAAACAGCAGTGGAGTAAGGGGATAATGTAAAACTTCTCCTTTTTGTTCACCCCCAGCATTCCCAGCATTGGAGCCCAGAGTGCCATGGAAACCTGTGCTGAGTCAGGCAGGGGAAAGCTGCTGGGCTGCTCTCACAGCCACATGGGACATGTTCTCTTCTCCTGCACAAGCAGAAACCCACATTTATCTCTCTGTTTTTGATGCAATGACCAGGCCTGTACCTGGGCTTGCTGAGAAATTTTGTCCCAAAAGATCTTAAGATCTTATTTTGGTAGTTACAAGATTCCAGAGATGGCTTCAAAAAAAGGGTACATTTTTAATAACTGTAGCCATCTCCTAATATTTTATTATACCATGGAAGTGTTTTATCCAGAGAAGCTTTTTGAAATATCCAGATGTCATGTGAAATACATGTCTGTTTCCATAGTCCAGACAGATTTCAAAGGCTCTAAAAATCTTACCCAGACTTCATCAAGAGTAACCTGACATCATACTACTGAACCTGCTGACTGCACTGTCTACAGTCAAGATGCTCAGAGCTGCCAATATGGGAGATATAGCCCATCATCTGCAAATATTATATATCCTTTTATGAGCATATAGAAAAAATCTGTCACTACGGGGGGGGGAGAAGTGCTTTAATTCTTTTTTTCTCCTAGAATTATAGGAAAGTTCAGTAAGTGATCTTTATTTTGATGTGAGAATTCCCACCCCTACTTCTTTTTTCCAATTTTCCCTCAAAAGCTCATGAAGCATTTTTATGAGCTTTATAAAAAAGGGTTGTTCTTATTCTTTCATACTCAAAATGCACAATGTCTACTGTCACAGGCTATGATTTTAAGCCATTCAGTGGAACCCATTTAACTGTCTATATATTAGATACATGAGGAAAAATTGCAATGTTTGGATCCCTTATACAGAGTCAATGCATTACACTTAATAGTTATCTGGAAGAGATCAGTTCTGCAGTAGTGCAATCATTCTCAGGATTTCTGTTTTGTTGGAATACATCCACATATAGAACATGAAACATGAATTTTTCTAACTTAGCACACTACTTTTCTGGAGAATGTTTGAAAAATATTGTATATATATAAAACCAGAGGGAAAATATAGGCACCACTATACGCAGTACTTTCAATTATTTGGAATTTGCCAAGGACCATAGAGCTAACGTCACTGTTCTCGCTAATCAGCAATTTGTGTAAGTGACAAGCCCTGAAACATTGCAAGTCTTCAGATGTTGCAGAAGTGTTTCCACTTTTCAAGATCAGACCATAAGTAAACTATGGGGTAATTTAATAATGGCACATGATCGGCTCGATGTCTCATCCAGCTTTATGGACCATCACCAAACTACCAGAAGAGAGTAAGATCAATTTAATTGCAAAGTTTGAAGAAGACTTACTTATTAATCCTCATTTTTAAAGCTCCTATGTGTCTGCCTGCTGTATGAGTCAATATCCCCAGGCATATCATGCTAGACTTCTGCATTAAGTTAGTCTTCTTAAGACAACAAAATGAAATGCAAGAAAAGTAATCTCTTCCCATGCAGAAAACTTTCTGGTCACACAAGTTTAGACACAAAATATTATCCCCACTTTACACCTCCTCTTTTTCTCTAAATTCTGAATGACTAGAAAACACACGTTCTTTGATGGCAGCATCACTGCAGGTAAGTACTGCTAACACATCTTTTGTGATAGTTAAAAAAACAGCCATTGTGCTTTGAGAGTCCTTCCAGCCCAGTAATGTCTCCAGAAGTGTCCACCTGTGGAAATACTGGAAAAGAGAGGATCAGAGCATGCAGGTATGGTATTTCACCCATAATATTCCGTTTGTCTTCATCTATTTTCAGATTTATTTTCAAAGTGCTTCTTCAATCTGTCTGTTAACCCATATAAGTGTCTTGCAAACACAGCATCTTTTGGCAAAGAATTCCAGAGTCATAACACCTGTTGCAGTGAAGAATCACCTCTTTTTGTTTGTTTTGAAGTCCTCTATTCCAAGAAGATAGTAGAGGAGGACCATCTGATGGATTTTGTACTGGAAAAAACATGAACAGATCCCTATCTACCTTCTCTAAGGTACTCATTATTTTGCCAAGCTTTATCATACTCACAAACTTTCCCTTTCGTAGGCTAAGGAGGTCCAACCTACTCAGCTGTTGCTTGTATGAAAGCTGCTCTACATTTTCGTTTCATTATTGTCCCTGTTTCTTTTTTTTGATACAGCAAGGTACATAGATTATGAAAAAAAAACATATACTAGCTTCATTATGATTTTTGTTTATTTTCCTGACAATTCTTCATATTTTATCTGCTTTTTTGACCACTGACACACTCTGAGCTCATTTCCATAAAGCTATCGTATCAGTGAGGTTAAAAAAATCATAGAAGTATATCAGTGTATCTTAAACCTCTGAGACTTTACTAAAAGTTGTTATGCACTAAGTAGTTCTGTTATATAGTAAAACTTTTATTGTTGAATTTATCTGTCATGTTTCAGCGATGGGAGAGAGATATCCAGATGACAAAGGAGCAATTATTTATAGCAGCCTGGATACTGGAGTACTCATGCCTGGCTATATTCAGATGTGGCACTATAAGAGGATAAGGTAGCATCAGACTTCCCTAAAATGATGTCTGATAAATGGTATGTTGCTATGACATATTTGTACACTTATGTGCCATGCACATTTACAACTGGCCTGGCTGTATTTTTTATAAAAAGTCCCAAGAGCTGATTTCTACCTCTTTGCCTTTAGACATCTGAAGAAAACAGCAGCACTCCCAGCAGTTTGACATTCTCATTGAAAAAATTTCTCTGTTGAAACAAAAACTCAGCCAAAAATATAGAGAGAGGTTTAGGAATTCAATCTGAAAGATTCAAGTGTTTACTTTTTTGCTAAAACCTTGTAGTATAAGAGCCACACTGACACATTAACAAGGCCAAGGATGTCTTGATGAGACTAATTTTCTGGGTATTGCAGGACTGTGTTGGTAGTCACTGGGTTTTTATGTGCTGTGAATACTGGTTTCTTTGTTAGTTAAACAATCCACTTATTCCAGAAACTTTCCATACCTCAATTCAACACTTTGTTGCACCAAACTGAACCCACAGTGCCAGAATATCCATTTTACGCTCATATATTTTTTTTCTTTTAGATAACAAAGGCATACATTCGTGCTGTTTATCAGAGACATTGCTCTTTGCAATTAGAATTGAGGAGAAGGGGTAAATACTACTCTTTCTGTAAGAGAGAATTGCGATAACACTTGAATTATCTGAATATTTCACTACCCTGCTTTTAGTTCTTCTTGGTGTAGTTTCTCCAAAGCTCCAACAAGAACTTTTGGCAGGAATTCCTTTTCCCATGCATAGGCTATGCAATTTTATCACTCCTCATTAGGTCCTGTTGATTCACTTTGGTTTAAAAGAAACCCAGGATGGATACTGATCATTTAAAGGGAGATCAGTGACATACTTTCCACTTTTGCAGCTAATAGGGTAGCTATTATAATTCGTAGTGTAAAGACTTTTATTCAGGGACAGAGAATATAGTCATGAAAATATGAAACATGAAAAGGCAAAATGTACATTTTTTTTCTTTCCAGTGGAGGAAGAAGTTCAGAGTACTGTAAAAATAAAATAGCTGCAAAGAGCAATTTACATTGGCTTATTAAAGTCAGCATTTAAATTGAGAGCGAGTGCTTTTAAAGTACTGTAAGAAAGAGCAAGGATGCCAGTTGGATAGCTAGCTTTAGACAGAAAACCAGAATAAGGTGTAGTTTGAACAGAAGATCAAAGAGAGGCACTTACAGAAATTGTATGGTGTGCTGGCTACTAGCACAGGAAGCTACAGTCAAGGCAACTAAAGTCAGAGACATAGGGCAATTATTTAAAAACACACATAAATACAGCATGTCCCTGCTTGGCATTCAGAGCTGCCTGTAATCCCGTAACTGAGGCTGGAAGCAAACTCCTATTAGCAGGAAAAGTAGAGAGAGAAACCAAAAAGCGCTTTGAAGATGTGGATGTCTTTATCTTCATTAACTAATCTTGTCAACTCAGTAAATTTATTCCAGTGAGTAAATGATTGAGAAAACCTTACAGTAAATGGAGGAGAAAGTGGGAAGAGAAGCACTTGATATTGTGGAAAAATCTGTTTACTGCTTAAGAGAGATTATTTTTTTCCCCAGTCTTGTAAAATGTCTGTGGCAAGGTCTCTGACATTGTGGAATAATTATTTTTTCCACAATAACTTTTAGTTCAGTATGATCATAGAACAAAAAGCCTGGAGGATTCACCCTGCCAAGCTACTCTAACCTTAGCTACTCTAACACAGGCCTTAGGATTTTTATTTAATCACTATATGCAGGGTCATAACAGGAGGACTACAATTTTAGTCTCTCCATATACTGAATCAAAACTAGATTTTGCTTCTTTGTAAGTTTTATGATTCAGTTGCTTGCATACACAGATATTCCTGATAAATAAACATGAGAAACAGCAAACAAACAGCAGAGAATGAGTCATACAATCTTTAAGCAATGATACTATACTGATCAGCATACACATGATAGTAAAGATGCAGGTTGCATCTTCAACTTTTTTCTGAAGTTATAATGAACCTTGGTGACCCATCAGTCATTCAAGCTGGCACACAAACAAACATGCACTGTTTTGCTTTTATGCCAAGTACCCGACTTTCCTTTGCATGGAAATAGGAAACCACTCGTGGGTGCTGCAGTACAGATGTAGCAACAGCAAATTTTGTATGTGTTAGTTTGTACTAAAAGACATTTGCCTGGTTAGATTGTTGTCAGCAGTATCGTTCATTTGCTGTTTATCCCAGAAGATTTGTTTGCAAACACTGCTGAAAATGTCAGCCAAGTTTAATACATCATATATTATTATAATGAAATAAAATACATCATCATCACAAGTATTTTTTTCATGCCTAATTGACATGCCCTCAAGGAATTTAAAATCTAGCTAATGCTGTTAAGTAACTAAAGGTTTGGTCCTTACAACTCTTTTTCCTTGCTGGGCAGCACTTAAATTATGTGAGCCCTCCAACTGACTGCAGGAAGATTGCTGGAGTTATTAATCACAAATGAAAATTTTATTATGGCATTTGTCATTAGATAATGACAGTACCTTCAGGAAGCCCTGTATTTTCTGCAGTGGGTGTAAATACATTGAACACAGACTTGAAGAAAACTTCTGAGCATACTTAAGATGCCAGTAGCTGATGCAGTTACTGATGTGTGTTTTGGCCAAAGGCAGGCATGCAAGGTGCGAAGTTTCAGGTGCACATATTATCCTGTCATATTTCACTGTTTCAGGTTCCATACAGCCTCCTTGTCACTTTCTTATTTTTTCTGCCTTGGGACATTTCTAGTACAGTAGGATATATGAACATTTGTTTTTTTCCAAAGGCTCAAAAATGCCATATTCACTTCCAAACCTATGTCTCTTCTCAGACAGCAGTGCATTGCGCTGCTGCCAAATACAAACTTGTGGGCTAGATGTCTTGTTTAAGAAAGGTAACCTGAAACTCTGTAAGTTTCATTTAATGTTAACATCTGCATTTATTCAGCTGAAAATTATATGCACAAGGCTAGCTCCTAGCTGGTGTAAACAAGGACAGCTCCTCTGAAGTCACTGAGGATTGCCTCCACTTACACAATCTAAACATATGGTATATATTCATCAGTTCACTTCCCTTACACAAACTTGGCCAGATTGCCAGTGAGGTATTCATTCATATACTACTCATACATACTCTTGTGCTATAAAGAGCAGCCCTCAATTATAAATTGAAATACATATCATTGCTCAGATCAAGGATATGCTGAGGCAGTTTCAGCTGGCACAAACGGTTCTTGAAACCAACGTTGATTATTAAATTTTCCATTTAAAAATGAATCTCAGAAACTTTAACTCACTGCTGCAGCTGTCCTTTTGTGCACAGATTGGGCAACTGTGTTGGCTCTTTCTCTCTTGCTTCATGCCCACTTAGTCATGGATTCAGAAATCCCCTCCTGCTGTTCGTATATGGAGGATGAAATCTGGCTTCCCCCTGCCCCATACTCTGTCCTAAGCTTTACCTCAGGGTCACTAGCCCATGCTCAGAATTAACTGAAGTTTGACATTCAAATCCTAGTTTAAAGGCAAGGAAGAGCAAACAGAACTAGAAAACAGGACAGACAAAGGGGATCAGTAGTAGGCTTGACTACACAAAAGGGAGTTGCAAAGCCAGAGGCAGGTTCTTTTCTGGGAGCACAATGAAAGGACACGAGTCAGTCAAGAAAAGGATGGGCCAAAACTAACATAAGGAAACTCCAGTTTAGAAAGGAGGAAAAAATTCTTTGCTATAAGAGTGCCCATGGACACCTCCTCAAGCAGGCTGCTCGTGGAGGTGACTGAACATCAGGCCTTGGAGATTTCCGAGATCTGATGAGATAAGGAGAAAGGTGATCTTAGATAAGGAGAAAGGTGATCTTACTTTGAGGCTGGATTTAACTCCAGAGTTAGTCCTGCTTTGAAAGGGGATTTAATGAGATCGAATCCCTGCAAATCTTAATCATGCTGTGATGCTGCAGTTCAGTTAAATTCATTTTTCAGGTGACAAAAGTGTCAACAAGATAATTCCAGTGATTTGAGGTGAGTCACACTTTGCTACATGAATAAAATTTACAGTGAAACTCATTCCATCCTTTATGATGAATTATATTATGTATGATATATTTTAATATGGAATGATTTGATGATATAATATGTAGTATAATTTTTTCATTTAATCAACCCCCAACAGATGATAGCCTAATTTTTACGTGATGTTCTGATAAAATCTACAATTTAGCAGACATGAGGAAAGAAAAAACACTTTCAGGTGTATAGAATAGTTTACTGACATTGAGCAACAGCATTGATAGCTTCAAAGATTTTGCTTCATCTTCAGAGAAAAATTTCTAATGAAAATGTTGACCTAAAGAACAGGGATACAGAACAGTATTAAAACAACTGAACATTTTAGTGTCTGAGATATTCTGCATATTTTAAATACCAAAGGATTTGAAATTCTTTTGATTAGAGATAAAAAAATAAAAACTTTTAGATCTGTAAATGCTAGTAAAACATACTTTATTTATAATTCTCTAGAGCTTATGGTGATAACTAGTTGTTATGTTTGTAGCTTTTTCAGAAAGTGAACTTTTACTCTGAATTTCCTTTGATGCTGTTATTTGCCGTTTATTTTTCACTATTAACAACTAAGATGATATAACCTTCAAAAGGAATCTAAGTGATATATGTTAAAAAAAAAAGCCTAAACCCCAAATTAATTTTTTTTTGTTTCCCTTGTACTGCTACATCCCATATAAAACCTACTTTTGTTTAGAGTTTGTACTGGGGGGGCATCAGCTTACTGAAAGCAGATGATCTTTGCACAAATTCTCTGTTTGTGTGACATAAGAAATGACTAACCCTGTTTTTGGAAACCATGTTTTTCACTTACTGCAATTGTGTAAAGAGAACATAAAAATAAAATTAAAAAGTAAATTATTCTCTTTTGATTGCAACTTACATCACCCTGCACCTGTGTAAACCACCAAACAAGGTGTGAAGTAGTCACCAGTGAGTTTCAAAATACCTCCTCATTAACAAAGATGTTTTAAAAGATTATTGTCCAAAATTAGTTTCTATGATACGAAAATAAAATTAGCATCTTTAAATATTTACAAAGTCAATGTGTATTTTAAAACTAGGAAAACAACATCCTCTCTAAGATGTAAATAATCTATTCAGAATGAAAAATGTATTCAACAGCTTTAGCATCATTCTCTTTTCATGCACCTTTTGTGAATAGACTTGATTTTTGACAGTGCCTTCATTATTCAAAAATATTTCAACCAGTCATTACCCAAAGATGAAGATAAGTAGGAGTGAGCCCTGAGGCTGTTCGAGGTGGCTCACAAATATTCATTTGCACTTTAAAAGATCTGGGGTTTTTTGCATATCGGAACTGTTCTTTGAATGCTCACAGACAGAGATTGAAAGATGATAGAAAACATTCGGTAATTTTTTATTTTTTTTTCTGCAGTGACTCCTTTCAGATTTAGCCAGGTTGCTCACTGCATGCTTTCTCTGGATTTGAAAGGGTGTCTCATACAAATATAGCAAATGTGTGATGCCATCTCCGACGAAGCAGATTTGTAAGACATCACAAACACAGGTATGCTCTGGTGTTACTGCATGTTGCTGAAAGCTTCTTAAAAGTTTTTCAGTGTTTTCTTTGAGTCATAGTGGATTAGTTTGGAGAATCCACCTAAAGACAATATAGTATTAGGTGAAGAAGGCATTGAGAGACAGATTCTTTCTGAGAAGTTTCCTATTCAAACAAAGAAGCAAAAGAAAGAATGTGATGAGGGAGTCTTCTTGTCTCCCTTTCTGTGCAAGGTAAAGTCAAGGTGCATAGAAATAAAGGTGAAGTTGTGACATACCGAAATTAACCAACAGGATCACAGAAGATAGGCTGTGAGTTGCGGGAAAGCTTTTTGATTGCTTGCCTTTAATCCAGAGCCTGCAGCAGTAAATAGAAAATCCTTCTTTATAGTCTCAATTGTTTTTTTACCAGGCCCAAACTGAATAAAACTAGTCACAGAAAACAAGTAGAAATTGGAGAATGAGATCCCTGAGTAAAAGTTTAAAGCATGTAGAAGGCTGCAGATTTCCTTTAGAGCAATGACACAAAAGAGACTGAAGGAAAGTGCATCTGCTGGCCTACAAAAGTGACTCTTGAAGTGATAACAGATACTTTCTTCTAAGAAACTAGTAATAGTTCTTTCATATGTCACTACTCTGCCTGTGTTCAAAACAATTCTAATAAACTGCCTAAAATAACATTTCACAAAGCAGTGTTTAAAGGTACTGGAAAAGCACTGAAAAACCTTGAAATCTGTACTGGAAAAATACTGAAACCCCCTGAAACTTGTACCTAATGTGCATTCCTAGGGTTAATAATGTTTCTGCTAAATAGAGAACTAAAACAGCAGAGAAGGCACACTGTCATTTTATTACAATTATTACTATTAAAAGATGATGTAAGCCTCCTAGTAATGCAAAGGAGATTACCTGGTAGACTGTATGCTTATCTCCAGTTGGGTCTCAAGGATGGGATAGATGCTCTTAATGAAAGTGTCTGCTTTTCTAGGAGCCATCAGACTTTGCTGCACAGAAAAGGCCCAAGAGTCAGTATAATTCTTTACTAGTGACTATAATTTCCCAATTATTTACACTTAATTGCAAACTTCCATTTGCCATTTGTTGCTTCAGATCTTCAAGTTTGTAGGTAACAATTGGAATCACAGCAATATCAACAAAGATTTAAAAAAAATACAGGAAGAATTTTGGAGGAGCAGTAGTTGGTATGTTTGACAAATAAAAATCCTGCAGTTTTGTTCAAGCATGTACACAAATCTGTACAACTGACTCCACTAGTCATTCCACAAGCGGAGCAAGCACTGCACTCCCAAAAGCAGCCATTCATGGC
This sequence comes from Pseudotriccus pelzelni, assembly GCA_035584735.1. Classification (NCBI taxonomy): domain Eukaryota; kingdom Metazoa; phylum Chordata; class Aves; order Passeriformes; family Tyrannidae; genus Pseudotriccus; species Pseudotriccus pelzelni. The sequence continues at coordinate 9,740,627 of JAWMRA010000041.1, forward strand.
GCTGTCTTATTTGAACATTTTCCAAATAATTACACCAGCTTGTATGTTGGAATTTCCCTGGGCTGTATTCCTTCATTCCAAGTATTTTGTTATCTGCTAAATTTAACAAAAATCCTGTCATTTTTTCTCAAACAGAAAGAAGGTGAAAAATCTGATGTTGCAGATGCAGAATTTCATTAGTAGAATTTTCATCTCTAACGGCAGGGATTCCAATATAGATACTGAGGTATTATTGCCTTGGGGAGTGTATCAAGTTATAAAGATATGCAGGTGTTAACATAAATTATTTGTCAGTTCATAACTCAGTGGACTTACAGGCTTCACCAGAATAATATTTTTTTATGGTAACTGTAGTTTTGGCTTTTCAACTCATAATGTCCATGCAATGATGAAGTGGGTTGAAATTCAAAGCCCATAAATCTTTCCCTTACAGGATTCTTTTAATATTAATTTATAGTTCTTCATAAAACTACACAGATGAGAAAATTACCAAATTCAACTCTTCATTTCAGCTACCAGTTTCTGTAAATAACAGAATCCCTGCACATTTCTGGTATAAGCCAATGGAAAAAAAAAAAAAACTGACAAGCTGGAGAATACCCAAGACATATCTGAAAGCAATTTGTATTCTACTTGTCAAATTGTTTTTCCTTATAGTTGTCAGTGAAAAGGATTTTAAGGTAGACATCAACTGATAAATTACATAATTCCAGGAAACAGGACAATGAAATATATCCTTAGTATTTGCTAAATAATATCAACTCAGAAAATTTTGTTCTGAGAGACTTACAACTAAGAGTCCATTGCTCGTTGGGGTGAATAAGGATGATGCAAGAAAATCCTTGTCTAGAGACATTTGAAATATGTGAGAACAGGCACAGGGTGAGATATGGACAATCCCTGCCCAAGATACCCAGCATGTACAGTCCTGAGTCTAACTCTGTTCATGAAGAACAGAAGTGTAGCTTACATGGTAACCATCTTTCAAGGCTCTGAAAGTCCCATATAGTGATTACTTTTTTTTTTTGTTGTTTCTTGTTCCAGAATGAAGATTTCCTATCTTTCTGGGAAGCAATCCAGCATTCACCAACATTAGCAGCAGCCATTACGCTATATTTTGGGATCTAACTAACTTCTACTCTGAATTTTCTGGTGCAGAGGGGAGAAGAGAATCTCTTTTCCATTCAAAAGGTTTCTCGGGTCCACATTTGGTACAGCACATCTCTGTATTCTTCCCATTCTCACAGCTTACATCACCTATAAAAAATGTTAGAGGCTCAGGATTTGGTACTTTTCTTAATTTTTTTTTTTACTCACAGCAGGAACTTAAGAATTCGTGTCCTTTGTCTCACACACTCTTTAACTTCCATTTGCATGGAGAACATAAACAAGTGTTTAATGCTAACTCAGGGGCCCAGGCTTACCTTCTAAATTGTGTCTGTAGGTCAAACCACCCACTTTTGGCTTTGTCATCTCCTGTGGTAATTTCCAAACTGCAAAAGCAGTACTTTGCCTTTTCTTTGTCTTCCCTTGTATCTTCTTCAGACTCTCCAGTAAGAAAACACAAGACAGTGAACTATCCCTGTCCCAGTAACTCATTTAAGGTACTCTTAATTACAGAAGTATTAATATTTGGTGCATGAGTGTAAAGAATTGCCATTTCTTAAAATGTATGTGCTTATACTGAGATGAATTTTCTATGCTAAGTGCATGAATAATGCCCTCTTATGGCAAAATTCAGGGATTCCCCAAAATTTATTTGGTCTATAATTATTTACATGATAAATTAACCTTCAGAAAAAAAAAACACTTATCCTGGGAGGACAAAGTAATTATAAATTATATGATGTTACAGTCATAATGCATTATACTAACTTTTTTCTTCTTTATACTTCCTCCTCTTCTCTAATATTTGAGAGGATAAACCTGTCTTGAAAGCATTTTTTTTTTTAACAATCACGATAAGGAACTAACTTTTAGAACATTTTAATGAGTGTTCTTTGCCAATTGCTTAATTAAATTGAGTGCGTATAAAGCAGAGAGCAAGTATGTATTATACATATGTTTATTGATATTTACAACAAAGGATTTAATGGGTTTCTGGAACTGCTTGCAATATAAGTAAACTGTAAGGAATAAACAGGAAGACTGCATTGAAATATTACTGAAAAAGTTTATCTCCAGTTTCACAATACTTTGAAAGTACACTAAGATAAATTTTTATGAAGCAGTAAAAATTAAGTGTTTTAAACATTAGCAATAGCAAAATGGCAAATAGTAAAATTTTTAATAAATATTTTGAATAAATTCAGATTTTTTTCTTTTGACTTTTTTTTCCTCCTAACTGACTTTGAATAATGGGCAATGAATAAATTGAATTTAAGTTAGAAAGGTGTAATTTTGGAGAAGATACTGTGTTCTGGCTGCCATCCAAACTATAGTTTTTTAATTTTTTTTGTCTTCTTGGCTTAAAACAAACTAATCCTAATAGATTCAAATAAAGATTCAATTAACAGATGTTCTGGAGAGACTCATATAAAAAAAGATAAATATTTAGTGGAATGTTTATGGTGCTCAAGAAAAAACCAAATGTAGGCTCACTTTAAATTGTAGTTCTTTCAATAAGAAGCCAAGAACCAAGTTAAATTAACAGAAACTTTGAGTTACAGTAGCAAATTCTGAGGCTTGGTTCCCAATGTCAGATTTCATGCTGTATTTTGGATGCATCAAGTGCTTCCATGAAGCCTGTGCTAACTCTGAGTGAGCAATTAATAAAATAATAGGCATAAAGTGTATTTTCAATCCATAATAGCCAATAAATATATAGGTCAGAGTCTATGACTACTTCTAAGTCCTTTTTTAACTAATAAAATTTGATTTTAAGCTGATTACTTAATGTTATTTTAAATTAACCCATATCCTGATTGTCCTGAGGCCCAAAAACTTTACAAAGAAGTCAGCAGACCCTCTTAAACCCCACTGAACACACACCACCTTCATAGGCTTTCGCTATCCAGGCCAAGTGTTTGCTCATGGTTTTCAACATGTTCTAATGAATACAGTGGGGTAGCTTTCAAGAAGGGTTTTGATGACTGAAATATGATAAAACTGAAAAAAAAAAGCATTTTTAGAGCACTGAGAGTTTTTTTTAAAAAAAGGAAAACAGAGCTCCTCTCCCTGTGAATCACGAGCATTTGGAGGCACCTGTGACAAAGTTTTCTACAATGACAGAGCTCATACTACCTGAAAGTTCACAGGGCACAATCAAGAGCAAATTCTATCTTTTTTTTAGAACCTTACCGGAATGCAGTGGTATCGATACAACAAAGGAATAGTGATCAGTATTACAGGTAAAACATCAGTACACCACCACCTGTACCAGGATGATTCCGGAGACAAACCTTGCTTCATGGCAGACAACATCACAGTCCGTGAAATGAGTATTGTGATAAAGAATTAGAACTTGGATTCTACATAATCTCAGTGTTTCCCACCCTGGGGGAATCATAGGGTACTCTGGATTTACATTAGATTTGCCAGTGCTACTTCAGTTTCCTCAAGAAAAGGTAAAAATGGTCATACTGAGGTACTTGAGAGATCTGTTTTAAACTCAACTCCAGTGACAGGACATAAGACAAAAGGATCAGGCTTGATTAGTAGGAGAGGAGACACCTCTGGAGCCTATTTCATTTCTCACCATTCTCTGGTCCATATGCACAGCCCCTTGACATCTCCAGGGGACAGTGGGCATTATTTTTGTTTCAGTCAATGCTCTGCTTGGCGTGCATGCTTTAGATTACAAACTTCTTTGGAAGTTTTGCCCTTCTTTCATCTGGAGACACAAATTCTTCAACTTTTATTTCTTCTGTGCGTCAGAAACTTCGTTAGGGAGAGTAAAAGGGACAGTGGTCAACAGGACATGTTTAGGGAAGGACAAGGCATATGCAGAATGATTCTTCTGCTCCTCTTCTAACGTAACAGCCTGCAGAATGCAAACAACATGTAGTGAGCAATTAGCTGGCAAATACCATCAGTAAGGCTTAGTCTGTACTTACAGAGAACAAAACAAATCAAAGGCTGTAAGATATGCAGTCATTACTCTTCATTTGAAGATGAAGGATGGTGGGAAATAGGACTCTGCTGGTATATTATCAGGGATTAGACTGGGGGTGGCTAGATTTATATAAAATTTACTCCTAAAGCTTCTAGGAGTGTGTTTCAAACCAAGGATGAATAGGAAAAAAATCATAAACCTTCCTTTATTTTTATTTACTTTTTAAATCAGTGTTTCACATAATGCTCTATAAACACTGAAGTACCTCAATCAATGACAAAAAGTTACCTTTCCAACAGGTCTTTTCAACAGAATAAGAGGACTCCCTCGAGTGTTGTGAGTCCCATAGGTGTAGCAATGGATCAAGCACCAGGCTGGAGAGTGGCATGCTGTGTTGGAAAAGGCCATGATGCCCAGGGCTAGGTCACTGCCCCCTCTATCCTGCAGTAATCTTGTCTCCCTTCCTCTCCCCTTCTACCTTCTATCTGTTTGGACAAAAAGCTTCTCCATGGCCACTCCTGCTTTACATCCTTGTGTGTTCATAGAACTCCTTACACCATACAACCTTTATTCTAAGTACTTCCAATGCACAGATGACACATTGTTGCATCCTCTATGTATTGGTGCTTTCTTCTGTTTGTAGCTTGCTTGGCCTGAAGCCATCCTTGGTGCATCAACCACCCATCTCTTTTCATTCAAGTCTTTATTGTACATGTTCTTACTCATCAAATTGCAAAATAATGATGACTTGTATGATTTGTTAAAAACTCAAGCCCAGCTTTGTGCAAGAACAGTGACTCTGGTTGTATCACTGACCTCATTTAGTCACAATCGCTAAAAAGTGGAAAATCTGACCAAAACACTCTATTTCTCCTAGAAACAGCAATAATGTGGTTTCCGTACTGAAAAGGGGAAGCATGAAGGCCTGGTAGAGTACCAGGAATATGCTTACATCTTGTGTACAGACAGAGAAGGACTTATTTGATGACAACCTCGCTAAAATTACTGTTGTTAGAGAGGTTACTATGAAGTGCTCACTGACTTCCAGGGAAGCCACTCAGTGCTGGGCCTATTTAATGAGACATCTGGACTTTTACCAAGCTAAGAGCATACTGTTTTCCTCTGCTGGCATACAGGTAATAGTACTTCATTAATTCAGTTACACAGACCCTAAGCACCTAATCTTTCTTAATCTGTGAAAAGACAAATCTCCTGCAAATGGACTTTCACAGAACCTTAAACAGTAAAAAGTAAACTGATTAATTCAGTTTGACAGCTCATTGTTAGTTACAGGGCAGTAGTTTTATAATGCTTTGCCCTTGGTGGAGAAGCTTCACTCTTCCTGAGCAGAGGGACACTGACCCACCTGAATAAGCCCATTGACAAGTTAGGGCACACTCTGTCCAAGGACCTCAGGCCATCTCTGATCACACAGCGGTGTCACCAGTAGCTTCACTATATCTTGAACCTTTGAACTACTTGTTATGAGAAAGAATATGAACTGGTATTCATATTAGTACACCTTCAAAACAAACACATAATAGCTTTTCTACACAAAATGTTGATATATTTCACACTTTTCCCAGTTCTTGTAACTGTTAGAAAGAAAATAAACAAAGATTAATTAATTGGGTTACCCAATGACTCTGCATTTCTTTAAGGTCAGTTAGCACTCATAAATGAAGACAGAGGAAATAGAAGTTAATAGCATTTTCTCTTATCACTTGGAATCTGAACACTTACTGTATACACCTTCCCTTTGATTTTTAAGGAATGAATGAATTTCATATGATGGTCACTTTATCTACACTTTTTCTTTACTACATTTTTTTATAATAGCTGGTATGTGATATTGTCTTCATCTGTGTTTGTGTTCAAAGCAGAATCTGATTATCAAGGCCGCTGATCTTCACAGTGGCCAGTTGTCGCCGATCCAGTTAAATTATTTGATTCTCTTCCACTGTGCTGCCTTTAACCATCCAACTGCTTCTCAGGAGGTGTCTTTCTCCTCTGCCGTCTTCATCATTCTTAGTTTCCTGCCTCCGTTTTCCTTCTTTCAAACCTGTGTTCCTTCTGGTGCTACTGCCTTCTCTAACACCTTCACTTTTTCAGGAGCTTGAAATCTAAGTGAAGAGAAACAAAACAAATCAAAACAAAACAAAAAGGCTAACCCCAAACCCGAATGTAACATAAACACCCAAATCCACTCTTGTCTTTCTTGTTCCTGGCTTCAGTTAGTGTTTAGGTCTAAAGCTAGGCCTGGGTCCATTAGGATGACTTGTTTGGGTAAGAAGCAAACACCATGCACAGATACAACAAAATCAGCTCCGTTTGTTTTGGCCAGGAGGATTTGCTTGCTCGGGTCACATTGCAAGAGCCAGAACTGCTCTGACTGAAGTTGAGAGCGAGGGCCTGACTCTGTCCTCACACATGTGATGTGACCTGGAATAACTGCCCATAGTTACAAATCTCACATGCAACAAATCAGAACTAGAAGCAAATTGTACAACACACTGTATGCCTTGTATAATAGAGGAATGACTAAAAATCAGCTGCAAAGCAGAGTCCAACTTATTTATTCTCGTCTCCATGTTAGGTTGTAAAATACACGGCCTGGAAAGCAAGTGTCTTGCATACTTTTCATTTCACTCACAGGGCTGATTCATGCCAGTAAATGTTGAAACCCCACCTCATAATTGGGAGAAGTAATTTCCATTCCATGAGTTTTGCTTGAAGCTAATGTATGCTATTACAAAACACCTAAAGTAAAACTTTAACCATTTCTCCTAGCCCAGCTGCGAAGTCCAAACTGCTTTTAGAGTTAATTATCGTGCTCTGACCTGCACACATGCACATGTTAAATACAAATAAATCAATATGGCAAGCTTATTCTTGTTTCAATTTGCTTTTTGTTTTTAAAATTAGCATACTCTTGCTTTGCCTATCAGATATACAAGTGTGATGGTATCTCACATATTAAAGTTTTACATTTGTCTCTTTGTAGTTCATTTGCTATTTTATAAACCCAAAGTCCTTGAGGGAGTGTCGGAAAGCCCCATAATTTTCCTTAGTGTTCCATTTTACCTTTTTATCTCTGATGTTGCTAGCATATGTGAAAAAGAAATGCAGATAGCCAGATGGCTCCCCAGTGTCCATACATACAAAAGCTCTGACAAACACAAGTGACTTTAACTAATGCTCATGTTGATTCATACTTGAGGTTGTTCTTATTGTCTTTTTTTCTAATGCTATATTATTAGGAGCATGTGTGATCTTACCTAGAAAATTATTATTATTGATTTTAAGGAAAAATGTAGACCTTTTTTTTTTAATTAAAGTAAAATATTTGGGCAGGAGAGAATCATCTTAACTCCTGGTATGTCACGGTAACATCGTTCTTTTTCTTTGACTGGTATCACTACCCATTTTACATGACCCCAAAATTTTCCTAAAAGAGAAGTTATTTTGTATTTGCTTTGTGGTTTTCTGTGCATTTTCTCTGAATCACTCTGCATAGATCACAGCAAGAGGGAGAACACTGAATTAGCTGATTCACTTCTGCTGCCTTGGTGTGGTGATCTCTAATTGCACTTAGTTGTGGGGATTTTCCAAAGCAGACAAGTGACTTTTCCTTTTGCCAGGGCACTGCTGTCAGACCGAAGCATTTGAACATCACCACATTTCAGGGATGAGCAGCATCATGTTCACAGCCATGCCGCCTGCCCACGGAGACAACAAGCTCCCTAATGGCTTCATTTAACCGCTCTCTAGGACAGCAACTGTTCGCACATTCCTGCATAGTTTGTGTTAAGAAGGAGAACTTGAAGAGCACCAACTTTTTTAAGGACTCATCAGCTGGAGAGCTCAGTCCATCTGAAGACATCAGTCAATTAATCCTCAAGACATGACCTGAAGTGGAGCAAGATTTTAAAGATTTTGGGTCCATTCCTTTCCTGGCATCAGCTGCAAGCCTGGCTTTCCATTTCAGAGGAAGGAGCATCCCATACTTCTGTGTTCTCTGTGATAATAAGCACCATATAATATTGGATTTTCTTGCTTGAATAAAGTATAAACTTGGCTAGGCTGTTACACGTGTAGACAAAATTTGTTTAGTCAGGGTGCTGCATTCAGGTGCTCTCTGGCTACAATGGATCAGTACTATTGACTGCTTTGGTTAGTATGGCCAGAGTGTGTCAATAGTTGGAAACAAAACCGTAACTGAGGCTTGTGCTCTGATTCATTGTGGGTACTTGTTTACTTGTTAACATATTTCTGGCTGTCGGAGATGGCTCCAAGTGTATCACAAGATGTGCTCCCTTGAAGTAATGCTGTGACATTACCCTGCTGAGTGACCTGCATTGCCTCGGCTGGATCAGAGACCATCTTTCTCTGCAAAAGTGGGAAATCTTGATTCAGAAGAAGTTTGCACCCAGAAGGTCACAGCAGCACGGAATATGCTTGCAAGACAACTTAGCAAAACCTAACCCAGAATCCAAAAAAAGTTGTCTGGAAAATCCTTGTGGCTTTAATGGAGCTGCGCTTCAATTCACATTTTCAAGAGAACTTGGATAAAGTTTTCAATGCCATGAGAGCAAAAATCTCACCAAATGGGAAATATTGCTCAGTATACCTTGGGGAAAAAATTAGTTTGAGCAAATACAGCTCTCAGTCTCCCACACTGCAAAGGAGCTTCCGAAAGCTGGGGTAAATCTTCCGGAGCAACTCTGAAAACGAGCTTTCAGTCCAAGCACCGCTCGAATTCTCCTTACTCTTCTTTGCTCATTTTCTTTCCAAGTTCTAAATCGATTAAATAATTCGTGGGCGGGGAGGGCGAGAACATCCCCTCCGAGGGGTCTGGCTGCCACCCGGCTCCCCCCTCCCCGCAGCCCAGTCTCATTCACTCTTCACAGTGACACCTACCGGCATTCCCGGTCGCTCCCCGCAACCCTCCCAGCCCGGTGCTGCTCTGTCCCTGCCCTTGCCCCACTCCCCGTGCCCCGCCGCCTCTCCCAGCTCTGCCCGCCTGCCCCGGCCCGGAGTCCGCTCCGGCCGCCCGGCCTTTGCCGCCGTCGGGGCGCACTGGGAGCCCCGGCACGACCCGCCCGGCGGGGCACAAACTTTCCCGGCGAGTTTCCCTGCCCGCTCCAGCGCACAGGGCGCGGATGGGGCCGGAGGCTGCCCCCGCTGAGCCCTGGAGGCTGTGCCCCTACAGAGCCCCCGAGCGCCCCGAGCCCCCAGCGCGCTGCCAGCGGCGCTGCCGCGGGCGGACGGGCCGGGCCGGGCGGCAGCCGCCGGCGCGCAGGGCGGGGTGTGGCCTCGCCATTATTTATGAGCTCCAGCCCCTATTTGCTCAGCTAATGATGCACCGGCGGCCGCCGAGCCTCGCCTCTCTAGAGCGGCGGCGGCCAGGGCAGGGCAGCGCCTGTAACTGGAAACCAGCGCCGGCTCCGTCACCGCGCGGCCGCTCCATTCACTCCTAAGGTGCGTAACTGCGGGCAGGGCAGAAGCGCTCCCGGTGCCTTAGGAGTCCAGCTGCCAGGATTACTGTACGGAGGAGCCGGGAGCACCCCTGCAACCACCGAGAAGACAGACTTTTCTTTTTTTTTTTTCTTTTCTTTTCTTTTTTTTTTTAATTTATGTTTCCCTCCACAATGTGCCAGATTTGGAATTAAAATGTTCTGGTAGCGGGAGCGGAGTCTATAAACTGATAGAAACCAGATAGAAATCGGTATTACTGGTGCCTCTAATAGCCGGGTAAGCATAACTTAAAGTTGTCTTTCTTTGCTGTAATAAGATGTGAAATGTCTCCGAGGGTTGAATTTTCCTGCTGTTCACAGATAGTTAAAGCAGTGTTTTCCAGATTGGCATAGTCTGTGTTTGGCAGGTTTTTTTTTTTTTTTCCCTTTATTTCTTTTCTTTCCTTTGCTGAATGATTTTCCTTACAGGATTTAGTGGTAGGACCCAGCCTGTAGCACATGACACCTGCACAGCACTTCATAGCAAAGCGATACTGTACTTTCCAAAAGCAATACACATGGTGCAAGCGACCTCCGTGGCAGGGAAACTTCACCACTTCTCTTTAGCAGCGGTTTGTCTGTTTGTTTACAGTTGGCATAGGGTGTAAGAGGAGAAATGTAATTAGACACTGCTTTTTGTCTGTCCAGTAAGATTCTTTAAAAGTACTTTTCAAGGTTTTAGATCTGTGGGTTGTCAGCAGAGATCATGTGCACGGGACATGCTGAATATAGCATCATGACTTACTGAGATAAATTCAGAACTGGGATATAAGCCCAAAGCAAGAGTCAAACCTGCAATTCAGTTACCAGGTCTGTAAATCTCTGAAATTAAACCTATTTCCATTAGGTAACTCACATGTCAGACACCCTGAGGTGCCTTTTTGGCACTATATGCATTTATTATTTATGTGTCTAACAGCTGGGTAGGCACCATGCTGCTCAGCATTTGAATCTTATATGTGCCTGTCACTTCTGTGTTAACGGTGAAGATCTGCAATTTGAGCAATGAAATGTAGCAATGTTTCACTCTTGTAACTGATTGCACTAGAATTGGCAGGAGGCACGAGAGTGGGAGGGAAGGAGTGCTGAAAGGGGTTTCTTTCTATTATTATTTCCTACAGTATTATTTAAAGGAAGGGGGAAAGCCGCACACTTGTTCCTCTTTGACTTTTTATCTTTACTGCAAAGAAAGCATAGTGTTACTACTGTAAAATACTAATCCCATTGCATCTGTTAAATCATATGTTCTGTATGATTGGTTATTTGTTTTGGCCTGACAAAGAAATTTTATCATGATTTAATGCCATTGCTCTCTTAGAAGAGGGGTGAGTAAAAGGATATCCCGTGGGCTAGTCACAAGGTTTTAAATTTAAAGCCTACAAAGCAGCATTAGTACTAGAGTTCGTGCAGCCTGTTTAAAAATTATTCTTGGCAAAAACTCTGCAACTATCGTTTTATTAGTTAACAGACCCTTAGAGATAATTTGGAACTGTGCCAGCATGGATATGTTTCTCCTGGAGACCCGATCTGTAGCTGGCAAATTTATGAAATGGGTGTTTTTGTCAATTAGCAGAGTTGTAGAATTACTTGATCTCTGTGCATTTATTACTCAGTATTCCAGAGCAAATCATGAAGGAGAGTCTAGAGTGTGGGCTGCAGAGCTGTGCGGTCACTTGTGTGCTCTCCATCCCACCCACAACTTTATATAAAGTCCTCATGCAGAGAGAAGCCTTTCAAAGCGATTTACAGTGAGTGGATCAGGAATGACAGAGGTAGTAATGAGATATGGGGCTTTTACCGCTCAGTCAGTGGTGTGGATCCAGCCCAAACCAGTGGTGACCTAAAGTCATCCCTGCCTGACAGCTCATTCCTGCCATGCCGGGGGTGCTTACAGCAGGTTCTTTAAGGACAGGTGTGAACCTCAGAGGGGCCGAATGAACAAGCATGTAGAAATACTGGCTTCCACTGGAGGGACTGTAGTGCTGGAGCAGAGCTGAGGTAAAATGCAAGATGATTGCACAGGCAACAGATCTTTTCATGAAATAAATGTATAGCTTTTGATGCTGTCTCCTAGCTGTAGGGGTTGTATCTTTCGAAGTGCTTCCAGTTGCCTGATTGATGAACTAATAAGTGGTGTCTAGTAGAAGGGCTGTTTACACCAAAAAGAAAAAAAAATATATAGTAGTGAAGTAGAATGGGACTGAAATGAGGATGTTTTTTATTCTCACCTTTGGAGCTGAGCTGACAAAGTTGTTAGGATAGGTGAAATGAAATTCGGACTTCACAATTTTTGGAGAGATGCAGTTTAGGAGCAGATATGATATAGATATGTAATATTCAGGTTTTGATGTCTGCTGGGTTTTATGGATCTGGTCCAAAGTCCATTAGAATTGTTAGAGAAGTGCCATTACTCAAGTGGTGTCAAGTCCTTCCTGAGCTAAGAAAAGATGCAGAGTTTTGGACCATTTTCTGATTCTCTGAGAAGCTCAGACTTCTCAGCAGCTAAACCCTATAAAATTAATGTAGGTCAGCACACATGCAGGAGGAGTAGCAGAAGTATCAAATGTAGTGCACTGTCCAGCTCTGGGATTCATAGTGTTCTGTAAAAGTCTATGAGAGCAGGTAAGTATCCCGAAAGGAAGTAGCCCAAAAAGCAAATGTTGACTAACAGTTTCAAGCATGTTGAAATCCTTTTGGTTTTAATGTTTTGAAGTTCATGATGTACATAGTCAGGACTTCTTAAAAGAAGAACTAAAGGCCATTAGAGAGCTCAGCTTACCAAAACTTGAAGTTCATTTCCAAGCACCTTTGATTTCAAATTTAAAAGATTTAAAAGAAAACAACCAACCAACCAATTTCCCAAACCTCCCCCTCTAAACATGAGGGAGATGTGTCTAAAAAGATCAGTTAGCTTTTTATTCATGAAACTTTATCTCCTATCCTTGCTTTGCTCTGCCTTGACATTTAGTATAATTATATTTCCAGCAGGTGGAATTGTCCTCATTTTAAATAAACCAAATCTGATGGTGTAGTCTGCCCTAGCCCAAACTTGGGCTCTGTTGGTTCCTACTAACAGGCAGAGAGCACCTTCTGTGCCAGCATAGAAGACTGCTGAAGAAAACCACTTTCAGATATATAAAGAAAACAGAACTGCTGTACCTCCTTCACATCAGTTATTATGGCTTCAGCTGAAAGAGCGTTCTAACGCAGACCTTTCCATGCTGTTGTTTTTGCTGCACAAAATTGCATAATAAGAGTAACGTGATATCTCTGTCTTTCAGGTTTTGTTTCTTGGATATTAAGTTGCAAAACTGAAGAGATGGCCTTTCTTGCAGTGCACGTGTTGATTGGGATATTTATTTACTTTAGCAGTGTGAAAGGATCTTCCCAGCCTCAAGCAAGGGTGTTCCTAACATTCAATGGTAAGAAAGAAGATAAACATTCTTAAGCAAATGTTATGATTGAACATTTTCTTCTTTTCCTTAAGTTCAATAACTGAGTATACACTGGCTTTTTGATCTGCGTCCACAATTATTATTTTGGTTTGTGTTGCTAAGGTACCTGTCAGCCTAAGTTTGATTTTTTTTTTTTTTTACCTGAAGCTACCTTTAGCTATACATGCTTAATTAATAAGACTTTGTCTTTGTTTTGAGTTATTATGACTTACTAATAACCAAAGGTTTTATTTCTTATCCTTAATTTTGCTTGGGAAAGATGGTAGCATATGGCACATAGTGGAAGCTATGAATGATTTTGAGTTGCTTTCATTCAGTGCCCAACTTTATAGTCTGAAAATGAGGCTGCCTAAAGGTTTACCAAAATAGTTAGCCAGGCACAGCATCCTCTGAAAAAGCATCCTTCCTTGTGCACTTGGTGCAGTGTGTAGGATGTATGTAACATGTAGCAATCACTGATGTCTGAATATAGTAAGCAAGCAATCAAAATTACTATTTTCAAAAGAAAGTTGCTCTTACTTCTGAACTTCTGAGCAGTACCTTACTGCTGCAGTTACCCCAGTATTACTTTTAATAGTAAAGTAATTTATTCTTCTGGGGTTAATCCCTGTCTTAAATGCTGATTTTAGCCACCAATTTAGAATGTGTGTGTATTTCACCTTACAGCATCTGTTAAATCTGAGCTGAAATTTTCTGTCAGTACCTATAGCGGTGTTGACTTTCTTCAGCACTCTGTCTTTTTGGTGATTGTCTTTGAGCTATGAATGCTTGCTACTCCCTGCACCTGATGCTGTCTGCTGTAGACTGGCTTGTGTGGTTCATTAGTGTTGGGATGCCCTGCAACTGCCTTGGGAATATTCTGTGTGCTCTGAACAGTCTTTTAGAATCACTTTAAAAATAATCATGGCTCGTAAGTATCTTAGACTTTGCCACAATGATCAAAATTATGTAGTTACGAGACTGAGAGACATCCAGAAGGAGACCTGCCAAGTTAGACCTTCCACGAATACCAACCAGAGACTGATCGATACAAGGTGATGTATATTATAGAATGTAGGGTCCTAAACTGATGAGTGCAATAAATACTTGGTGTAAAATGGCATGGTTACACTAAATGCAATAGTAGGAATTGAATTCCAAGGGAGAACTGCCAAGTGAAGAAGTAAAGGTGTGAATTTCTTTTCCTTGCTTAGATAGCACTGACTAGTGTAGGTGATACTGTTTTGGACAACTCAGCACAGAAGCAAGTTTGGCTGTGGTGGTGTGTTGCACTGCAGGTTTGCCACAATTATGCAGAACAGGCTGATTTGGATTTCCACATCATTTGCTTGGTGCCCTTAAAAGTAATCTAGGCTTTCCCTGATCTCTGGTATGACCATGAAGTAGGAAGTTTTCAGGTTTTGTGGTATTCAGCCTTGTGAATGGGAAAGAATCGTGATGAGGGGCAAATGGTTTTAACATGGACTCAAGAGATGTGTTTTTCATCGCAGGTATCCTGCAAGTCTGAAACACTGAAGCACCCATAGGGCAAATGACCCCAAATCCAGGGATTTAAAAAAAGTACTGAATGAAAACCTTAGTTCCTCTCTCAAAGGAGGTTGTCCCTGCTTCCTTTAAAAGGCACTATGACACCTTTATGTTGCAGTGACCCCTTTGTCTGGTGAGCTTTTGGGCCCCGAGAGCCCTGCCACCCTGTGCTGGCCCTGGGGATGCAGCCTCACCTCACTGGTTCCTGCTGTAACCCTGCTTGGCTGCCTTGGTTAGAGCTGTTTCTGAAATAGCGTGTACAGTAGTTGACTGTCCTCTGTCCTTTCCTTGATTTTTGAAGCGATACTTTGCGTAAGTAAAAGTGAGTGTCTAGCCTTGGTGAAAGTTAAGGTAAAGTAAGTGTCACCAGAGCTGTGCTATACTATCTGACATTTTACTTTCCCTGATACTTAACAGTCAACCTTTAAAAAAACCAAAACAAATAAACTTTAATAAACCAAAACAACAAACAAAAAACCCCAACAAACAAAACATTTTGAATTCCTAAATTTTTAATGGGTCTTTTGAAGTCATAAAAGAAATTATGTGTTTTATAATACCGGAACTGTGTCTGAAACAATTTTTTTTGGGTATAATATATCAACAATAGTTTTATTTTTTAACTTGATTTCCAGATGGTAAGAAACAGCTTTCATAATGTCAGAAGAGTTTGCAGGTTGTTGTGTATAAGAAGGTAATGGCCCCACTTGTAATACGAACTTATGTTCTATAAATCTGTTTATTTACATGAATACTGATAAAAGAGAAAAAGGTGGAACTTTATATTAATATCTAGCAAAGTGTCATAACACAGTTTCTTCATAAGCTGCTTCATAGGTTATTGTTTTTAAATCATCTAGAAATATCAAGTTATTGGCCGTCTCCTTGCCTTGAGAAGCTGTCAGTTTTTATGGAGAATTGTCACTCTTTCAAAGTACATCATTTGAAAATAAATCTATAATTAGGTCTCCTTATGTTTTAAATTAAATTAGACAATAAAGACAAGTCATTCAAGCTTGGGATACTTACATGATATTTTTCAGGTTCTGAATTGGACTTGGCTTGGTGTCTACAATTACATTACATAAGTTTTGGGGGGTAGAATGCATACAGGAGGAGAAAATGAGTGATGCTTTTCAGAGCTAACCTGCTACTTCAGGATCAAGTCAATTGAGCTTATTCACACTGCAGCATTTCTCATGGGAAAATCCAGCAAGTATCTTGACCTATTCTGTTTTTCATCAGGAAAGATAAAAATGCGAATCATTTGAATCATGGGCTGCTTTTCTCTTTGCCATTGACTTCATTAAGAATCAAATGTAATTAAAAAGTACGCCTGGGTAATACCTCAAGAGCCTGATAATGGGGATTTTGCAATTAACTTCAATGCATGAAGGACTGCAGCCCTAACTTCTGTTTTTGAAATCAAAAGCCTGGCCCCTTGTCTAATTAAAATGTAGTTCATGACTTAGCTGAGATTGTTAACTGTGCGTATGACGTGAGTGTGGAACTTACTGCTGTCTGCACCCTGAGTGCCTCGAAAATTGCAGTGCTGTACAGAACCCTGAGGCCTGATTTCTATTGCTTTGCACCTTGTATAGCCATTTACTCAGCTGAAAGAAAAGGTCAGGCTGGAGCTGAACTGCTTGGCCTGCACAGGTGTACATGGTTATAGACAGCATCGGGCCTGCAGAGAGTCAGGCAAAGGGGCTCTCAGTTTGCCTGGAATAATTGGTCATGACCCAGTTGTCCTGTTCAGCCGTGATGGCTCAAACCATCAATATTTGTACAACATCTGCACTTGCAGAGCCACTGCAGTTGAGGAAGAAAGGTGGCTCCAGCCTTTTCTGATTGTGAAATTGCGAAGGTGTGAAGCCTGTGGTGTGGCAGCTGCAGTTGTGTTGGGGAATCATCTGCTGTGTTGCCATGGAGCATGTGGTGTGAGGGAACCTGGGATGGGGGAAGTAAAGGACTCAGCATGTCTCCCTACACTACTGGTATACTATTCCCCCTCTTCCTGCCTCTTCTGGTTCCCTGTCCTTGGAATAGATCTTTCATAATCTACTTAAATCACCTATCATAATTAAAGCACCATACTTTATTTTTTCTTCATAGCAAAAGACTTACCTTATCTGTTTATGAACTATCAAGTATGGTGCCTGCAGTTTCTCAAACTACATGCATTCCTCTTTCTTACTGCGTGTTCCTGAGCAGATAATTGGGAGCTGTGTCGTTCAGTCTTTACAGGGAAGAAAGCTTTCTCAAATCAGTATGAGTATTATCAGAATCAGGAAGAAGTTATTAGACCCCAGGTTAGTGTTTGAATTTGTTTCATACCAACTCACATTTACTTTTGGATTTTATTGCAACCCTAAAATGTCAGGCTGTACCATTTTAACATAAAATTCTGAATTAATAAAATCAGATCTAGTACTTATTTTTAAAAATACACTAAAACAAACCTTCTTTGAGATTTAAATTTATATGGAGATGCATAACCAAGTAATAATTTCCCAATCTACGGGGAACACTTAATGCATATCTACCTCAAATGTCTAGTCTGGCAGATATTTCCCATGCTGACTCTTCATTGTCTCCAGTGAAAATTCCATATGAGAAGTGGATCAAGGCTAATTTGCAGACGGTTTTGTTCTTCTCTTTGTCATAAAATTACTAGAACACGTAAAGGACTTTTAAGAAAGTATCAGTCAGCTTCATTAATGACAATTAAAAAGCATAAAATGTCACCAGAGCAACAGCAGCACTTATTCAACTGTCAACATATTTTAAAAGATTTAATGCAACCCCTGTGGTTACCCTCAAGGAAAAATAAAGGGGCTGAGAACCATTTTCTTTGAGCTCTTGAGCAACAGCAGTACAACTTGTTTTTAAACAATCCCTCATTGTAATGTTAATGTTACCACAGTTAATAAAAAGTTCGTTTATTATTTGAGGGACTTTGTGCTGATGACAGTCTAGTAGGCAAAGGTTTATGCTCCAATAGTTGATTGGATCTTTTTTGGTGTCCATAGAATGAAAGTTATTTGCAAAATGAAGTAGAAGCAAAGCATTAAAAGCAAAAAATGTAGAGAAAGAGGAAGAAGAGAGCTATGGTTTTATTTTTGTTTAAATGCAAAACTCATCTTGAATGCTCATACAGTTGCTTAATTTTCAGCAAATTGGGTCATATTTTCTCAAATTTAACTGATTTGTGGCTTTAACAGCTTCGTGGATTTAAATAATGCTAGTTTATAAAGCATTGAACATCAACCGTGTGTTAACATTTCCAATTTAATCGTCTCTCACTGGAGATCTAAAAACTTAATTCTGAATACTTTCAACTAAAAATATCATTCTTTTTTATCTTTAGTAGTGAAGATGGTATTTTTACACTTGGTCATAAAATCAGAGAGTATTAAGGGGCTGGAATGGACCTTAAAGATCATATAGTTGCAATTCCTCAGCCTTGCCATGAGTGGGGACGTCTCCCATAGACCAGGTTGCTCAGAGCCCCATCCAGCCTGACTTCGAACACTGCCAGGGTTGGGGCATCCAGAACCTCTGTGGGCAACCTGTTGCAGTGTCTCACCACCCTCACAGTAAACAATTTCTTCCTAATACCTAACCTAAATTTCCCTTCTTCCAATGTGTATTGATTATTCCTTGTCCTGTCATTACAGTTCCTGATAAAGAGTCTCTCTTCAGCTTCCCCGTAGACCCCCTTCAGATACTGGGAGGTTGCTATGAGGTCTCCACACAACCTTCTCTTCTCCAGGCTGAGCAGCCTCAAATTTCTCAGCCTGTCTTCATAGGGGAGGTGCTCCAGCCCTCTTTTCAGCTTTTTGGGCCTCCTCCAATGGACTGTTCCAACAGTTCCATGTCCTTCTGTTGGGGACACCAGAACTGTATTGCAGCACTAGAGACAGGGCCTCTCCACAGTTCGTGTAAGAGGTACCCTCATGGGAAAGCACAAATAAGTACATGTCTTCAAGGTAGTTAATTATCAGGCAACAAATTTATGGGAAAACCTTACAAATTTAATCCTACTCTCCGATGAAGAACTCATCCAAATTTGACACAATTTGAGAAGACTTGTTTCTTGCATGATAAGTAGATCCCTTATCTAACAAATGACTTACTTCTTTTATCCTCTTTTTGTTCCCCAACTCAGTCAATTTGACCTGTATCTGAACCAGCTCATGGGTTTTTTTGTTTTGTTTTATTTTGGTATGGAAAACTCAAACTTTATCTGAGAACATTTTGACAGATTGTACACATCTTGGCACTCTCTGTTTGTCATAGAAGAAAGCAGCTTATCTTGGCCAATTCCACTGCTCTGACATTACAATTCTTCCTTGTGTTGCCTGTCCAAGGCAAATGCTGAAGTCCCTACGTAGGCAGTTGTTGGGGGTAGGTTCAGGACTGCAGAAGAATTCAGAGAGTGGAAGGAAACCAAAGACATCCTCCTTGAATCTTCTGCCTGAAGGATGGTG
>JAWMRA010000041.1:9759771-9996418 GCA_035584735.1 Pseudotriccus pelzelni
GGGAAGGGAAGGGAAGGGAAGGGAAGGGAAGGGAAGGGAAGGGAAGGGAAGGGAAGGGAAGGGAAGGGAAGGGAATCAGGTTTGAGTTTCAGAATTTTACAGATATTTAGAAAGCTTCTATACTTCATACCATGCTAACATGGTTTCTGTCAATGACATTGACTAAGAAGGGATCCTACTTCTGTTGAAAACCAGCACTGGTTTTAATCTTATATGATTGAATTTTAAAGGCATTTATATATTTTATTTAACATTCTGGTATTAAATATTCTGCTAATCAAGTCACATGCTTACCAGATGAATTAAATTCATATTCAATATCTATAGTCCTCTTTGTACTTTCTGTATGGATTTAAGATATATATATATATAAGCATATGTTACAACAAAGAATGTTACCCTATACGATCAAGTAAAAATATTTTTATTTTTAAATGTCTGCCTTTGTTTCAACTATTCTTTTTTTTTTTTTTTTCTGAAATGCTAACATTGCTCAGCTTGGTGCTTTGAAGAAAATATTGATCTAAAACAGTACATCATCCTTTGAAAATTACAGGTATGAAGAAAATTGGAATGGGAAAGAAACCTCCTAGGTGAGATTATTCACCAGAAAACATAGAAAAACTAAATAGATCATACTTTTTGAAAGAGGAAGAGCCCTGGAGCAGGTGAGAATTGCATACTAATTAGAGACAAAGTTTAGTCAGGCTCACAGGCCAATCTATCTTCCATCACAAGAAGCATCTGTTTTAGAAGGTTCAACTCCTTTTAGGTAGGCAGTTGCTGTTCTAAAAACTGAAATATTTTTCATCTTTCATTACACATTTTTGTTTTTGGGGGTTTACAATTCAGTAAGTAATACTTTTTTTCATGTTTAAGGTAAAATAACTTCTGTTTAGAAGACATTTTTAGTGAAAAAATAATGTCACCATTTTCCAGTTGTGTTAAAAAACAAAAATTGCCTAAGGGGTATGATTTGAAAAATAGTTAAAAATGAACCAGAGCCAACACAAAATATAGACTGACCAAAATTAATAAGAACAAAAATATACAGGAATTGAAGAGATCTTTTAAGTGAAAACTGATGTTAATAAGTGGTCCTCACATAATATTTAAATGCATTCCTATTACCCCTCTCCTAAAGGTGATTCAACCTCTCCTCTATGATATCTCACTTATTCTCTGTATAATTGATGCTGTTCTGCCTATCTGATATGAGTGAATTTCACAAGCACACTCACAATATTTACCAATATCAACAGTGAAATTATTAAACAAAAAAATATCTCAGGACCACTTCTATAAAAATTTCAGTTGTAAACTCCCTGCAGTGCATCACTTCCCAATTTGACACGCCTGTCATGTGCATTTGCAAACCCCTTACCTTCTTTATGATTCTTTTTACTATGCCCCACGATTTCCAGTATTGCACTCAACATACAGTCAACACTAGTTTACATATAAATGTTAATATCTAAAAATATGCATTAATTTGGACAATCCACATTTCTGTATATCTATCTTGATTTCATTTCAATGAAAATGTTTAGATGAAATTATGAGTTTAACTGTTTCAAAGGGAATTAATAAAAAACCTGAGGTATCTAGTAACTTGAGAACTCAATTCAAATCTTTTGCTCAGTCCCACAGGAAGAAATTGCATGAGAAAATTAAAAAAAAATGAAAGACATTATGGTGTCTGTTACTTTATTCATCATTTTAATTCAAATTAAAATGAAATATGATGTACAGGAATATTTTGCTGTTGGCACGGATTCCTTTCCCAGACCACAGCTTAGTCACTTATCAAACAATACTGGCAATTTTTTCTTAGTCATAAAATACTTTTACTGAGAAAATTACTTTTCATCAGTCACATACACATGCATAAGGTCCACTTGAAATAGTTGTCTGATCAGTCCTCTGGCTGTAAACAAACGTGAGGCCTAGGATTATCATGCTGCTTCTTCTCCTAGATGGACTTTCTGTTTCCCAATGACATTTGAAGGCTATGGTCTTCATTCACTGTTTCCATCTGCTCACTCAAAGACAAACGACAGCTCTAATTTGAGCATATTTGGCAAATTTACCTGACTCCTGCATGCTTCCTTGGAGATGATAATCACTCTTTGCATCCAGCCTTAGGAGACATGGCCTTCTTACATGCAGGTGAGAAGGAAAACCACTTTCCCCTAACCTCTATTAAAAAAAGGGATTATGGTAGGACTATTTTAGTCTCCTGTTCAGTGAAAGTATTTGTTTACTTTACTGAACTTGTATGCTGACCCAGAAAAGTAATAGTAATAATGGCTTTGGTGGTGCTGTTTAAAACGTCACCTTACCTGGCCTTCATCAAGCTGAATATATGGCCAAAAAGACACTGTGCAGTCTGTTCCTCTTGAAGAGCAGTTTCATCAGTCAAACCTCTATTTAAAGCTAAAGGGAGTTTTGCTCTAGTAAGACTTGAGACTCAAGTCTTGCTCAACTACTGAAATGCAATGCTATATTATTGCACTAGTTCTTAGAAGACCATAAGAATGCTGTGCTTCAGAAAACACAGATGTGAGCAAGACACTGCAAGTTTTTATAGTTGGCAATTAACTCAGTACAGCTAATGCGAGAAATGTTCCCTCTTTACAAAGCCACATGTTTTGAGACAGCTGTAGCAATTCATCTTGAGACATGATGTCATTCCCAAAATTCTCTTTTGTAGGAGTTGATGCAGTTCTTGCTTACTTTGGTTTGACATAAGCAAAATTAATTTGGCCAATGGATCTCTTGCTACATATACTGATCCTGACATAAGTCTGTCTAGAAGAGAAGCAGCTTCAGTCAGGATGATCATTGCAATGTAGCCAGGACAAAACCACAGCCTCTCAGACGGTAATGAAAAACTTTCCTTTAACTAATCCAGAATGAGTATTTTACTGTCTCAGGTTTAACACTTGTCTTTACAATGCTTATTCTACAGCTGTGAACAAATGTTCCCCTACATCTAACAAACGGGCTTTGGAGCACTGCAGTTGCTTCACAGCGTGCCAGCAGTGGGATGCAGGGGTGACAAGCACAGCTTTGAGAGATCCTGCAGTGATGCCGAGCTGTCAGAGTGGGGGACACACAATTTCCCTTCCTCACAACTAGTACAGAGAATGGCCAGGGGAAATAGGACAGGACTCAGCCTTCCCAGCAGTCTCTGAAATGTGGTAATAACTCCTTGGCTTCTGGCAGCGAAAGGAATTTTTGAGCAGCCCTCCAGCCCAGAGGACGACTTCAAGGAGTGCAAAGATAACCATATGCCCTTTTACACAAATAATGTCACACACAGCTGTTGTGAATGAATGTCAGGTACGAAGCGAATGTTTCCTTATTATCTGTATTACGTTTCTTCCTCAGTTTTCAAAGTGGTCCCCGTATATTCTCCATTTTTAAGCGTATTTTCCAGTCACTGTACAATCTTCATGAGATAACCATAAAGAAACTATTTCCTCTTTAATGAATCCAAGTATATCGCTAGTGAAAGAAGTTCCATTGTTTCAAATGGAACAAAAACCTATAACTATACTCCAAGCTTTAAATATAAATAACAACAAAATGCCTGTCCATTACATATATATTAATTTATTTAATAACACTGCAGTGTTGTTCAAAGGCATACAAAGACATTGCCATGAACACTGAACTTCAGGACAACAGGGTTTCAGTACTTACCAATCATATTTCCTTCCTGAGAAATATTCATATTCTTGATGGCAAAATTTAATTAATGTCATCCTAAATTCCTGAATTCAGTATTGATTGGTATTGTTGATGGCACGAAGGGCAACAACTAACATTGATAACATCCTGTATTTCCAATCTTTAACAAAAGCATGCAATTCTAAAAGGACAGAAGGGGAAAACAAACAGAGTAGAAACATATATAACAGATAAAATATAAACTAGTGTTGAATTTTATGACAGACTGACTATAATCTTTCACAAACTTGAAAAAGCACTGGAATACTCATTACTTCAATTTAATTAAAGAACTATGAAAGTAAATTAGAAGAGAACTCAAAATGTCATCCAGTCTATGCCTTAACATATGATATCTGATCTAGGGATTAGTCTGAATATGTAATCAATGAG
This sequence comes from Pseudotriccus pelzelni, assembly GCA_035584735.1. NCBI lineage: Eukaryota > Metazoa > Chordata > Aves > Passeriformes > Tyrannidae > Pseudotriccus > Pseudotriccus pelzelni. The sequence goes on from JAWMRA010000041.1 coordinate 9,763,900, forward strand.
CTTTGCCAATTGAAGAATAGACAAAATTTTTCTTACATTACTAACAATTTTTTTTCTCAAAAGTGTGTTAAAACCCACTGCAGGAAAACTTCATATTTTCAGTGTGGAAATTCACATTAACTACCTGTGCACAAACAGGAGCTAGCCATGATTCATTACTCCTTTTTATGCAGGATGAACTACCTTGCTTTAGCTTTCTCACCCAATGGTATAAACTGCAGTATGATCAAATTAATATTTAATATTAATATCCTAAATTGATACTTTTCATGAGGATTGGGCTGACTCATAATACATGAGGGGAATTACCTTCACGAAGTATCAAGTAAAGAATTTCAAATGCATGGTGTCAGGAATTGAGAAAGTTCATTCACAATAATACTAATATGATTATTTTTACAATGTAACATATTTTAACTTCCACTTGAGGTATTTACTGATTTTTTAGAGATAATGAGCACTATCAGCTACAAGTCAAATCAATAGCATCACATTTATAATTTCTGAAAGTCTGACTCTTCACCTATAGCAGTGAATTTAGTCCACAGTCAATTCCACACCCAGCACTGCAATCCACAATATCTACACCACCTAATGATTTCAGTACTGCAATAGAACGGATGGGTAAGCACAAAGCACACCAAATCAGATTTAAGAAACTATTTCTAAACAGCCTCTCCTATTTATTGTCAACATCTCAATAGCAGAGAGATGCAGTGATGTCTACTAGTAGTTCTGTACTTTCCTAAGATATCCTTACAAAATATTTAAAGCATATTATTGAGTGGTTTATCCTACTTTAATAAATCTGAACAATCTATATAAAATTAACACAGAAAGAATATTTCAAAAATTTCATACTTGCAGTAAATTTTATTTAGAATCACTAATTCACAAAGGGTGTCCTAATCATTCATGCAAACTACTAGTTGTAATCAGCACTGTACTTTTAGCAATGAACTTGTTTTATAAATTACACAAAATGAAAGGGAAAACTCAATCCTGAGCTTATAAATGTCAAGTGCAATTTTGTTTCATGTCAGACACAACTACACATCCTATGTGAGTAAAGAATTTGCCACAAACATAATTCACTTTTGTGGTTGTAGAAAATGCAATGATGTTCAGTACTAATAAATAAATACATTAAAAGATACCGTTATATTAGATTTAGTTTGCACAGTGGGCCAGATCTAGCATGGGAGTAAATCAATAGAACTCTAGAGAAGCTAAGCTATTTCTGACAAATTCCTCTGGATCCAGCCCCTGAAATAACTTTTTTAAAAAATGATTAAGTAAAGTATTGCACACATAAGGCATTGATTTTTATCATTGATTTTGTGCTGGCATTTGAGCCAAGCCTCAAAAAGCTCGAATGTCTTATGTATTTACAGCTGTCTGTTGGCAAGGCATAACTCATTCATTCTAAATGAAACATGTTGCTAAAGCTTATAAAAACAGCTTTTTTCTAGACTAGATTTACAAGCAACTTCTTCATATAAAAAGTTAGAACATGTATTTAAATCACTAAAATAAAAGCAGAATTCTTTTTCTTGAATGTTTTTCTGGCTTGTCAAACAAATAAGATAGATACAGATTATATTTGCCTCCAAAGAGAGCTCTTCCATCAGCAAAATGCAAAGATCAATGATGAACCCTCATCTCATAAAAAAATATTTCCAGTGAGAAAATGATGCTTATTGTTTAGTATTTTTAGTTAAATATATATGCAGGAAAATTTTTGTTACCTGTCATTGTGTTTTTTCTGATCCTCCCATCATTACACAGGGAGAGCAGTCTTTCCTTTTTGACAGGCAATTTCAGACACAGGTCCAGCATGAGCAGAACCTACCTCTGACTCATTTCAAAGCCTCTCTTGTGTCCCATTCTAACACAGCAACAAAAAGTTATTACCTGTACATAAGAAAATATCATCCTCACAGAGACCACCATATATTAAACCACTCAGCTTCCTCAAGTCTCAACTGGTCAATGTGTTATTCCAGAAGAAAAAGCTTCCTTCCCCTCTCCCATGTCCACCAATGGAAAAGTAGAGAATACCGCAACCTACAAGTGCTTTGTCAAAAATAAAACAGTGAGCAGAAAAGACAGTTATTTCACACCTTCCAGCCATATGTCTTCTCTTCCTACTGGTTTGAGTTACCTTGGGCTGAGCAAAACCACCAGAATACATTGTAGGTTTACTAGCATTGGGGGCTACCTTTTCAAAACATTTACAGACAACTTTGTCACAGTGATTGAAAACATAGCTGATAAAATATTGACTTTTAAATCTTAGAATGATGGATAAAAAATACATGCATTGTGAACAACAATTTTGGTGATGGAGGGCTTTATTCCCATTGCAGTGATGGTGAAAAAACAAGGCAGACAAAGGCACAGCTCAAAAGCATCAGAACACACAGAAGAGTCAAGAGATGTAGACTGAGTTGTAAAACAGGTCTCTGCCCCAGTGAAAACTAATGGTATTTAGCAAACATGGAATGAGGTTTGCATCCAAACTTCCATTGACTGAAAATTCCAGCAAATCAGCTTTAAAGGCACTGTTTACAGAAACTTTCACAAATAAAATCAGCAAATCCAAATCTTGGATTCTCTGCCAGATGTGTCTTCATTGGTGAGGCAACTGAGAACTAGTCATCAGAACCACACGACAAGGACCTTTTGTTTCATAAAAAATTAAAAGAACACTAGGGAATGTTTACATCCCCCTTTTTGTCACCCACTGGTTTTATTAATCCCATACTAACATTATTATTCAGTAGCTTGACTCTGCTTGGCACACCATTTATCTCTGAATCTCCTCACAGAGGCAGATTCTTTCAGTGCAAGAGGCAGATTCTTTCAGTGTAACACACTAAGATCTCGAAAATTTTCAGAGAAGACTGACTGCAGCCACATACTTTTAACAAACATACCTTTTTCTGGAATTGTGGAAAGGTCAGGGAAAACTGCTTTTTAAGGCATTTAAGGCATCCCACCAGTATGGGAGAATTAACAGCAGGTTCCAGCAGCTATCTTAACCAACTACCCAATGGTACATGCCAGGATCTTGAAAAATTACAACCAGAATGTCCCATACTTTGACAATTCCTGCCTAAAAAACCCCTTTTGGGAGCTATTGGCACAAATAAAAACAGCTGCTAATCTGAGGAATTATAAGAGTGAGAAGCAACCTGACAGATACCTTTCATTTGACTCTCCAAGCTCTTAGTTCCTTCACTAGCACAGCTTCCTCAGGCCTCAGAAGTGCATTCAAATAAAGCTGAATAAAATTTGGTGTGAAAATGTTTAGCCATTATATTTTCCTATTCACACATTCAGAAAGCTTCTGCACAGTAGTTATTCAAATTTTATTTTTGTCCTTTGTTTGATTGTTTTCAGAGATATTACAATATCATCTCAAAGATCTGTATTTATCAGTCTTGAAAGAGCTGACAGCAGTGTGGTCATTCCCTAACAAGGTGTAAGGAATCTGTCTTAATACCATTTTTTGCTGCACAGCTCATCTTTTATAATTGCAGCTTCATTATGATACCTTACATCAACAAGAGTGTATGCACTTCCAACCAGCAAAATAAATGCAATAACTAGAACAAAGAGGATCTGAAAGACTATATGATATACTCACACCATAAGGTCAGAAACAAAATTATATCTGCCTACTGTCCCACCTTATACTCCATCCATGAGATGATAGCTCAGGGTTAGGTACCCAAAATATATTTCCAGGTTTTATCCCTTGTATATTTTAGATCTCCTCCTTTCTTTCATACTGAAAAGCTGAGTTTCAGAGAGATTAAGCTAAGTAGCATATATTAACTACGGCTCATTACACATAACAATGGAAAAAAATAATATTGGTTCTAAAACACAGAAGAAAAAAAGAAGTGTTACAATAATGACTTTTTCAACTTATGGATATTCTTCTCTTTATCAAGAGAGAAAGACCTCATAGTTTTTTCTCAAAAGATTTGATCCTAGAGTTAAAGTTGTGTCTTGCACGGCATGATCCTTCAACCCCTCTCCTACATGATAGCTCCAAAGCAAACACTCCAGACAAAATTGCAATACTCAAACCAAAGCAAAACACTCATAAAAATGGTGTTTTGACAACTGAATGTCTGATGACTGTATCACTTAAATCCTTCTATTATTTAACCCTTCTCAAGATTTAACATAATAACATGCTTCATTGTATCTCTAATAATCGATCTAAAAATCCTTCACATTTAAGACCTTTGGCTTAATTAATGCCAAAATTTCCAGGATTTATTAATACACTCTCTTTGTTGACGCAGTTTTTGCTAAGTAGGGCATACCTTAGCCTATGAAAAATGTCTGATTGATTATAATCAATACAGTATTCAAGGCACACAACAGATTTTTTCTGCAGTAGTGTGCAACGTAAAATGGTTAAAAAAATATGCAAGTTTGTGTCCACCACCCTCTATCAGAAACAACTGACTTTCTAACTGTCGTTTCATTATGAATAATGCATTCTTCTAAATCCTCTCAAAATGCAAAGGAGAGGCTCTACAGTTAAATAGCTTTCACTGAAAAGATAGTTTCCAAGTTCAACGTTTCTGTGCTCAGGTTTCACGTGCACCGCATTTTTTTCCCCCACCACCTGCATACGGCATACACATGCATTACTTCAACATTTTCAAAACTCCATTAGTTATTCTGCAAAAAGCCTGAAATGATCTTCCCAGTATAGCACTAACCATCCTATTTCAGGTTTTTTCAAATTTAACAATCACATAATAATGAAGAATTAGTGAAAATTTTTCAGATATGTTAGTAGCTGTGTAGAGGGTCTCATATAACTGACAGGAGGCTTCCATGTGAAACTGAAATACTAAAAAGAGGAAAGAAGTAGAAAACAGGAGAATTATACTGAAGGTCTAGGCACCAATTGTTTGTTGTGCATACATATCCTGCCATTAAATACTATGCTCCTCTCACTGTTCAGTACCTTTGCAGTTTCTACAAGAGTTTTTTCTTTCTTATACCATTCTCTTACATATTTGCAGAAGGGAAGACTCATCAGTGTGTCCCATAAGATGCGACTAGACTCTCATCAGTGGTCAAAGGTTGAAGTCTATTAGTGAAATTAACTAAATTATTTTATTTAACTCAAAGAACATTAACCGTATTGCATGTATGTAGAAGAAGTCAGCCTTAATAAATGGACAATTTACATAAACAGTAAACTTATTTTCATATTTTCAGCTTTCTGTAAAGGAAATATGATAACCCATATCTATACTTCAACTCTTTTTTTTTGTGCTTTAAAACAAATACGAAAAAAAAAGTAAATAATAGCAGTGCTTATTTCCAAAGTGCAACAATATTGCATTGATTCCTAAAAATCATAGGAAAGAGACTAATAGGAAAGTCCCCACTAGATGAATCAACTAATATGTGTTTAGTAAGAGAAAAAGGTATTGCTGGACCAGTCTCCTATTTTCTAGCAAGTGCCCTTCATTCTAGTTCAACACTGCAGGAAATTCTTTCTTTATGCTGTAACTTCCCACTGGAAAAACTTGAGCCCACAGCCCAAAAGACTGATCCTCTGCAAGGGGTTTAGGGAGCACTTGTTCAGACAGGAGATTTTACAGAGGACTAAACTGGAAAGCCAAGTTTCAGCTGTGGGTTTGAGACCACACTAACCCAGCACTGAATTTGACCTAATTAATCATACCCAGAGGCTTCTGAAAGTCACATAACCCTGCAAGTTCTCAGAGACATTGAAGATGGGAAGGGCAGAGGAACTGCTTATGTGTCGCCACTGTAGAAATGTCCTCAAAAAAACAAAACAAAAAAAAAGGGCTGAGAAAAGGGCTTTGGGGAAAAATGAAAAAAATATTGCCTAAAAGGAGCCTAGAAACTGAATGACAAAGTTGTCTCCCATTGCCTGTCTTCTGCTGTGTACAAGGAAACTTCTCATTGTTCATTTTTCTAAACAAATAGGAAATAAAACAATCAATTCCATTATTAACTAAACCCAGAAAGAACAAATGTAACCCCAAATATTCAAATCTTTTTTTTTTTTTTTGGTAACATTTTTGAAAATCGTTGGTTAGGATTAGAACCCTTTTTATTACACCAAACGCACAACATTACCACAATCCAAACTACTCTAATTTATAAGCAGTTTTAATAGTAAGATGGGGAAAATGCCTTCTGTTAGGATTTTGCAAAGCACAAGTGGGTTACATTAATTAAAATTTAGATGGCAGCATTCCTTTCTTATGAAAAGAAACTTATAGAATTCTGGCGTAATTTATGTTGCAACAAGGTTTTATTTTAAACTGCACCCTAAATGTTACAAAATTGTGGCTATGACTGACATATAACTACGGATGTCAAAAAGTGGCAATTGTAGATGTCCTTCTATAATAGCAGCCAGTTGAATTGAGACTCTCAAAAATATATTACTAGCTAGTTAAATCTGACTTTAGCAATTGGCTGAGCATCTGAATACAGAAAATATCAATACTGCTTTACAAGAAATCACACTTTATATTATCAAGCACTACTGCATTTTTATTATATTGCAGAATAAGATATGAAGGGAATTTTTCCCCAAGATGAAACACTTGTATTTGAACTCCACAGTAATTTTTGCTCACAAAATATCTACGTATTATTCTGAGACAAACTGGTGAGCTGTTGTATTTGACTTAATTTACTTACGTGATCACATAAAGCATAAAATTACAATTAGAGACCCTAAAAAGATGTGCATTTTTGGAGGTCAGCAGGTCCTTATCTCCTCAGCTGAGGGGGATCCTGACCAAAGCCAAAAGCCACATCACTCTCTGCCCCATCGCAGATCTTGCATGCTTTGCATCTGCTAGGTAGAGACTAAACATACAAATGAAACCATGTACTTAGAGCCACACTATTAGCTCATGTACTATTTTTCCATGAATTTATATCAACTAACATTTGGTTTCAATGAAATAAAATTATTTCTTTTACTTTGGCTTCTGAAAACAACTAGCTTCCTTCTTAATGGTTCAGTTTTGGTCTAATACATGAGGTTCGTTGAGAAACAAATTGATTCTCTCGGTTGTAAATAAGCAGAAATTTACATCTTATCTGACACCATATATCATACAAGATAAGGTCATGTAAGATAGAGGATATAACATATATGCATTTTATGTAGTATATGAAGTAATAATTTCAGCAGCTTCTCAGATTCCCTTTAACTCTTGGAACACAGCAACTTCCATAAAAGTCGGCTTATTTAAAAATTAAAATTAGCTGCATGTCTTTTTAAATTTTGCCTACAAAATGGCTTAAGATTTTCTTGAATATTTCACTATGATAATTTCGCTATTTGTTAACTTCATTTTGATGTCTCTTTCTACTACACCTGCTCTGAAATATGATCTTATTATTAGATGAATAAAGACACTTTTTTTTTCCTTTTTTTTCCCCTTTCTTTTTAGGTTGAGCTTTGTTAAAAGGTATTGAAAAGGACAGAAACATAAAAAAAAATAAATCTACATGATAAAAAAATTTCCTGGGGCATTATAAAAAGAATACAAGGACAGTTATACCATATCCCAAGTACAACAGAAGTCTTATACACCACACATATAAAATGAGAAAAAAAAATGTTAATAGTAAGAAAGAACACTTTCAAATGCATAGGGATCTTTTCACTGATTAAATTGGTTGGAGATCATTCTCTATGTTTTTAGTAAGCTGTTAGTTACTTTCATGGCTGGGTTCCTAAGTACTTTGGCAACAAAAATCATGAAAATTTTCTTATGTTATCATTACTTAAATGATAAGCATTTGTAAAGCATAAAGGCTTTAAAATTCTTAGATAAAATCTGACTAATAAAATAAGTCCTTATAGAAAAGTTACTGTTCTAAATGAAATAAGTGAACACATATGGGAAGCTGAAGTTCACAAAAAACAGAGGACTTCCTCACAGAGTTTTCTGCTGGGATCCAGATATGACCAAGCTTGAGTGGTGGGTTTTGTTCACTAAACATGCTTCTACTTTTCAAATCTTACTGTTATACTTCCTAGTGCAATGGTGAAAATAGAAAATAAGAAAAACATTCAAATTCATACCTTCAATAAGAAGTCACAAGGCAATGCTCCAAAACCAATTATCATAAATAGCTGGTTTTTTGTGCTACCATTGTTACATATTTCATAATGAAACTTCAAATGCATGTGTCTAGACACACAATACCCCTCAATAGAGTAAATACAGACTGCATACACACACATTCAAAAACCACTGTATTGAAAAAAGATAAGTAGGTCATCAAAGTCAAGGAATACAGAGCTAGGAAATGCCAGAATTTAGGAACTCACAGACTCTTATAATTTGAAATTATCTCAGGAGTTTGATATGAGCTGCAATATGAATCTAATAACGCCTTCCGACTTCATCATCTTGCAAATATATTGCTTTTTTTTTTTTAATTTTAAAAAATGTTTTCCTGCTTTTAGTATACTTTCTAGAATATATATTTAGGTTTTTATTCTATTGAATATAAAATTGCTGTTAGTTGATATGATCACTAATACCAACAGCTAAGATAGTGTGATCTGTCCTGATATCTAATTGTACAAGGTATCAATTTCTGCTTCAATTTATTAATATTGATAAACCATAAAATAATCTATAAGCCAGTTTTGTTTATTCTTGCATTATTATTCTTGTGTTCTATGTATTCTACTAGAAACTAGCTTCTTTTGAGAACATTTTTTTCCTTATTCTTTACTACCAGCTGAAACAGAATAATGATCTAGCTAGGCCTTGTATTTAACCCACTACATCAACTCTTTTTCACTTTTAGGATATCCGAAAAACCATATACCAACTCATTTAAGAGGAAAAACAACACTGAACTTCCTATATTAAATCCAATTTTTCTAATGTCAGCATCAAAAACCCTGATTCAACAGGTACCAGAATGTCAGAGTTCATACCCTGTTCTACATTTAAATAAGAAACATATCTTAACGTATTGAAAAGAGAAGGCTGATTTTGCTTCCAATGAATTCTATGACAAAATTGTTATAGACTTAATTATGAGATGGGGAGTATCCTTGGATATAATTACATAGGAACACCTTCTACACGCCATGGTATTTGCTGTACTACTCAAAATACATGAGACGAGGAAAGATAAACTTCTGTGAGAAAATATTGTGCACAATAACAATAATTATTTCATCCTTAGACAAAACTCTCTCACGTCACAATCTTAGTGGATTAACGCTCAAAGTGCTGCAAAACTGCAAGTGACATCACTACTGACTCCCAGTTTCTCCATGTTGCTACAAGCTACACATACAAAGCTATACATTTTATGTTCAAAGTGTACCTGGTATGTCTTGTCCTTGGTATATTTACTTAAAGTATCTTTCATATATGAAATATCTTATTGATGATGATGGCAACCTTCATTCAGCCTGGTTTTCACCACAGTTCCAGTGTCTAGGCCAAATAGAAATTGCCAATTTATACAGTAATTACTACAGATCACATAGATACATAGATTACTGTCTATGCCATCATATACAGTAATCCATATTCAACACACAGTAAAACTTTCACAAACGTGCTGAAGTCAGGCTTTTAACTACATATTTAGTAGAGACAGCAAAAATTCTCTCGACTTCAAAATTTTCTAAATTTTCTTGATTTTCAAATGTTGAAAGAACTGCTTTTTGCTCTGTGTGAGCAGTAGGTAAGAAGCGAGTATTACAATTTGGAAATCTTTCCATTTCAGTGAGGAAGTCTAATACCAGAAGACTAAAGCAATTTATTTCAAAACTTACATGTTACATGAAGCAACCAATACCATGAGATACATTTTATATCACATTCCAGAGGTCACAAAGTATTTAATTTGAAAGACACAGTTTGTAAACATATATAAGAAGCACTACCCTCTCAAGAAAGGATCAAAGCTTTCAAAGCTTTCATTATGAAGTTCCCAGCTTTAAAGGTGCCAACTCTAATGCTCCACTTCCATAACAATACTTTACTGATGCACTGAAAGGCTGTAAAACAAAATAGCAAAGAGCTGATCATAAAAGAAATTGATGATTATGGACTATACTGTAGTTACATTTTGAAGTGAAATGGCAACTGCAATATGGAATTATTTTGTTGCCCTCTGAAGAAGATAAAAGTTGCAAAGCAAAAACAAAGTTAAAATATATAATATTTGTGGCATAGATGACAGAATAGTAGGACTGAGAACAGGTGAAAGACTTGAGTCAATGAGAAATAGATTATCATCCCTATTCTGAAAAATATTTGCTTCAGATCCGATTCCACAGCTTCTTCTTCTTGCTTGTGTGGGCAGTCACTGAGCTCCCCAACACCAGTGGCTTCACAATATCTACTTATAGGAGCAAGAAAGTCAGATTTTCCCTTTTGCAAATGACTATAAATTCTGAAGCATGGAATACATTACATCACATTCCAACAGCAGTTGAGGACAAGTTTCAAATCGCATAATTTCTGTTGGTCTCTCAGCTGAAGTTACCTGAAGTTAAGGTAGGCTTCCCTTAGCTGACCTCTTATAACACTTAAGGCTGGAAAACATAGTCTAAATCTCAAAATGGGATGCAGATTGCCTGTACCAGTGCTACCTGCCTTTAAAAAAAAATAGGCTATACCTCAGACTCTAACTTCCTGAAGGCCTGGGGAAATCTTTGACTAACCCTCCCACTTTAAAAAATCCCATGAGACAGATGTGCTGAAAGCAGTTCCCTGGTTCAAGCATGGAGATGGTCGTGGTCTCTACCAAACATACCCTGGTGCATGCAGGAACTCCCGTTCATCCTGTGGGACAGCTACAGCTCTCAGTACAGTTCTCTAGGGTGTTGGAGACAAGGACATCTCTCTCTAGAGAGATGCTGGCAGTCCCTGCTGGCTACCTGGGAAATTGCTGCCCTTGACCAATCCCCTGAGTCCCTGTGTCAAGACCACCTCCTCCTCCCCTATGGGTCGGGTTACCTGGCCAATCTTGGGTCCAGGTGCCCCCCTGTCCCGGACTGCCCCTCTTCTGCCCTTATAAACCCACCATGTTGTAACAATAAAGCCGGATCAGCCTTGTCCTTCACCCTGCGCGTGCCTGTGTCCTGTTTCTCTGGGATCTTACACGTGGAATTACAACTCAGGAAAAGGACCCTCCGCTGGTTGGGAATTTATCCCTGTCCTATAACCAGGACAGGCAGTTACATTGTCATTATTGTACAACACATCTTCTTTTAATGTTTAAAAAAAATGTGATGAGAGAAAAATGGCACAGACATTTCTAATACCCCGTCTTTTTCAGGATTGTTCGAGTACCAGTAACAAGAGCTCCTCTGTGAGCCCTTTCCGTACTGGATGAGCTCACAGTGCACTTTGATATGTGGTGCTGCACAAGCCTTTTTGTGTATCAGATGTAATTAGTGACGTGACTCACAATAATTACTCATTTTATTGAAGTGCGTTGACTGAAATCCTGCCATGAATAAATACATAGACCCAGAATTTACCCTGTCATTTGAACTGACAGTTTCCTCAACATGTATATTTTGTTCTTTTTGGTGCTGACTTTTCAGTGTTCTCAAGAACACTCCTTAATAAAAAGACTAGGCGTTGTTTCTCAGGGAAAGGTCTTTGTCTTAGGAACGCAGTTTACTGATTCACAGTGCACCTTCTCCCTCGTCTTATTTTACTTTTTAGACAGCAGTGGCTCAGCAGACACCAATTAAAAGAAGGCTGTATGTTTTCCCCTGTTTATTTAATTAGAGAGTTGGAATCTCAGGGATGCAACTAAGTGCTATATTACCTGTGTGAATCAGGGTGATATTGAATGTCCTCTCTGACTGTGAAGTGTGCAAATTTAGTACTGGAAATATTAGAGAATGATGGTGATTAACAGAGAGTTTACACCATTTGTCTTTCCTCCCTTCCTTTCATATCTCCATCCTTATTCAATGCAAACGTGACACAATTGCATTTGCATTGTTATTTCATCTGCCATTGATATGGCTTCTTCCTGGGAGCAGAAAACCTGATAACTGGTTTACTGGTATCACTCTCTGGTATCACAATGAAAAGAAGATATGGAATGCCTTTCCCATGAAACAGTTGTGGAGCTGGGACCATCATGTCCTTTAGAGAATTTAGCTCTTCGTCTTACCCTTGTGAATATGAGGTTAATTATTTCTCCTTGAGAAGTTTTGTGCTTCTTGTTTAGGTAAGGTTAGTGGAGGTATTGTTTCCTGTTCCTTTGTACAGCAGTATTTGGGATATTCCCGACTGCTACTTTCACCCAGCAAATCACTTTTGCAAAAGTGGGTGCTACCAAGGCTTCGCGATCACCACAAATAACACGCCAGATTATAGGTAGATTTTTTTTTTCAGAAACACAGTACAAATAGTTTTAACTAATAATTTTAGAATGCTTATCTTACATTCCAAGACTGCATTTTGAAGATGTCCTGCTGCCATCTTATATCTTATTTACAAGAAACCATATTCCGTGGTATTTTGTCATTATCAGGAAAAAGAGGAAAAATATTCTGAAACTCTCCGTCCGACCACGTCAATAGAAAACATTTCGCTAGTACACAACTACAGTGAGTTCTGTCAGGGAGTCCCAAGAAACACAGGCTCTATTAGGAACTCTGGGAGAGTTCCTAATAGGAAGAGAAAGGGAATTTCAGATCTGGTGTATGAATGCCTGCAAATCACCACGGGCTTAAAGACTGGTCTATGAGCACCTTTTAGAGTTAAGCTCTTAATTTTTAATTTTACCATCATCTCCCAAGTGTTATATGACATTTTAAATGGCATTGATAATTCTGGGGAAGGAAGAATGGTTTGGGGTGGGGTTTTTTTGTTATTTTGTTTGTTTGTTTGGGTTTTTAAATTTTTATTTGGGGGCTGTAAGTAAACACTTCATATAAAATACACCCTCTTTTTATAAGAAGGTTTTACTTCGGTAAAAATTTCAAATGCAAATATGATTTTGTGGAATTTTAGTAAAATTCAAAAGTCTGGGAATGAATACCCAGACTTTGAACAGTTCTGCTTAATTTTACTCACTGCTCTGGAATAAATTATTGCCTCACCAAAATTATCTTCTAGAATATGGATGAGGAGACATCACAATCAGCTGGGACTGCCAAGTTGCTTAATGGAAAAAAAATGTGTATTGGCAGTTACTTTTATTTAAAGGAGAAAACAAAAAAACACCACAACAAAAAACTAACCCAAAATTAAGCTGAACCCAAATTCTTTTAGTTACAGGCATTGCTTTCAGCCATTAAACGGGGCAGACTGGCATTCCAAAACTTAAAGAAAAAAAATGTTTTAGAAGTGCGTGGTGAATGTGTGATGGATTAAAATTCACTTTCAACTATCCATCATCTCAACTATGGTCTCCTTTTAGAATTTCCTTTGCTATTTCATAGGTCCTGTATTGCTTTGAAACACAGCTGAAAAACACAGGGTCTAGTAAATCTCCCTGAGAGTAATAGGCTTTCTCAGTCACCTGTTCTCCTGATAATTTGTTGTTGTTTCTTAGAAATTTTTTTCTCTTGCTTAATGACATTTCTCTTTACCATTCTTAATGAAAAATATGTTTACTTTTAAAAGCTGTGAGTTATGCAGAATAAATCAATTTTTCTCAGCTAAGAATCAATTTACTTGGCAAAGCATTTGTATTCTTTTAACATCTTTTTAAATCAGGCTATATCTCTCAGTCTCCCAACTTAAAGGAGCTGCCAGAGTTAAATTTACAGGGAGGATAAGGGAAATATGCAAGGTAAGTGTCTGATAATGCATTTCGGTGGCTGGGAGTGACGAGGTTTGTTTTCTTTCCATCTCATGAATGCAAAGTTTTGAACGGCGGAAGTACAAGATAAGCACCATGGTATATATGGACACCACAATTGATAGTGTAACAGGAAAGAGGGAAAGATGGTAACAGTAGCTGTATTTATAATGCTTCAGTAATTTACTTTTAATGAAAAAAGGTGTGTGTTTTCAAAACACTGTGTCAGAGGTACATCAGGATGTAAACCTGCATTTTCTGTTCATTGATCGTAAGCATTTTACTAAGTATGAACCTAACACTGATACAGAAACTCATTGAAAACAGCTACTGATCCACTGCAAGTTGATTTTCCTTATTGTCTGAGATACCCACTGAGTCCTAACCAGCCGGGGAATGAAACACCGTGTTTTCCTTGGGGCCAACACTGTCACACACTTCTTTGGCCTTTCCGGTGCGTTACAATGGCACAGGATACACATCGTAACACATCTAGTTTTTATAGTTCTTAGAAATTCCTCCTTGTCTGGAATACCCAGCCTGCATGCCTCTCATTGCAGTTCTCTGAGGCAGCCTCTCTGTTAGTATGTGGAGTGCTCTTGCAAGGCACAATATCAAATTAGTACACAAAAATGTGAGCACTTGCATTGTCAGAATGGCACTCTCTGGTTTTTTAATATCAACCAATTAAGATGTTATTTTCAAGGAGAGGCTTGGCATTTTTTCAAAAATTTACTTCTTGAGGCCTGAAAAGGATTTAGTTGGCATGTAGAAATGATCCCAGGCTTAGGCTTTTCGATGGCTTCAACGTGAACACAGCTGGAATTTTTTAAGCTGATTTGACTAAAAACCCACTTCCTGCCACTGTTGAAAATAATGCACTATAATTTTATTGTATTTTTTTTTCCTGAAGCAGACAAACCTACAGCAAAGACAAAAGAGTTTGAAGCCCACATGAGGTGTTTTATTGTGGTTTGCATTAGGGAAGGAAACTGTGCGTATGCGGCTATTAAATATGAAAATCAATATGCCTCTAAAGCCATTACCTCTGATTTAATAACTTATCATCTTTCTAGCTTTGTTAAGTCCCTTTAAAATGTGAAGGGTGTCAGCCATTCATTTCTCCAGTAGAAGCCCTGTTTTATTTATGGATACTTGGAAACATAAGACTTTTTCAAACAAAATTTTCAAAAGTAGAACAGGAAAAGAGTCATTTGCTAGTGATTTTTATTTCACTGACTGTTCCTTCAAGCTCCCTCTCTATTCTGATCTCAGGGAAGCATGTTCCTAAGTTCACACCAACATTTGAAAAAGTGTGTCCTTAACAGCTAAACTGCATAAAATTACAAAAAATAATTTGAAACTTTTAGATGTAGTCAGATATACTACTGTCTGCACTAGAAGTGCTCAGAAGTGAAGCTAGGAGAAGATTACAAACTTGGCCAGCATGGTTTGGCCCACCAGCCAGGTCCAGCAAACCACAGACTTGTATCTGGTCCCATTTTTTTGTTTCAGACATGGGAGAATCTGCTTGCACCGTATGTGCTTCCTTACCTGATGAGTTCTTCCTCCCCAGCACCCAGAAGACGAGCAGAGGGTTCATGAAGCACTGGCATGGCACTTACAGAAGAGAAAGAACATGAGTCTTTCTTCACTTTTGTGTGTATTTGCCCCTGGACTGGTTAGCGCAGGCGCTGGGGGAGAGAGGCAAGCACAGGAATTCAACATCTCCCCAGCAGCTGGGAAGAACAGACCACCCCGATGCAGGGGCTCTGAACAGGGTTTTATAGAGGAAGGTTGTGCCAGCTGAATCAATACTGGGGCAGGTTTCATACCTACTGTGGTAATTTACATAGATGTATTGGGGGGAGGGGGATGGCCATCAAATAGAATTGTTAAAACAAACAAAACAGCAAATCTTTCCGGAGTTGATTTTTTTTTTTTTTTGGACAATACAGGGATCTGCCTCAAATGATGACTTAATTTCCATTTGCTATTTAAATAAAAAAGTAAAAATTATTCCAGATTCTCAGGGTGCCATTGCCAAAGACCTTTCTTTCATAAAAACACTCCAGATGCATGCAGCTCTGCAGTACAGTGATGAAATCCCTCTCCATTACTATTAGGATTATATTTGTGCTTCTATTCAACTCATTTTTATTGGTATGGTGTTGGTATTAATATTGGTACTTGGGGCAAGCATGGAATGCTGGTTATGAGGCAGCCTCTCCTTCTCCTTGTATACTCAGTTCCTCTCTTATCTTGTCCTTGAAGAGGTGAAAGAATTCTGCCTGGTCTTGTCCAAGAGGCAAGCAGCTGAGTTTTTCTTTTCAGTCTGTGTGATGACTGTGAAGGACCTTTGCTTTAAGGTTGTTCTCTTTTACACAAGGGTACAATGGCATTGGAAGGGGTTTATGGCTTGCTTATGGCTGTTGAAAGCATCCCTAGGCAGTTGGAAATCCCTTTCAGATTGGATTGGATGTGAGAGAAAACATGTAACATCTAAGATCAACTAAACTTCAGATTGTAACATCAATAAACCACAGCACTCTGAATAAACAAGGTGGCCACTCACTGTTTACTGTTCGTTTTGCTTATTTTTCCAGCCATGTGTCTGTGATAGCCCCAACCTGTTTGCTGAGCGGTTTAAAATAACTTTTTTTCAAAATAGGTCAAACTTTTAGTTCATAGGTATGAGTTGTATGTGGAAATGTGTCAGAGAGAATTAGCAGCTTGTGGGACATTTTTTCTCTAAAAGGCCCTTTCAAGAAAGCAACTGTTTTATCAATGGAGTGCGAGGGAGTGACACAGGAGGCACCAAGAAGTGGAAGGGTCTTGTAGAAATTATTCACAGGCATAAGATACTGCACCCCATCTCATCCAGTGTGAGAATATTCAGCCTTAATGTCTGCTCCAGGGGTAATCTCCAGTTCCTTTGAAGCTGACTTCAAATCGGATATCAGGTCTGCTCAAGTTGAAGAAAGTCCACATGTATTCTCTTTAGCGTCATTTTGGAGGCAAAATACTGCTTTCTTTACATAAGGATGGAGTGAGGTTCTGGCCTACTGTGTCATTTATATGTTAACATTTTCTGCAACTGTACCAATCCATTTGTTTGGATTTGTGGAGATGAAAGATGCGGGAAAGAGGTTGCTGTGGCCAGTTTTGGACCCTGCCAGCATAAGAAGTTCTGGCAAAACAGAAGAAGCCCAGTGAAGGGCCACTAGGCGGTTGTGGGTATTGGAACACATGGTAGACAAGGAGACGGCCGAGTTTCTTCTTGTGGCTGGCTGATGGGGAGAGTCAGACCCTTCTCAGCAGTGCACAGTAACATTTGTTTGGATGGTAGGACTTTTTTTTAGTTGGTGTGTTGGTTGGTTTGGTTTAATTTTTGATTGTAAGCATAGAGAGACATCAAAACAGTTGAGTAAGGAAGCAGCAGACTCTCCAGTGCTCCAGGTATATGAAACTCGGCTAGATGAGGTCCTGGGCTCACTTCAGTAGGTAGTCCTGTTTTGAGCAGGATTTTGGCTGACACAACCTTCAGATGTCCTTTCCAACCTGCATGTTTTGTGGTTCTGTGATTTTATCAGCGATCAGCAGGTGTGAGTCTTAAGACGTTGGTATCTGTGTTGGCAGTGTTTTCAGCACAGCTTATCTATTAAAGCAGTTCTGAAGAAGAAAGTTAGCTTTTCTCAAAAAGGTCAGAAATCTGACCCAAATGACCTGGCAGCCTGTGTCCACAGGGAAGGCTGTAAACACTCAACATCAAGAATTTTTATTTAGATGTCTGCTGCAAATTTTTGTGCCTAAAGTGTGGGTTTCCAAGATTGAAACCTTGCATGTTGTGTAAATTGTTTTCTCACGGTTTAATACAATAGATTTCCCTGGTGTGGAAGAGAAAGACATGGGTCTGTCTGTATTTGCTCAGTAAAATATAACAATTCCTCTTTTAAGGAATGGCAAAAATCCTAGATATGCAGCATTAAATGAAATTATATGAAAGCAATGTCAGATGATTCTGCTTGTGTTTTCTGTACATAATCTCCTTTGTTCTCTTGTTTAAGAAAAAGAGATTGCCTTCTTGTTAAACTGAGCTCAATCATAATATGGTTGACTAAATCAGTACATGTTATGATGGAGTGTGCAGTATGTAACTAAATTTATAGATGCATAATATATATATTTATTTTTTAAATTCTATTGAACTCCTTTATTACCAGGTCAGAAGAAAGGTTAAATTATATGAGTAAGATTGACCAAACTTCACAGTATACATTTGGTCTCGCAACAGATATTAGATCTTGTTCTGGTTTATTTTTGAACTTCGTATCTGTCCATAGATATAATCTTATATAGAGCAGATAAAGCAGACTTCTACAGTACATGCTGTGTTTGGGGAGGTATATGTGTCTACTTCTGGGCCAGTTTTATGTTATCTGATGTATAGCAGGTGTCTAGCAAAAAATGTCTTCAAAAATGACATTAAAATGACAAATCCAGATTAAAAGATTCTAAATTACGTGGCCACATCCTGTTTTGAATGCATAAATTTATCGAAGATATTTCATTTTCTTTCCTTTCAGTGGCTCTGCTCCTTAGTGATGTGTGCACACATACACATGCACACCCAGCATAGAAGAAAACCAGTAATCTGGTGCATGCTTCTGAGTTTCATCTTTATCCATCATGTGATCTATACTGTAATATTTTGAGTATTTGAAAAATTCGTTAGGACTGTATTGATTGTTAGGCTGTACAGACTTAGGGAAGGTTTGTTTAACCTCTCTACAAGGCTGTGATGGTCCCTGACTGGCATTACTTATCGGAGTCACTCTGTTGTTCCTGTCTCAGGTAGCCACAGAATCACGTGGTTTGGAAAGGACCCCCGGCCAATACTATCAAGGTAGATCTGATTATATCAGGTTGCTCTGAGTCAGGTCTGCCTGAATGACTACAATGGCAGAAACCCCACCCTTTAGTATCAGTGTTCCAGTAGCCTCCCAGTGGGTCATTTTATGCATAAGTAAGATGAGTAATTAATTCCCCATCCCTGGAAGTGTTCCAGGCCAAGCTGGATCAGGCTTTGAACAGCCTGGTTTAGTGAAAGATGTCCTTGCCTACGGGGAAATGAAAAGAGGTGAGGTTTAACATCCCTTACAACCCAAACCATTCTGTGATTGATTCTAAATTTTCCCCTTTTCATTCACTTCTTAAAACTGAACAGACCTTTTTCTCTCATTTCTACATCTGTGCCTTGTGGTCCAGAAACATTATTTGTTCCTTGGCTTGTTTTTAATCTTCCATTCTAATGGTGAGCTGCTTGATTCAGTAGTTTCTCACAATCTCTTCACTCCTCTCCAGGTTCATCTCTGCATATAATATGAACAGAGTCTGGCTGTGTGTCTATTATAAAAGTTCATCATTCAGCCACTTTAAAACTGACTAAAATCAGAATCAGAACGATATATTTTTCTGTGTGTGTACTTACTGACTATTAAGTTGTTTTAGTGTCCATTTGGGGAAGAAAAAGGAGGATTTTTTTTGGCCCCAGTGCAATTAGAGTCAAATATTGAGCTTTTTTTTTTTTTTTTCGCCAGGGAACGTGAAAAAATGTGTTTTGAGTACCCATAGCAGTTGTCTAGTGTATTTTGAAGTTGGATTTCATGGTATCATGAGGAACTCACCTGCCAGCCATTTTTGGAGAAGTGTCTCTATAGATAAGTTTCTGAGGATACCTTTTAATTCCTTCACATAACTCCTGTATTCAGTTTAAAAGGAAAAGCACATTTACTAGTTCCCTATTAATTTACATTTTGGGCATTAATCCTTGTCACTGGGAGAAGCCAAAGCATTGCATCATTTGGTAATACCAAAACAGAAGCAAAATCTCTAGTATATGAAGGATAAAATAGAATAGATCTCAGTTCACTCCTTTAGATTCTCTTCAGACAAATTCATTCCCTGTGTGGTAAAGGATAGATGGGTTTTGTCTGTAATGGGATATTCATTTTCATTTGATCTGCCTTAATCCTGAAGATATGGGTTTAGATCCCAGAGCCACTGAAAATATTAGCTTGATGTTTCTATCAGCCTTGAAAAGCTCTGTGACTGAAGGCTCTCAGCAGCTGTTATCTGCTATAATAAATGCCAATGATAAAAAAGACTAGACGAGCTGAGGATTTATTTTAAGAACAAATAAAAGTATTTTCTTAATTAAGTTAGGGGGAAAAAATCCTTTGATGATTTGTTTATTGATAGAATAAAGTACCAACAAGATTGTTCTTTTCCACAAATACTGCTTAGGATTTGGGGGTCACAGTTCATAGCAAAATGCACCGCCTCTGTTTGCCCAGCTGCCACACCTCTTCTGCCTTCTCTCCTCCTGTAGTGAAGAAAAGAGGCTGAAAACAAGGTAAAGGGAATAACAGATTTAGTGCTGCTCTGATTGTAGATGATAATTAATGTAAATGGTGTTAACAGGATTAAGACTTTTTGCTTCCATGTGCATATCCCACCTGAGAGGAGTGGTACTCTTGTATATAGGCACAGGGAAGAGAGCATAGTCTTCCAGTGTGGTTTTGGCTACATAGTGATATGTAATGGTGAACCAGAATGCAGGAATAAGTCTTGTAAGTTTTTTTATTATGATTTTTTTCTGTTCGTTGTTTTTTGTTTAGGGGTGTGTGTGTGTTTGTTTGTTGGTTTTTTGTTTGGTTGTTTTTTTTGTTTGTTTTTGTGGGCTTTTTTTAAGTCGACTTTGCAACAACTGGAAACTGCTCCTCCAGCATAACCCGGGCATTTTAGATAGAATGAGCCCTCAAACAGAAGCAAGCCAAAATGTCAAAACCAAAGGAAACTCTTAAGGAGAAAAAGGATAAGGGAAGGATGTTTGTTTCAGCTTTCATTCCAAGTTCAATTTTATGGATATTACACACAAATTAAAGTAAGACTGTGTTACAGAACTGTGTGTTACAAAACCTTATGGCACAAAATTTAAAGAAAAAAAAGAATCTGTATTCATGTCTGTGCCTCCATACAATTCGAACAGATGTGTTTTAATTTCAGAATGGTCCACGGAGGTTTATGCCCAGCATATTGCTTGTATTGCATCAGTTTTTCTCTGTCTTACATGTTTCCATTTGGTTTTGGCAAAACAAAATGAAACAACAACTAAAAAGACATTCCATTTTGTGGGGGTGGAAAAACCCCCTCTGAAGTCCAGTGATTGCTGTTGCTGGACTTTGGGTTATGGTCGTATTTTCCAATGGGCGCAGTATTTCAATTAGAAATCTACATTTATTTAATCACTCTCCACCCTAAAAGAGGGTGTGCAGTTATGAACACAATGATACATGACAATGTTCAGTGTTTTTTTTCACTGTAAGAGAGTATTCAACTTTCTAATGAAAGCTGGAATGAAAACAGAATAGATTAAAATCAGCTTATATGTTTTTGCACCTTTTTTCTTATGTCCAAACTTCAGCATGAAGCATTTGTCCAGTTCAGAGGTTTCAGAGCCATGGAAGAGGGCATGCATTAACAAGGTGGCACTTACACGTGTCAGGACAGGCCTTGCTACTGCTCTTGCCAATGATGAATAGAGCACATGTTTGCTGTTGTCCCTTCTTCACTGCCCATACCAGTAATTGCCACTTTGTATTTATAGAGACTGAGTTGGTTTGCAGTTTTGTTTTTTTCCTGCTTTTCTCTTTAGCCACTATCCAACATGACTGTACCCAAGCTTTTTGTTGAGGTTTGTCTGGTGGAAGCAGAATTAAAGATTTTTGTGTACTTTGCCATCTTATGACAACTGGCAGCAATTGAAATGAGGCATGTCAAGCAACTACCACAAAAAGAAATCAGTAATTTACAAGTTCAGAAAAAGGTTGAAGAAACAAACCTTCTCTGTAATTGTGCTGTCTTGTACAGTTTGTTAATATTTCCACATTTGAGAATATTTAATTTTCCTAATTGAGGGAATGTTACACTACAGTTCAAAAGAGAAGGCCAAATCAAAAGCAAAATACTCTCATTTTCAGCAGAGTAGTGCTAATGCTTATGTTAGTCAGTGAGAAAAATATGGGGGTGTATGGGAAGCAATAATTCATTACTGTCTCTCCTGCAGTCAATTAAATATGTCTCATAACTAACCATTTAAAGCTGCCTTTTTTTTCATTATGATAATAAGATGCATTGGAAACAGACTGGGAGTAGGACCATTTTTCCCATAATTTTGAATCTTTAGAGGGAGGGAAAAAGTAAAACCCAAATGCCAGCCTTGGCAGTTTGATTATACAGTCAATAGCTGTAGCTTGCAGTAGACGCAGACTTTTTCTTCCTACTCAGTTGTTGACCCCTGTTTGTAGCTAGACCTGCTTAATCTTAACCGGTGCAACACATCTGAGAAATAGTCATGCATGACAAAACCATGGGTCAGAAGTGATCTGCTGTGTAGGCACAAGTCTAGCACAAAGATCCCATGTGAAATCCTAGATCATCTCGCGTAGTAAAGGACCTTTCCCCATTCCCAATTTGGCTGCTCTTAAATTAATATAATTATAGAAGGATTTCAGAGAACCAATCTCTGTAATGCCTTTCTCTTTCTATAAAATCTATTGTTACTTATTTCTAAGCTTCTTAAGAGACTACATACTATTTTGCCAGGCTAAAATATGCATTGCCCTTAAAATTCTTCACACTTACTGTCTCCTCCAATTTGATTCACATTTTCTCCCTTCTGTATCTAGTTCCCTGTCCAAGTTAAAATGTAAAATAAAGTAGAAGAGATGTTTGGGCCTCTGAACACATTGCTGAAAGGTTCATTTTTCCACACACAAGTGTTCGGAGTATTTCTCACAGAAGAATAGCATAAATTATGGAGATTTTGTTCACAGAACAGTGAATGGTATTGTCAGTTTGCTTAGGAAAAACTAATGAGGTTGTAAAGAAATACTGTCTGCTTCATAAGAGTAAAATTTGACAGCTGGAAAAACAAGGGCAATAGGCTGACTTACATTTTCCATTGATTTTAGCCCCCAACATTCAGAAGACTTCCTTTTCTGCAAAACCACATTCACGCTGCCTACACACGAATGCACAATGCTCTTTTGCTCCAAGCCAGAGGCAGATTAAACTTCATTAGTAGAGTAAGGCTTGAGGAAAGTTCAAACTGTAACAGATAGTAATTTGACAAATAAAGAATTAGGGTTTGTTTTACTAAGGCAAAAATAAAGGCCAGAGCAAGGTTCCCATGGCTCTTTTGTGCCTTTAACCACTGGGTAGGAATACCATCGCTTTTCATAGTCTGGTTTACATACTGTATAAGCCTAGTAGACACATACCATGGATTTTTTAATGCATTTAAGCACTCAGTGGAAGCACACATCTCTCATTAAATTAAAAAAAAAAAAAAAAAAAGCCTAGAAAGTATTTACCTTAGAGCTAGAAATAAGAACAGAAACTAAAATACGTGTTCAGAGTATTCTTAGGTAGATGCACTAGTAGCTCAGCTTAAAATCAACAAAAGTGAATGCATTTTATGTCTGGATAGGTTGAATTACCTTTCTGCAACAGCATTAAATTCTCACCCAAGCGTCCTCATATTTACACGTTCCCAGGCCTTGCTGTTCTAGGATAAAGGATGGATCATTACAGGTGAGTGACAGATACCTGTGGTAACTGATGGGCTGTGATTCGAGAATTTAAGTTCTTCTCACTCCACTAGCAAACTGTATAATGGCTAACATGCAGTGGTACAGTCACATACAAAGGTGTCTGACATTAATATATGAAAACTTTTAATTAATATATATTGGATGAGCTTTAACAGACAATCTACTTGCTGTGTTTTGTATGTTGGAATGGACAAAAGATAGTGACTGCATGCAAACCGTATTACAGAGTAAGGGCTAATACAACAGAAAAATTATGTGCTGAAATACCTGGCAAAAACATGTTACTGGCTCCTGGAGTGGAATTAAAAGCCACTGTGTCTTTGCGTGTGCACTTGCACTTGTGCCCATGGGGAGAATTAGGCAACCCTATCAAATAAACAAATACTCCAAAAATCAGCATGCTTCTTTAAACTTTACCTGGAAGTATGTAGGGGATAATCTTGGAGGACAAGAATAGAACATAGATCTTAGTATTTAGTTGTCTTGTTCAGGTCTGCAGGGAGGTACTGCTGTTAGCCTGGAATCTGCACACAGGATCATTGCCTGAAGAGAAATGTTTGCATAGTTTACATTCAAAGAGCTGAGCAAAGATTACTTTCATTTCTGGATTGTATATAAAGGAGAGAGAGAAAATGTTTTTATTTCCATATTAATTTTGAAGCAAGGAGTCAGAAGTTCCAATTCCAGACCATGTTTCTTAAGAAACTGTTTTAAGTAGGAGACATAATGTAAGGTAATCAAAGCTCGCTTTTCACTCCTCTCTGCCATGATACACAAAAAATAACTCAGAAAGAGTTGAACTCGACTGAAAAGCATAAGTGGCTCAGATTACATCTGAGTCCTAAGTTCAGTGTCTTGTTTTCATAATTACAACTTTGTTTTTTAATAACTGGTAGCTCTGTAAAACAGAAAAATTGTCCTTTCGGTGCAGCCTTTGGGATGGTGGAAGACCAGAGCTGTGGCCAACTGCTATTCCTTTCTTCACATCCATCAGATGATTCCTTTGACTGTCTTCTGCATGGATTAGGCCTCATACATCAGTTGCTGTGCTGCATCTCCAAGGCTGAATGTTGGGAAACATCTAATTTTGGAAGGCTGGTAACACTCTGGCCTGGCTTTAGACTCGCTCACAGATGCCAGAACTGAGTTAATTTTGTACATGTTGCCAGGAGGTACTCCTGTGCTTGGAGGTTCTTAATGTTGTGAGTGAACCAATCTGTCAGTCTTACATGCTAGTGATCCCCAAATGCTGCATATAGACATACAGAGATGCCTGTGTTCTGGAATGGATTTAAGTCCTGGTGAATAGCTCCTTTAAAATTTTGTAAGGTTAGTTAAATTGTCATTTGTAAGAACATTTTACTTTATGACTTGAAGGAAGCTACTGCACTGAAAGCAACTATAAAATGATGAAGACAGTGAATTTAGTTTTCTAAAATATTTTTGCAGAAGTAAAGGGAAAAAAAAGTGATAAAATTAATCAGGGTGAAAATAGTACATTTCTTCAAAATAAGGCAAACATTGTAGTCAATACATGTGTCAGAACAATCCTGATGATACTCATTTAAAAACCATGAAATGCAGGGTAACTTATAAGCTAAACCTGAAGGGTGTAATGAATAAAAATTGCCTTATGTTGCAATTAGAATTTGTGCTGACAGTGAAAAATACAATTTGAAACCACACATTTACACTGACTCCCTTTTCTCTCTTCATCATTCAAGTAGCCTTCTCAGCTGTGTATGTGGGGGCAGCTGCATTTACCTCTAATGAAATTATGCCAGCAGAATATTTGGCTCTGTTTCATTAACTTTGCTTGTTTCTTGGAGCTTTTATGTCTCATTCCCTCAAGCAACAGGATAGATATCTATTCAAGATACTTGTGAATTCAGAACACTTTATGTTTTTTGCCCCAGGTAAGGAAGGTATCTAAGTCTCTCTCTTTTCCTTATTTACACATGTCCACACACTGTTCTGTTCCTTTGTCTGTGTGTGCAAATGTATATGCACAGGCACAAAAGGTCACTGTGAGACCGCTGTCTTAAGACTTGTATTATAAATATAGGAACTGTGAAAAACAGAAATATTAGAAATCTTAACTCCTCTAATCCACCTAATTTTACTGAAAAAGTGTTCACTTCACTCCAGCACATTTTTGTAGTGCTTTCTCTTGCTCAGTAATGAATGTCCTAAGCACCGAAACTTTTTTTTTCTGAGCCGTTATTTCAGGAAGAAGAATTATTTTCTAACTATGAGCCTTTGTTTTTTGTTTTGTAACTCTTTGTAACAGTGAATTATACTTTTGTGCACCATCCTAATCCTGTCCTGGTTGAGCACAGAGTACTCACACAGAAACTGTTGCTATTTTCCTTTATAATGATTTTTTGACCTTGCTGTCCATGCTTCAGTTGGTTTGTTTGTTTATGTTTTCTTGGTGTTTTAATTGTTCATAATTCCATCTCTTTAGTCGCTTGAATACTTAGTGTTCCAAACTTGTGACAGTTGTCCTTCACAGTACTAATACTGGAGAACTTAGCAAGAAAGTTCATTATTCCATGGATAAACTCAGGGTGGTAAAGGACTTCTGTGGTGGGATTCTTCCAGGTAGGCTTCAAAGTGATGCTAAATACAATTCAGTGCATTTTTAATTAATTTCTTGCAGGTGCATACGCTTCCATTGTTCTAATGGTAATTTAATGTGTGCAGATCCAGACGAACTCCCTTGAAGTTGGTGAATATGCATCACCTTCTTAATTGTGTATTAAGGGATTAGATTTGAAATGGTAAAACTACAGTGAGCCAAGTCTATAGGCACATTCATATATCAGCAGTAACACAGAACTAGTGAACTAATAGAGCTAAGACTTTGGACATCTCTATTTACATGTTTATGTGCATGCTGTTTCCTGAAGCTTGTCATTTTGCCATTGATTCACCGACTGAACAAATGCATAGGCCTGCACTCTCAACTCTAATGTATCAGGCACAAGTTTATTCTTGTCTTCTAAAGAGCACATGTGCAGTAGAACAGAAGTGTAAATTAGCTTTCCGACTAATTCATCCTAGATTTTGCCATTCAGCTTGACTAGAGATGGAAATCTTAGGTTATACCTATGAAAGGAAATGATACTTGAAGTCACACACTTGAAGGTCACTCAGGTAATTTCCTTAGTGGTGCCTAAGACAGGATTACCTTGTCAGGTGTAATGGGGAAGACCCATGTGGAGTTGGGTTGCTGGTAAGAGCAGGCAGCAATGCTGAGTTAGGCTGCCTTGTCTCAGGATTTTGTCTCCCTGCTTTCCCCTATAGCACTTAGGTGTCAGTGCAGTCTGCTGGTTGCAGAGAGATCCAGACAGTGTTGTAGTACTGGAATATGGGCTTCATGAGGTAGGAACGTGTTTCTAACTATGTAACTGATATTGTCAGTATTGTTACCGATGTTGGAATGTTCCATTATAAGCAGATTTCATCAGATCTGCTCATAACCAAGTCTTGCTGCCAGTGCTGAACCCTTTTTCTGTACATTCACCATGTGTGTGGGTACATCTCTTCTGCTGAGAGCTTCACTTGAAAGCAGGATTTTGACTTGAATATAGACTTGTGCTCTGAACAGCCTTGTACTCAACCAATAAGGGTGTTTAGGTCTGAAGTGTTATGTGCGCCTCAGGCTTGGCGTAACATTATTTACTCAGACACTTGTCACTGGTGCCAGCACTCTTTATTACACAATTTAGCAATCTGCTGCCTCCTTGGTCCCTTCTCAGCATCAGGACATACTCTGCAGAAAGCAGCCTCTGCGTGCCGTGAAAGAAGTTAGTGATGGAAAGCAGAATGAAAATGTAGTTCAGCAGTGGAGTCTTTACTGCTGTTGTGCAATATGCATGCAAAATCATCTCCTTATGCCTCTTGTTTACCGTGTAACAGAAAATAAGTTTAATTGTTGAGGAATTTTTAGTCTTAAGAAAAAGTTTAGCAGGTTTCTTGGGCTGGAGGGTAAAAGGGGTATAGAGAAACAAGTGTTTGCAGGGATGTGAATGGGCTTTTATTAAAGAATGATAGAAAACAAAAGACTCACCATGATGTTCAAGAAAAGCTTGTGTTTTGTCTAATGCATAAAATATTATTTGTCTAGCAATTTTATCCTTACAAAATGGGACCCAGGTAAATATAACAAGCAAATTAAATTAGACTTATATAGGTTGGATGGTTTGTTTTTAGGGGTTTTTTTTTTGGTTTCCCTTTTAGGTGGATAACATGCCTGAAAGCAGTTTTAACTTGCATAGTCTTCAAAGGTTTGTAATATATGATATATGCAAAATAAGAAGAATTTCAGGTTTGTTCTTTTGCTTTCCTTATGGATAAATGCCTGAGTGTCATGCAGATTTAAAGTGCAGAAGTGTTTAGGTATGCAATAGGGAATGGAGTTCAATTAATGGTGTTTAATTAATTTGATGCTACTGTTCTTAAGTAGGGTAAATGAATGTAGGCTGTACCTTTTGAACCCATTAGCTTTATCACTTCCTTGAAGGTATGAAAAAATTAGAAAGCAGCATTTGAACAAGTATGAAATAAAATACAAAATGCTTATATTTTGGCTGGGATCATTAGAATTTGTCCTTGGATTTTAAAGCAGTGTTTTATTGCCTACTGTGAAGAGTTTTCGCATAAAAGCCAAGAAACCTGGATGAGAGCGTTGTGGAATATTAACTATACCAGGAGGTTCTATGTAGGAGAGCCACTGAGTAAACTACAGAAATGGCGTCAAAATCTGTAGGACTGGTAGGAAAATAAGCTGCTACTATCACTTTTCAATATGTATTAAACATCAGCTGAAAATACAAGAAATCAGTGCTTCTAATCTTCAGTTACATTTTGCATAATTTTCTCTCCTGCTCATCTCCATTATTATTACTTTCCACCTTCAAACACAGAGTTTTCTGCAGTTATGCTACAGCAACTCTAGTGATCGTTCTTCCTGAGCCTGGTTTGGTCCTGTGCTTCTCACACTTTATTCCCCATGTCTGAACAGGGAATTGGATTTTACTGGGGCGATTGTGGGCAAATCTGACTGTCCCTGTCCAACCTCCATGCCTCCGTGAGAGCAGCGTGGCTTCCCACCGCCCACCACAGCCAGACACGACGCCAGGCTCTGCGCTGCTGCTGCCCATGCCATGGTTGAGCTCTCTTGACTTTTTGCCCAGATGACAGAGCTGCCCTGCGATCCGGTCCGGGGTCACGGCCGTCTCCCCAGGCAGAGCAGCCTTCCCGGACGGAGATGCCACTGCCAGCGGGCAGCTGCGTCTCACGCCATGTATTTTTGGAAGTCTCTGAACTTTACAGTTAAAGATGTGCCAGAAGTAGTTAGGAAAAGTTCAAGAGACGCTGAGCACTTGAGTGCTTGCTTTTTAACCTGCTAGCCTGACAGTGTTAGTTAGTGAAACCTGGTTTGACAGTCCTCAATGCAGTTTAAGTGGGTTGAGGTTGCAGCTGCAGGTTACGTTGTTTCAGTTGCCTCATGGGCAGCAATTACTTCTGCTCATTAGAAACTCTCAACATTTTTTTAAAAATTATTAAAATATGTTTTCAGGTTTCTAATAAATGAAAGCTTTTTAAGAATATAGTTTTTCCAGGAACTGGTCCTGGAATAACGTGGGCTGAGTGACTATGACACAGCAGCAGGCTCTGATAGCAGTGGAGGGGTGAGAGGAAGAGTGAGGAATGAGGGCAGGAGGAAAGCAGAAGTGTACTCTGCTTCGGAATGAGCAGACCAGCCACGAAAGTACTGAGCTGAATTAAAGTGGGAAAGAATTTTTTTTTTCGCCACTAGAAAAGAAGTAAAAGCTTTGGTTAGTTTGTCATGGAGTCTTATTTGGTTAAAATCAGTGGGCTATTTACTGGCTTCCATGGAAGGAAGTATTCATTAAATCACGTTAAAGATGAATAAAAATTTCCTGTTGCTTCAAATGTTTCACTTTTTCTTTCTGTAATGCTCCTAAGTATTTGCCACGAGGGGCTCCTTGGCTTCCCAGGTGATTTAACATTCATGTAACAGTCCAGAAACGTAATTGTCTCATGCTTTGGTATTACAGCATATTTCGAAGAGATTTATGGGGAGGGGAAAGTTTGAAGAACCACACAGTGCCTGCTGTCTTCTCACAAAAGGTTTTTGCCTCCCCTCTGTGACAAGCCACCCTTCTCCTATGCATGTTAGCACCTGCAAAAGTTTGTGTGTGCTGCTCTTCCACTGTACCTGTTCTTGCTCTGCACAGGCTTTCTGAGTGCCTCGGTTAGAATGTATTTGCAGTGCTTGACTTTGCCACTTAATATAATTTATATGTCCAGACTAAAAACTTTCAATAACTATGAATTTTTATACTGCTAAACATAGAAATTTAGCATTCCAAATACTGATCTAATTCATTTGTGAAGGCATTCTTTTGGGGAAAATACAGAATCTCATTTGAAAAATTATTTCCGTTACAGTCCACCCCTGTAGCTATTTTGGGGTAGACACAGCACAGACCTTTGGTGTGAGTTAAACCAGCTTTCTTTATGTTCTAACATAAAGCCCATTAAGCATTTCACAGGAAGACTCTTCCAGCTTGCACGGCTGTCCAGCTGTCTGGACAGACTGTGTACGACAGGTGTTTAATTATGATCTCAGCTACATATATACCAATAGTCTCTGGTGCTGCCTTTCAATACTTTGTTTTAGCTCAAAATCTAATAGTTTCAACTTGATATTACTGCTAACTGTAACCCCAGTGCTTATGAATTCCTGTCTGTAATAAACACAGTGGAAGACCCAATTCTGGAGCTCAATCAGTCCAAAAAGAAAAAAGGCAGTTACTAAGACTGAGTCATTGTTCTTATTTTAAGAATGAAAATAGGATTTAAAATTTAATAATTTTTGAAAAATCACAAAGACTAACACCTACTTTTCCCATCGTTTTCCTTCTAGCCATCAACATGTTTTACCCAGCAGGTCTAACAAACAGCCATATGCTCTCTAGTCTCAAGGGAAGTAGTTCCAGCTTGAAAATCAATATGTCACTACCAGGCTGTGGTAATGGATGCTTACAGCAGCAGGTTTATATAAGCAAATGGTAGGCTGTGCAACAGTAGCTCATTTAGATGAAAGGGCTGACTAGTCTCATTCAAATGTTTGGGGGAGCAAAAGATGAATGTTTGTAAAAGCTGATCAAAATGGTAATTTGTTTACTGATGAGCAGCCTGTCTGTAGTTGCTACTCTGGAGATCCTACTAACGAATACAAAGTACACTAGTCCATGTTTTTTTTCTGCAAGGTGTTTTCATATTTGTAAAGGCTGACACTACCCTATCAGCTGGCATGAAACAACATAGTTTAAGTAGGTTTTTTTCATGCATGTGCATCAAACCGTCTGGACTTGGATAAGCTGAAAGAAATCTGTAGAAAACTAAAATTGTAAATATGTTTGTGAAAGGTGGAAAGATTTTTTACAAAACTACATAGAAATCATCAAGGCCTGGATTTAATGTATACTTTGGAAAGAGAAAGCCTAAGTGAAAGACCTAAAATAAAGGTGTTTGTTTGTTGGGTTCTTTTTTAAGAATTCTGCTTTCATTTTTCTTGTGGTTTGTTGAGGAGAACCATGTTGACAGGTCTTGTGGGTCACAGTTTGTAGGAACAACTTTATTTTATGTTGTGTGCCATTGCAAAGCCATTCACAGTGCCTTTAGTTCAGGATTTCTGTCCTCTCGTTATAAATGGTGACCAACAAGAAACCCAGCCTTCCAGGTTAAACTGGCATCTATTTAGATTCTCACTTAGAATGTAGTACATACCCCATGTTATGAAACTTACTTCTCATTTCCATGAATACCTTCAATAAGCTGCCTCTCTAAATTTGCTTCCATCTAATATAGGAGGTCTTGAGGCAGTCCTTTCTACTCCTTTTCTATTATTTAGGATAAAATGACTTGTCTGAATAATTCAGATCCACACATTAAATTTTGCTTGTGTTCCGATCTAGAAATGAGTGAAATTTTGTGCAGGAGAAAGCAACGTCATTCCTAACTGTGCTTAATCTCATGTTCGGACAAGGTGTACTTAGTTTAAATAACTAGTTAAAAAGAGCTATTTAACAACCCTTTATAACTTGCAGAAGCCAGAGCTTGCCTTGCTGAGCTTTTAAAGTGTAACTAAATCTTATTTTGGTGATGTTTGGGTAACTCTTTGTGTTTGTTTATTTCAAATTCTTCCAAACTCTTCCAGCAGCTTGTTTTACATATATTTGTTAGTGAAGTTTCATCGAAAGGACGTGTGGCCTCTTGTTTGCGAATTTGCAGGGAGCATCAAAGGACATTATAAATACACTGAAAATTTCCTCTAGCAAGAAACAAAACCACCGGGTTATTTGTGCACTGTGCATGTTTATAGCCTACTTCAAAGGTTTTGGTTACCTTAGCTCTGAGCCCTGGAATCTCTCTTGATGAGGAGGTCAAGAACTCCTGCATGCACACATCAGCCTAGTGGACTAAGCTCAGTGTCACAGCACACTAGTGTGTTGCCTTTTGTCTGAACAGTGGTCTGAAGCTCTATAAAATTAAGAGTAAAATCCACTTTTGGCATCTTCTAAAAATCTGATCCACTGTCCCTTAAAGTCACTTGAAAGATTCCCATGACCTGAATGTTGCTGTGGAGTCTCTTGCCTCAGAGGGAGCACGTCGGAGATCTCTGATAGGATCCCAGGTTGGATGAAAAGTGAAAAACTGACAAACTATATTATCAGATATCAGAAAGCTTAAGAACTTGTGAAATGTGAAGCCTTTCAGTATATTAGGTCAGCTATTCACTGAGCTCCCCCTTCACATCAGCCTGGAAATAGGAGTGATGAGTGAGCACGGGTGAGAATTAGATGCATTACAAAGGTCTTCAAAAAACCCAACCGTGTGAAGAGAGCATTACTGAAGGATCAAGTCAATCTCTAAAAGACTAGAAAATAGCCAGCCTAAATTTAACTCAGCTGTTTTGTGATCATGTATTGTGAAAATATCATTCCAGTTATTTGTAGTCTACCTGCATCTTTGGAATTAATCAGGGCCTGAGATATAATTCCCGGCTGTGGATCTCTGCTGTTATTTGTTGAAGGTACAAAGTGGAAGAAAAACATTTCCACTCAATGTTTTTGAGGAAATTGAGTCTGCTTATGTGTTCCACAGTTTTCCTTGACAATTCTAGACCAGACAACTAAGTAGTTTTCAGATGGTCACAGAGTGCTTTTAGCAGGGGTGAAATTTCTGTTTGATTGCAAAAGTGACAAATATTTAAACTTTCAATTTTCCATCTCTAAGTTAATAGGCATGTTATAGTAGTAGTTTAGTTAACATTTCTGAAGACATTCAGGTGCTTGTCTGAGCAGCGTTGAAAACCCCAGAGGAATTGAGAATATTGTTTTCAAGAGAGGTCGAACGATCCCCATCACTGAGGAATGAAGATGGAAAAAAATTAATTACTTCAAGGTTATTCAATATTCCATGCACTGAACGAGTTAATTGGAGTACTAAGGAAAAATGTGCTGATGTAATTAAGAAACATGTTATAATTCATAGTATTATAATTCATAATAGCATAGAGGTCAAATTAGAATTTATTCAGGCACTTTTCATCTCCTGAGTGCTTGAATTTACAGCATTAGTTTTCTTTCAGAGTAAAGCTGAATAAATTCATAAAAAACTTAACAACAGTGTTTTAAAAGCATTTTGAGTGCTTCCTTCCTCTTCTGCTGAAATCATGCTCATAAAAATCATAAACCATATATGATTTTTGAGGTTGTTCAGTCCTCTGCCACTTAAGTGGCAATGGTAGTGAGATGACCCTTGTTGATGAAACCTAGAGGAGAAATCACTTTTAACCATAGTGCAGCCTCCCTCCTGGTGTTACCCATTGTATTTGGTAGAAGGGGTTATGTTCACATTCTGCCTGACCTCCTGTTGGAAGGTAAAGTAAAAGGATGTAAGTCTTGAGTTTGTGAAAACAGGCAACATCTGAGACAAGTTTCTTTCTCTATGGTCTGGTATCATGGCCTGATGTGAGGCATTTGGTCCAGGCTGGAACATGTCTCTGCTGGGCACCGGCAAAGAATAATTTCTTAGAAGTACCTGTGGCTGCTTTTTCCAGAAGGCAGTAGAGGACACTTCCTTGTAAAATTTCGGAACAATTATTGAAGGGATGCTCAAACCTTTTATATTATGTTATTTACGTGACTACGGTCAAGAGGACATATTATACTCAGCCTTCTTTTTTAGAAGAGCAGAAATGTGTAGCTGAAAAATTCCAGGGTTCCAGCCCAAGGCAGAGAGCCAAAACAGAAAAATTTAGTCCCAACAATTTTAATTGAGCAACTGAAAACAAGTGTGTTGAGTAACCTTTGTATAATCTGAAAAATATATAAGACTATGATAAAGTGGTGATTTCTGGCTGCTACATTAATAGAAAAATCTGATTACCTAAGTCATTTAGGTAACTGCTGTTATGCAGAAGAGTTACTTTAGAACAGGTTGACAATTTACTGTAAGCCTCGTTCGGGGTTACGCAAAATTTTTTTATCCTTCAGATCTTGATATGAGTATGCAAAAGAAAAGTACAACTCTGTAGGTGACTGAAAAGAGAGCAAATAAAAATACTGTGCTTACAAGCACAACGGTTTAGCGTGGAGGAAGAAAACAATGATCATAATTCAAAAAGAACAAGTTAAAGGATATTTGTCCAAGCTAGATATTTTTAAATGTGAGAGGCTGATTAAGTTTGTCCTTGACAAATTTAGGGAGTGTAAGGTCCCCAGTTCCAAGGCTATGGTTGTAATAACAAATACAACTTTCTAGGAACTTTCCTGGGTGCTGATGCCATGGGGCATGAAACAGCCCAGGCCTGCATTAAAAATTATCTTTATCTCCGAAGCAGGGAAACTGCATACAAAGTATTTGCTGGTAATCATCTGTCCTGGAAATTTTCCTACTTAACCCTAACTCATATTTAGTTGGGAAAGTGCTACCAGACAATGCCAGGCTCCTATTATTACAATTCAACACTGTAATTTTTTGTCTTCAGTGTTACTCACATATTAGTGATTGAAATGCTTACTTGCTAAGTTCAGCATTAGTGAGTCTTTTCAAGAGCTCTTCAAGGATAATTGTGTCCAAGTGGATCAGAGCATGGTGGATCAGCAAAGATGAGGCTGCTCTTTGCAAAGAGAAACAGAGGGTTTAAAAAAGTATGGATATGTCAATAATACAGGAACCAAAAAGCTTCCAAATTAAACAAAATACTGTAAAAGTCAGTTTAAACACATTTGAAGGATAGTGAGATGAATAGAATCAAGCAAACTAGATATATAAGGTCTAAAGTAGATTTTAGCCTGATCCAAATTCCTTCTTTGATGGAGTGTCTGCTTTTATAGATGTGAGGAAGTGCACCTGTTACAGCTTGACTTAGCATTGCCCATTTCAAATTCATAACAGTAAGCTATGGAATTAAGGTCTAGATTAATTTAATGTATGCTTAGTGGGTGGAAAATAATTTAAGAATATGGTTTTGTTGTCAAACTGGAAAGACTTCTCTAGTCTGATTGCAAAGTGCCTGTCTGGAATCTGTTTCTATTACACATTTTCAGCAGCAGTTTGGATGATGGAATAGAATTTCGGCATTTGAACATGACACTAAGCTGAGAGGAATTTCAAGATTTTTGGGGGATAAGGTCAGAGCTCAAAATAATCTGCCTGAATTGAAAAATGGTCTGAAATCAGTAAACTGAAATTCAATGAGAACTGCAAAGTCTGTATGTGCAATTAGGGGGAAGAAATTAAATGGTCAAATGAAAAAAGGGAGAAAATTGTGCTACAACATCACAGAACTGGAGTTAGATATACTACTTTGCAGACTAAGAAAGGAATAGCGTAAATGTGTCACATAAATTCATGGAAATGTCTGTTTCAGGCACAGGAGGCAATTACTCTTCTTCACACTGATGAATGCAGTTTTAGTCACTACATTTAGCAAAGATACAGACGAAGTGAAGGGAGTCTGGAGGACAGCAGCAGGGCTGATAAGAGGTATAAGAGATATGACCTGCAAGGAAAGCTGGAAATAACTGGGTTTGTTTAGTCTGGAAAGGAGAAGACTCATCATGTGGGAGAAGGGAACTTGATAACAGTCTTCAAAACTGTTACAGCCATGGGGGTTTATCAGTTGTTCCCCAAACCCGTGGAAGACAAGGCAGTGAGCTACTGACTTAATTTGTAGTATGGATTCATAAGAGAAACTTGACCTGTGCAAACTTAAACAGGTTGTGTTGGAAGAATGTGAAAGGTGGTCCACAGAGAATTACACATTTATCAGAAAAAAACATTGTGAGCCTATCTGCATATATTGATCCTTCTTCAGCTTAGCAGGGTGCTATAATAACATTGTGATCCTTACCAACTATGCTTCTCCATTTGATTTGGTCCATTACATTAAAACATGCACTTATTGCCTTTGCTGAAATATAAATTAGTCAAGTAATTGGCAGTAATCTGTAGTATTTTTAACAATTTTTTTATGAAAACCGTTACTTCTCTGGTAGTTTTGTAGGAGAACAAGATGTCAGTGTTGGATGCTAATGGATTATATATTTTATATATATCAGAAATTAATAGTACAGATATATTTCACATATTTCTGTCTATTCCATGTATTCCATATATTTCCATAATAAGGTTACCTCATTTTCATGACCTCTCCACCACAGTATACTAGGGATTATGGACTGCTTATTAAGAACTGAAATGTCTAGAAGTGAGCATCTAGATAAACTTACAAATTAACCCTTTTATCCAAAAAAGTACTAGTGTTCATAATTTTTGGCTCTAGTATGGATCATTTTTAAAGTGCAAATGAGCAAACCCATAAAATCGGACAGTATTTTGCCACCAGCTTCAGTGGAAATAAGACAGATACTTTTAATAGGCTAAAGGTGGCTTCAAAATTCACTTTTCAGTTGCTTTTTGCAAAATTACATGTTTCCTGATACAGCTCTGGGATGACTGCCATCTATGAGTGATGCCATCGTTTGGGTTGTGGTGCACAGTGTTATAAGCCTGGCATTTCCCACAATTTTCGTTCATCTTTCATTTTTCATAATTTTTTGATCCTTTTTTTTTTTTTTTCCCCCATATCATACTTCGCTGGGTTTCCTGTACTGAAGATGTCTATTAACATTTCTGGAATCCTGCTAGGAAAGTCTCTCAGAAATTTGTATGGAATGGTATGGTATACTCTAAGAAAATACAAGTTGGGATGAGCCCAAAGGAAAGAAAGGAAAGGAATTGTGTGCATTGTGTGCATAGGACATTCTTTGTGATCTCAAGCTCACCTTGAGTTGCTGCTCACTGCTTCTTGAGTGCCTTTGGTCATCAATATTAAATGAATGCGAATATTGAACTCCTGTACGTGGGTTTGTCAAAGTGCTCCAGCCCACCTTCGATACTGAAAGCGGAGTAAAATGACCTGTGAGCTCTCTGGGCACATTCAGCAAAGGCTTTGAGCACAGCAGCAGACACCAGCACCCCGAGGGAAAATGAAGAAAGGAGGCCAATGAGGATGCAGCCACAGGGCTTTGAGCATGAATAAAAATGCAGAGACACAGGGCAGGAGAGGAAGAGAGTGCAGCATATTAAAAGACCTGCTGCTAAAAGGTTAAAAAGGAATGTACTAATGGGAGAAATAGAAATTTTGCACCCTGGCTTCCACAGGATTCTACAATCCTTCCTAAAATTATCAGATTTTGGATGCTACCCACCGTATTTTCAGTAGTCTGCAAATGAGTAAATAAGCAGCGTCTCATTGCTCATAGTGAATATGCTCTTCTGTCAAGCATACAGTAAATTAAGTGGATTGATCACATTTTCAGTCTGGGAAGTGCAGAGAGAAATAGCTTAATTTTGTGTTATTCATCTCTTTCACCCTTAAATGGGTTATTGCAACAGCTGTTTAGCTAGAACTACAACCGGAGGCCTTTAATACTGTTGGTGTAGTCTATATATGCAAAAGAAGTTTTCTGCCATGATATACTAGATCCTCAGACAAGCAAATCATGAGCAATGAAATCCAGGAAAAGAATTGTTTCTTACTCTACCAGCTGTAGTGGCATTTTGGTAGTATCTCAAAAAACTTCACTTCTGCAAAAAAAGTCAGTAATAATTATAAAACAATTTATGAAATTAGACTATATGTTTGCATCAAGCATATGGATGTAAAACAAAAAATTAATTACTTGATTCAGTGAAGTTGTCTTGAAAAGCCATAGAAGTGGGGCTGGTATTTACCAACTGCTTGCCTGTGACTTCTTAACACCTGCAAGGAGTGCCTAAACCACCTCCCCTGCCAAGAACTGAGCTAGCCTAGACTAAATCTGCCAAGATTTGAAGAGAAATAGTAAATTACTACAAGAGGCATTTAGCCAACCTAACTCATATATATACAGAATATATTTGTGTGGAAGGAAGTGTTACTGCACCCATATGTTAAACTAAAAAATTACAACTTTTTAGGGCAAGATTGGTTTGAATTAGTGATATCCCCACAGAGATGCAGAGGAGTGAATAAACAACTGATGAAGCTGATTTTGAATGAGCCAAGGTGAGCCACCATCCCTCATTGAGCACCAGTACTTTTTTCCAAGGAAGGACAGGAAGAATATGAGAGCTTCTGGCTGAGGTCAGGACTTCATCTTTTGATGGTTTCTTGTTACGGTTTTCTTTTTATTTGAGTTTCAACATGATTTTTTTGCTTGGACTGAGCTGTCCAAACTGCCACACCTGAGGTAAGCACAGAGGAGTGGAAGCTAGATGCATTTGTCATGTTAGATTGATGTGATTCATTATGCTGATAAAGAATAAGAAAGGCCACAGGGAACTAGTAATAATTATGTGGGTTTGGCTAGTAGAAGTATAAGGTAAATACTGCATCTGGTTATAACATTATTGAGTTAAAACCAGTGCTGGATCTGCAGAAAGGGAAAGGTATCCCCAATGTAACCTCTAAATGCATTTTTTTTTTTTGATCGATCACATTTTTGTGAAGGTCAGCCTTACCTCACACATATGACAAATCCACTTGCCTGTTAGCAGTTCTTATCAACTATTCCCACAAGGAACGATGAATACTTAATGTGCTGAATGTATACAGTATCTGTTTTCTGGTGGAATTCCAGCTGTGAAATTACTTCATATTTTCAGGAGTAAATATTAGGAACTGAGGGGGAATGCTTTTATTTGACTGTCTGAAACTGTTATAGCTACTCTAAAAGCTGTAGTTCTTGATAACATTATGAGTCTTATATGCAGTTTGGTTCCATGTTGGATCCGTGGAACTGAGAATCGAGGGGACCTGTAATAAGCACTAAAATCTAGAGCAGCTCTGAACTAGCTTTACAATTCTGAATGTAGGTGCTAGACTGAAGTTACCCATATGGAGGAGAAGGGAGAGCCTGTAATCTGGAGGCTTTTGTACTGAAAGTGTTCAGCTATTTAAAGCATTTTTATTTTTTTGATATCTCAGTCCTCTCCCATGCTCCAGCAAAACACAAGGTTTTTCCATGAATAATTAAACATTTCTAGATTATGTCAGAGATGATTGTTGCACCAGTAATGCAGCAGGGTACAAGCCTTGTGCTTCCAGGTGGGTTAATGCTTTTACAAACACTGTAAACAGCATAATATGGTGATATACCACATACTATACTCCTAGGGATATGGCAAGGGATGTTTTCTGTCTTATTGACTTTTAAATGTAAAGGTTGATCAACATACTATTTAAAATATCAATATAATATTTTGGAAAGGAAAATTACTTGGCAGTAATGCAGAATATGTAAGGAGATGGTACAGGGCATGTACTGACACAGAACTGATCTTCTGGTTCTGCAAGTATTTGAAGCTGATTTACAGGATGGCAGCAATGGCCTTAAGAATTCATAATTGTTTTCATTACAGGGGGGTTGAACCAAATATTTCTTCAACATCTTTGTAATTCTTCTGTTCTATAGCTATAAGATGAAATCTTCCTAAAATGTATCTGTGACTGCAGATGCATTTCTGGCCTGTCACACTGATTCTTTGCTGTCTGAATGACTCGATACAGCTTTGTAACTGTACATAAAGCTTTTCATGTTATTTACAAAAAAAAAAAATTGTCCCTTTAAATAACAATGCCTCGTGTTTGACTTGTAATTGAAATTGTAGGTAACTATGAGGTTACCCCCACCTACTGAGACAATAAAATCTTTGATGACACAGTGTCTCAGTAGACTGGGGAGCTGGGGAGAAGTGTTTGCTGCACTTCAGAGACTATGGTTTTGTTCACAGCCTGCTGGTTTGGATTAGAGTCAGAGATGAGTTTCCAAGTCAGCATGCACCCTGCCAGAGAGTTGCTCTTGGAGCTGCTGCTTCTCAGTAAAATGCAGAGGGAACAAAAAAAAAAGGCGTGGAGGAATGGCTACTGGCAGCTTTTCACTCCTATGTTTAGGATATTGCGGAGACAATAACCAACACTGTCTGGACTTTGATGCAGCAAGTGCTGGGTGGGCAGTACAATTTCTCCCTTTTGATAGATCTTGTTGTTAGAACAGCAGTGTTAGAAAACAAAGGAGAGTTTTCACTGAGACTAGCAGCACAAGCAGCATGCATTTAATATGTGAATGAAGCTTCTAGCTTTTATTTAAAACATAGTGGAAAGCCTGTTACATGTTTTACGATTTAATATTTCCCCTCAAAAGGAAAACACTGATTTAGAAAATATAAAATGTATTCCCCAACAAGTAGCTGAAAATTTTCCAGTTTCTATAAAGAAGGGTGAACCAAACCATTACATTTACAGGGGTTTAGTCAGCCTACATGGCAAAAGTATGTAAAGAATTTCAACACAGTGGTTGTTTTTAAGATACTCAGACCTCAAGTTCAAAAATTTGAATGATAGCAACAATAATAGTATTTAGCAGTTTAGTAATGTTTTTTTTTCAAGAAGCATCAAAAGCTTTACAGAACAGATGATCCAATAGGTAAACTGAAGGACAGAGAAGTAATCTCAATTGTACAATTTCATGAAAGCCTACATTACTCTTTCAGACATAGGCTTGAGCATAATACAGCATCCCCACTGCTTTTCTGAAAGTGTTACATACCCTGATCCAGGTTATTATATTTAAGCAACCAAAATTCCATTTCTGCCAATTTTGCCTGGATATGTTTTGCCAGAAGGCTGACCAAGCAGCTGCAGTGCCTCCTGCAGATGGAAGTTCACCTCCCTACTGCTTAACAAGCTGAGCAAGTACCTTAGTCTTCTGTCTGTAATTTCCCATCGGTGGATCAATATTGGTGATACAACACAGATATACTATGAGAATAAAGACACTTAAAAATCAAACAGGTATTATGGTAACCACAGGCATGTAAGACAGAACAAGACCATTTATTATTGTGTATGGTATGGCTAGCCTTAGAGTCACTTCATCAGGGATTCAGTATTGCAAAGTCTGGGTCAGCGCAGTCCACAGAGAGTTCTTAATCAAGACTGCATTTCCATTACTTACTTTCATCTTAAGGCTTACGTAGTTATGCTTTATATAAACATCTAAAGGGAATTTCAGCTTTTAAATCTTCACTTTGCTGATCACTAATCAAGTGAGTTCTTCTATACTCATGTACAACTTTTTTAGAACTACACAGCATGTACTGGAAGAGAGGAAACAGTTTACAGTTTATTTAATTCATATTTCTTATAAACTTACCATAATTTCTGGAAAAAGAATTCTAAAAAAATTACTAATTGTAAAGCAATTGTTTTGATACTGTCTCTGCATTCCCTGTCATTTAAAAACTCTTCCCGAAGAAATGGAAAAGCATGAAAAGATGACATTACTCATCCAGCTTCTTTACTATCTGTACTCTTTATAAAGTTCTGCATCCTCAGTTTGCAACCTTAAATGGAATTACTGCATTTGCTAATTGTAAGCTGAGTACATGATTAAAACAAAGTTCCTTTTCTGCATTTGTCATTGCTTCTTATCTTTATTTTATTTTAAGAATTTTGGCAGAGACTACAGGACCATACATATTTGTGAAACACAATCTACTGTATGCTTGTGTTATGAAATGACATTATCTTTTTTCTAAAAGTACTAAAGGGTGGAGCACTCAGAAGCAATTATGGCCTGACAGGACAAATCTTACTGAAAGTACCTTGTATTGCTAAATCTTTTAGATAGAAAATTCCTCTCATGCTTTTCACATTACAGGAGTGAAATCTGTGTAATTATTCCAACCAGCAGATATGCAATGTGAATCACAAAGAAAACAAGATCATAGTAATATAAAGATATTAACATATTAAAAGGGGAACTTCAGCATCTTTTTGCTTACAGCAAACATTTTTTTTCTTGGAAGCAGCAGAAAGAAAAGCAGTGGGGCTTGTTGATGTCAGCAGCTGTGCTCTTTGAGGACCTTGGAGGTGCAAAGCAATGAAGAAAATTAATTGCAATTCAATAGTAAGAAGGGAAACGGTGATGTTCCAGGAAACAAAACCTTTTCCCTGCTCATCTGGATGATGAAGCTACCTATGGGAATGTTCTCTCACAGAATTGTTTGCTCCATAGGCCAGTGCTGGAGGTGCCTGCTGGCAGGTAGCTGGACTGAGGAATCCACTGGTTTCTTTTCTCGGAGGTCTGTGGTAACACCTCTGTGTCATGGGGGAGCCTTAGAGGAGGATAAACTTGGAGGACAGGCACGGTTTGTTTATAGGAACAAGTTGTCCTGGCAGAGAGTGTTAGCAGCTTTACAGCAGAGGCTGTCAGATCTTTTTTGTATCTTGTTAGCTTTCATCTTCTGTCTGGGGATTGCAGTGCCTTCTGCTGTGCCCTGGTGTGGACAACATTTACTTCAGGCCTCATTGTCGTAGCCATAGAAAGGCTTTTGCTATTGTAACATTGGATTTCTTGACTTGGTTAACTAACCTGGTAATGAAGCTTTTCATGCCATCTGCATCGTGTCAGCAAAGTAATCTTCAGCTTAGACAGCAGCTGGGCATGGTTTTTACCGACAGATGGTATCCTGTCATCTCTTTAGCAGCTGTTTGGACATGGCTGCATGTCAACGCCACCATGAT
Organism: Pseudotriccus pelzelni; assembly: GCA_035584735.1. Lineage (NCBI taxonomy): Eukaryota > Metazoa > Chordata > Aves > Passeriformes > Tyrannidae > Pseudotriccus > Pseudotriccus pelzelni. Next base: position 9,806,611 of record JAWMRA010000041.1, read on the forward strand.
ATAATCATTGTATCCTCTGAAGCAAGCCCAATGTGACCCTTAAGGCACTTGGCATCGTGCTGTTGGTGGAATATTTTGCAGGAATATTTTGAAGAAAGGGTACGGAAATGAGAAATCCGAGCACGTGTCACATATGTCCTTCCTTTGCACACTTTTGTGGGAAGCAACAAATGTGTTCCAGCATTTTAACAGTAAGTCTTTTGCTGGTTGCAAACCTAAATTTTGGATTTAGAAAGCTATATAGAGTTACTATGAACCGTGCCAGTTTTGCAGTAATGTTACATTGTTCTGGCTTTATTCCACTGGTGTTGAAGGCAGTCTTTTATGTTTAGCATTTAACTGAAGTTCTAGACCTTATCAACCACCAAATTTTAAAATCAGTGAGAGAATATTAGTGCAACTGGTGGAAAGCTATTCTAAGAAGTTACTTAAATCTTTTCTGTCACTTAATGTGTGCAGAGTCTTGGCAGTTCTGAGTCAAGACGGGCATGAAAACTAGCAACAGAATAATTTCCCATGTTGGAATTCAAATGTTTAACCTGGATTCTATAAGGAGATTCTTTACATTTTTAGACTCCTGTATTGTAAATTACAAGCCTTAGCCATGTGTTTTACATCTGAAAACTCAGTTCTCTTCACTGCCCTCAAAGATCACAAGTCTTTTTTTTTCCTTTTTTGTTTCCACGTATGTGTCTTCCACTTAATCACATTATGTGCTTTCTCTCTGCCTGTGGTTGAAGTCCTGAATGTAGCACTAACAGATGTGACACAAGGCTTGGTGGCTGTCCCTGCAGAAAACTTGGTTGGCAGTCCTTGTGAGTCGTGTGCGTCTGTGTTTATATATACACACGTATGTGTATTTGCATCCAAGCCACTTTGGCCACTATCTCAGAGTTCAAAGAATCTGCAACATGAGTGTTAATTTTGACCAGATGTAAGTTCTTTTGGTCAAACTGAGTCGTACGTAGGACCTCACCACAGGAATCTCATTTCCGATGCCTCCTTCCTTGATCTTTTCTGAGCAGTTAATTAGCAAGTATTGTGATGATCAGTGAGGACTGGCAGGTGACAATTAGATTCCCTATTTCTACAGGCCAAGCCAATTATACTTGATTTTACTGCTAGGCAGTACAGCTTTGGTCAGTTGTATGCACATAACAGAAAAAACTCACGTGGCCATTTTTTTTTTTAATCATTCAGTGTTCCTCACTGTTGATGATCAAGTATTAAAGAAGTTCAACACACAAATGTAGACACATATTTGCAATGCAGTCAAGTGCACAACAATACACTTCTTAGCTTCATTTTGCAGTTTTCTCTTTGTTTGTTTGTCTTTTTTGCTAACACTGAGAAATAACAAAAATATTCCCAAGATTATTGCGGGTTCTCTGTGCTCAATAGCTGTGGAGATTCAACATGCTATTTTCAGTCTAATTCTCCTTTACAAAGGAGCAGTGAAAAATAAAAAATATGCTACTTCTGTCGCATAATTTTTTCCAAAAGATGGTTTAAAAAGATATTCAAGGACCAAGACTGATGAGTGGGCTTTGTTTTACTGAAGTAGAACTTAAAAGACAAAAAAACCTTTTCCAAACATCCAGGTCTCTGACTTTATGAGGATTCAACTTTTATTTTGACCCTGAGAAACAGCAGATTTTTTTTAATGGTTACAGATCGTGCCGATGAAATAGAAGCTGTGTCCCCATGCCCACGTTACACCATTTAAAAACCCTTCTGCCCCAAGTTATGCTGTTTGATTATCTGTTGCACTGTCAGCCTATAAATACACATTTTGGATTTTGGCCTGAGTGCCAGTGTGCTTCTTATGAAGCAATAGAAGAAAAAAATGAGGAAAAATCTGAACGTGCAGAGCATTAGCATGTTAAAATTGATCCGCTGACATAGAAAGTATTTTCCTTTTATTTTTTTTTTTGGGGGGGGGGGAGGAACCCCTCCTTTTCTGTATTTGTAGCATGCATGTTTTCCTAAGCATTTTACCAGTGAATTAGTGTTCATCACAAATATTAATCTCTGTAATGCTTGGTTTCAGCCTTAGCAAATATAGATGAGAACAACAGCCAAGATCTTTACACCTGTGCGTCTTTATGTGTTTAGGTCTGGATAGTTAAAGGGTGACATGGACTATAAACCAGTATTACTGACAGGTTTCTGAGTAGATATTCAAAGTTTGTCTTCAGAGTCAAATCATAGCTTTGTTAAATTTTTACTGTAAATATTGCACAGTCTGCTTTTCCAGACCTAGCAAATTCATGTGCATTACAGACAGCTTGAGGCATCACTCCACCTAGGTTTTGCAGCTGTTCTGGTTTGCCCAAGGATCCTGCCAGCCCTTGAGGCTGTGGAGTTACTGGGAGCTGGATTGGTACCCAGGCACATCCAGCTGCTGCTGCAGTTTGGCTGGTGGTTCAGAGACTGACCATCAGCACAGCCAGAATAAAGCTGGATGCTTTGTGCTGTTGGAGGTGCTGTCCCTTAGGTGAAATGTTAAACAAAGGTCAAGTTACTAAAGTTTGAAGACTCAGACATAAAGTTTGAGCCCATATATAGCTGTGTAAACTCTAAGCCTCTGACTTTTGTGTTTGACCTTCCACCTGCAGCTTTGTTTGACTTCAGTATTCACTTTTATTCTTATCCCCAAGCTTGAGTGTTGTTTGCTACATGGTGTGAAACAGCTGTTCCCTTTAACCTGGAGCTGGCTGTTCAGAGATGTGTTCTCTATACTGTGTTCAGCCTTCTCTGAGTTATGTTTTAACAGTTAATTAAACTGGGTTTGGGTCCTCAGGGCAGTGTTACTGATTGTTATTGTTTTACTACCTGCTGTTGGTTACTATTTTTTAAATTGCTTTGTATGCATGACCTAAATTTGTGAATCTAATACTCAGAATGGCACATCAGAATGTTGAGAGTACAAACCTGTTTATTTGCAGACAATGGTCCAGTTTCTGACCTTCCACCAGATTTCCTCATGAAAACTACTAAAAATAAATTAATAGTATCCATATAAATATTTCGCATGCTATTCTCCTCCTGAGTGAGTTTCAAAACAATGGATGCAAAAGCATCCTTGTCACAGGAAAGTCCTTCAATCTGGTCAAGCAGGCCATTACTACTCAAGATGAAAACCTCCAAAAATTAAGCAAGTCAATTCCATTGCATTTTCCCTGGATGTATGTAGCATGCAGGATTAAGAGCTCTTCCTGGACAAGGGCTGTGAGGCTGTGTGCTTCCCTTGAGGGAGAAGAAAATAATTTTGAAAGAAAAAGGTGTTTCTTTATCAAGTGCAATAATACATGCATTTTATTATTTTTATATCCTGTCACTTTTTTTTTTCACTATGAACCCTTGCTTTGTTATTTTAACCATATTCACTAATTGCTATATGTAAGTTTTGCAGTTTGAATGCTTGAATTGTCTCATAGCTGGATTTGCTGTTAGGCAATTACTGGTATCCAGTCAACCTGGATGAATAGAATTGCTGTACTTAGAAGGCTGAATACTTTATATGGCTTTAACAAATTAATTAAACCTGCTATTGTTTAGCCTGCAGGTATAGCTTAGACAGCTTAATCCTAGTTGTAACAGATACAAATGTATTGTGAGCCCATAAAGACCTGTATATTTCTAACTAGGATTTATGATTTCCCAATTCTGTGTTAGGCAACAAATGAATCTTCTGTGAAACATTTGTGCTGAGAACCTTTATCTAAAACCTCATTAGCATGTGGTGTATTTTTACAGCTCACTCAGTGACTCTAAAGGAAACAGTCTCAAAAAGTCAAGATTTTGTGTGCTGCTGATAAATAAAAGAAGTTTGAAGGCCAACTCTCATTCTGAATGCACTCAGCCCTTTCTGACTTACTTCTGCCTGGCCTTAGTGTCACTTTGTTTGACTAACCATGCATCAGTTTGCTGTCTCCCTGACCTATTGAGAACAAAATTTTCTACTGAATTTCAGTATTTTTCTATGAAGTTTTTCTATTGCCACTAATACTATACCTGGTAAGTCAGATGCTTTATACAGATGATTTAATTTACATGGTCACCCTCACATCAGTTCCTTCCATATCGTAGTTTTCTGGAGTGATGTGTGCTAGGACCCAGTGACTGGCCTGCTGCACTTGGAAAATGGGCTTTCAGGGGAGAGAGATCAGGGTGTTTCACCCTAGGAAATGCTCAGGAGTGCATTTTGGAAAACACACTCCCTTGCAGAAGTCCTTATATGCAGCCCCAACCCCTGCCCACCCTCTGTAAGTGCCCTGATGTGGGGGATGCAGCTGTTCACATGACCCCGCGTGGGGAGCCTGCAGTGTTCAGGAACACTCAGGAACAAAAACTTGGGAGGTCTCTGATGGCCTTGAACCAAGCCCTGTGTAAGACTCAGAGTTGATAATTGACTGTCTGTGTGACTGACATCATGTTTCAGTTCAAATCAGAGAAAAAATCTGAAAAAGTAACTTTAAAAATTACAGAACTTCAGGAAATATCACGTCAGGAAAACCTCTTCCAAACACACTGGAGGTGCTGCCACATTTCCTGTGAGAGTTCATCTCTTATTCTTCTAGCTAAGCCATAGAGGAATAGCGGGAATCAACATCACAATAGGATTTCAAGGAAGAAATGCATATTTCTTTGAACCTTAGAAACCAGCCTTACTTCAGAGGAATAGAGAAAGTTTTATTGTTTTATTTCATGTAGAGTCATCTTATTATGTTCTCATTATAAGACAGAAATAGTTTGCTAGTTTTCATGATTGCTTTGTGATCTTTGCAGTTCAACTCCTAAAGTCCTTTAGCAGAAATGGTCTTAAACCAGATTTAGTTGCACTTCTGCTGTGTAGGCCAATGTTTAGCCAAAATACTTGTATTTGTCTCACTGTTTAGATTGCTCCAAACACTTTTCTGCCAACTATATTTATTTTTTTATTAAAAGAACTATTTCTCTGAACTTTGACTTGTGTAATATTCCTCAAGGCAGTGATATTTATAAAAGTAATGAAAATTTGCACCTTTCTTTGATGGCATGGAAGAGAATGGCAGGGTTAACTGGAGACCAGCAGATCCTCCTCCTTCCTTCTGAGCACACAGCAGCAAACATACATTCCTTTTCACTCACTGAATTTTGTTTGAAGCACATCTCTGCTATTGGATGTGTCAGTGGCTGTTTCAAAAATTCTTCTACTTTTTGGGCCAGAGCCCTTACATTTGGGACATTGGCTCACCAAGATATATATACATTGCCAAAATACATATATTTTTAGGGAATTTCAGAAGTTTTTTTTCTCTCTGGATGTGCATCTAGGTTTTCTTTTTCTTTTCTTCCTATTCTCTCTGTTGTTTTTGTTTTCAGGGTGGTGATGAGTTTATTCGTTGTAATAGCATTCTAATGCAATGACATAAATCCCTTGCTAGTAGGAAACAAATAACAAATAGCTTCATGTACATGCAGTGCAAAGCACATGAAACGTAGCAAGAGTAACATGTCAAATAGGACAAAGGTGAAAACCTAAGAATTGTCAGTGGACTTGGATGTCAGTGGCAAGGTGTGGAAATAACAAGCCTTTGCTGTTTCATATGCCCTGTTTGGAGGCTCTTGTGTGCCGAAAATTCCGCTCCTAGACTGCATGCTTATTTCTCTCTAGAATATCTGTGTTTGGGCATTTCTTTTCATTAAAAGAGAAAAGATACTCATTTTACTTACATCAAAATTTGCAATGTTCCTCAAAAATTATCATCAATAACAGTTAACTGAGTCAAATATATACTACTGAAACACAAAGGAGGTGCATTTAGGAGGTAGGAGAGACAGATGGGCTGAATGATCTGTTAACTCAATTTTCTGTAATGTGGGAGGCTGGGAGTGAAGTGTATTAGCATGGCTTTATAAAAGAAACTTCCTTCTGACAAGTTTTCCAGGGGTGCACAGCAAGCCTATCCTTCCAGGACAGTAAAACGTGAACCTCATTGGACTCAATCTCGTGAAATGTCTTGGTCACTGCACAGGGTAGTTTGAACCCATGAAGAGAAAAACAAATTCAGATTGCTTTTCCAGTCACTGTTATTTTTTAGTTAAGCCACAAATCATTAATGGCTGTTTAAACTAGGGGGTTCCTCATTTTTCTCCTCAAGCGTGTGCTGTTTATCTCCTATCCATGCCAGTACACAGCCAGTGCACTTGGTCCTCCAAGGCAGTTGGAAAGGCTTCAAAGGAGCCAACTTGCACTGGAGTTCTGAGAAGGGATCCTGGCTCTGCCTAATACAGCCTCCTTAGGGATGACTGTTCCCAAATGATTCCTTCCTTTGCATAAGGAAAGGCCAAGTTGCCACCCTTGATCTTATCGGACATAGAAGGTGGGCCTTGGCAGTAAGTACACCTCGAAGTTGTGGTGTTGGGTGACTTTTGTCAGGTCACTTTCACTCTTTATGTTTCTGATTTCTCTTCTTTGACTTGTTTACAAAGGTACCACTGTTTCTGACAGATGTTTGTGTTATCCTGTATGTTTCAGTTGCACAGAATTGCAATTTTGCTTTGGATCTGAAGTAAATTGATGCTGACAAATAAATTATCACATAGATACATTAGCATCTTTGATTTATGAGGAGTATCCTTCCACAATCCCTCTTTGTATCCTTAACCTAGAGAGACTCCTGAGAATGGCTTTTCTTAAATGTATCTAGGCACGATTGCATTGAGGCAAGAGGAAGAAAACTGTGTGCAAACCAATTATCAACTGCATTGACAATCTTATTTCTAGGGTGGAATTCTCACTCTCCTTTTGTTTTGGTGGGTTTTTTTCCATAACTCTCTTATTTCTTGACTATTGCCTCTGCTGGAATAGCAATACATTACTGAGGCAGCATAGTGTTTATTTACAACTTCCAGGTAAAATTTGCTGTCTTTCAGTAAGACGATGCTGTGTGCTTTATAACATTGAAATAACTATTGCCATTTGTAGTAACTAATGCAATATTTTAATTTCCTTCCTTGTTTTTTTTATCCTCTTTTTCCTCACAAGTGACTATCTTTCTTCACTTTCTTTTTAACCTGAAATTAAAAACTAGTCCAACAGAGCATTAAAGATGCTTAACTTGCGTTCTTGACAAGTCTTACTGGAAATTCTTGTATGTTTTCAGTGAAATTCTAAATGCGTAGTTTTTTTCTCTAATAGACCATGTTACAATGGCAGCAGATTAAAACCTGCCTACTTTCTGAATTCTTTAGAAGATCCTGGTTTGTTTCAGTCCTTCAGTTTCATCCTACTAGAAATACAGCCAACAGTCCTTCAGTGGAATCTCGTGAATTCGGTTGATTGCAAAAGATGTGAGCACAGGGGTAAAGATCTGCAGAGGCTGGATTAGCTCTCAAAGTGATTCATCTCTTTGGAAGGGCATAAAAGGAAGATGGAAGTTTTATTAATTGAAGTTACTTTCGTATTGCTAATGATTCCTGTAAAAGACATGCATCACCTTGAAGCATTTTTAAATACTTGCAAGAAGAAATACGTAACCGCTGACCTATGGGCCTGGTGTTTTGGAAAGTGCCCGTGATGTTTTATTCAAGGAGGTATGTCTTCCACCGCTTCTGAGTTTTCACGGGGAATTTTCAGCATCAGCTAGGCCCGTATGCAGATCAAGCAAACTGAGAACTATTTGTAAATTGGAGTTAGAGCCTCATCCCTTTAAGTCTCGTTTCACCTCAGTAAATCAAGCCAGGTTCCTTCAGATGGAGCTTTGGAGAATCTAAGCTATTCCCTTGATCTATTTAACCCACTGAATTTTCCCTCTCAGTGAGAATATACAGAGCTTCTACAAACTGGGCTCCTAAATTCTGTACTTGGGATGGCTGCAGCAGACTGTATGACTTTGTGCAGCCTGCCAGATCAGCTTGTGTACAAACTCACGCCTCCTTAGGATTTGACTTTATTAACGGAAAATAAGGCTGGTGCAAGCCATGTAACCTTCGGTTAACTTGGAATTCTTAAAATGGTCCTACTGAGCCCCTCTTAATTTCTTATGTTTCACTGAGTCACAAAGGATGATGGAGCCATTGGTTTTTGGAAGAATGCCCTTGCTTTTCTCCTCCTAGAATGTTTGCAAGTCTGTTGTAACTTAGTGGCAATCCTGACTTTGGGCCTGTGGTTTGTGCTGCCATGCAAAATATTTTTAACTTTCTACTGACCTGCCTTGTTTAATATTCAAAGCCACTTGTTACATATCACTTTCCTGTGTTTTTATTGCCTGTCGATTTGCTCCAGAAGATGATGCTTAGATTTCTTGTAACCCTAATGGCCACAGAGGGTTTGGCTGTGGTTTGGGTTGTTAATGTGGTTGAGTGACTCAATAGGAACGATAACGTATTTACCCTGGACCTCTTAACAGAGTGGAGCAGGCAGGATGAAACATGAGAGAAAGCTTGCAATGAGAATGTTGCTCTGTCCCTGTTCAAAATTCAAACTGGGGACCTAAAATCTTTCAGCCAAAAGCACTGTTTAAAAAGTAATTAAAAAACCCCAGGTTTGTATGTACATACTTCCAAAGTATTTAAGCCACTATAAAACTTTTTTTTTTTTGCATCGATATTGCAATAAACTGAAATTATGTATTAGGCCACCCCAGCCCTTCTCCACAGGCATTCAGAAGCTGCTGTCTGTAGCCCCATCTTGAGAAGTTATAATCTAAATAAACAAGACAGGCCAAAGCAAGAAGAAGAAATAGACAAATTAAGTAAAAAAAAATGCAGTTCTGCAGCTGGCCAGGGGTAGAGCTCAAGTTAATCTAAAAGGTGCTTGTCACCAGATGTATGTGTTTTTTCAGTAAGAAAAACCTGCTTGATGACAGCTAATGGTCTTTCAGAAACTACTCACTATAATTTTAGAGTCAAGACATAGGAAAAATGTGTTGATTTAATGAATTCACAAACTGAGACAAAAGATATCAGAGCATCGTCTCCCGTGTCACAAAACGGAATCAGAAATAACATGTCCCTTATCACAGTGGGATATTCTGACATACACAACTGCAATAATTCAGTGCTTTTTACCTTGACAAACAGCAAAAGAGAGAAGATTTTGTGAATATTTTAATATTTTATCTATTCCAGACTGGTAGTACATGTTTTTAATGTTCTCGTATCCTAATCATCAGCAGTTATTTTATGCCCTTTATACTTATTTTTTCTTCAGTACAGAGGCAAGCTTGTTTAAATACTTGCTCATTTCTGATTAGAATGTTTTTCCCAAGGCTATTGACATAGTTTCCTTTGTCCAATTAAATCTAGCCGAGTACTAATATTTCCTGAGTAACAGTATCATTACAGCAAAGAAAACAGTTCAGATAAATTGCACCCTATACTCACTTGTTACGTATGCATCCACACACTAACATTATTAATTAATTTAATTGATAGGTCTTATTTTAATTAAAGTAATACATTAGTTATGAATAACCTTGCAAGATATTTAAAATGTTCTGTGTGAACAATTCAGTGGATTTTTTGGTGTCAGCTACATGAAGCAGAATTTTTGCAGGGTATGAATAATTTGGGGGGCCAAGGCACAGAAAAAAAATGGTCTTTTAGCAGCAGCATTTAAAATTTTTGAAAAAAAAAAAAAAGTTAACCAGTGTTTGAAAGCTTACTATGGTTCACACTGGGCCTAGGCTGTGTGTCACCTCATTGATATGCAAAAGTTCATACCAGCTGAAAAGATAGTCCTTTGCCTTATAAGTGAGCTGAAGAAAGGGAAGCAGAACTGAAGGAGAACTGATCTGAATGTGCAGCCTGATAAAATCTGACAGACATTTACTCACATGATCAATTTTTTGGCATCTATGAAAAGTCACCTTCTGATTGCTTCTATGAATAGTGTTTTAAGGAGAAATAATGCAGATTTGCTTTGACCTAGTGTGTGAGGGGCAGGGAGATATTAGGTGGTATTTAATATTATCAGGAAATTCATGCAAATATATTCACACTGCAGATATTTCATTGTCTTCGTCCCTCTCCTCATGTGTCGCTTGCTTTCTAAAATGATAACTACAGCAAGTTAATTTATCACACTCCAGTCTGTGTGATTTTTGTCTTACTAGGAGGTTTTTGATGCAATTAAATTTGAGTTCAATATATTTACAGATAATTAGATCTTTTTTATTTCAGTGGACTAAAATCTGGCATTGAAACAATCAAAACCATTAAATAACTGTTTTCAGATTACTGGGGTTTTATTGGCAGTTACACTTGTGCCTTGAGACCGGGTGAGGAAAAGTTGTATTTTTATCATATTGAGGAAATTCAGATTCATCATAGTCAAGAAATTGTTGTGTTATCATGTTAATGTTAGATATCTAGTCTGAGTTAACCATCCAGGCTCCTTTTCTAATCATTAGAGAAAAACAAAAGAGAACAAAGCAAAACAGGTTGAAATCAGTAACAAAGGAGACAAGTATGTCAGTTTGGATGAGTTAGGTTCTTGTGTTACTGTTCTTTATTGCAGAAAACACTGAAAACAATTACTTTATTTCTCCCTCCTTCAGCAGAATGTTTCTCCCCAGAGTAGTTGTTGATTGTTAAGGTTTCCCTTTTCTCATGCCCAAGGCTAAAATATACTGTCATCATCATCTAGTCATGTTTTAAGCCTGCAGAAGGTGATCTGTTTTCTGGCAGTGCAGGATTTGTGACCATTTCATTCGGTATGAGGAACACTGACGAACGGAATTCTTTGTGTGTACTTTGTCTTACAAGTTGTAAATCATTAATAATTTTTAATATGTTGTTCTATTGCTGGACTACCATGCACTGATTTGACATGATAAAGGAACAGGCCATCAGTAGGCACTGACAAGTCCATTCTGCTTCCTGGCACTAAGGCTCAGAAATTAGACTGCTGAGCTACAGTGTTGTATCTGCATGATCATTTTTCTTGTGGCACATGTGAAGCAGAATGAAGTTCAAAATGGACAATATGTTATGAAATCAACAAATGTTGGTGAATTCTTCTGGAGGACCTTTTTTAGAACATAAAGTGGCATTGCTGTACAGAGTTTACTGGTAGAAGAGATGACAGTAGTTGTGACATGACCAAAGCTGGAGTAAGGGAAGTTTAGTATGGCAAGGAAGTATAACCAGGAATTTAATACACCAGTTATGCACCTAAACTGACTTCTGTGTGGGAATTAAAGGCCTACGTTCAGAATACTAATTCAGGAAAATCCAGCCAAGCTCACGTTCAGATATTTTCACAGATGAAAATTGTACTACTGGGTATGCCCTGCACAGTTTTCTCACAGTTTCTCTTTGCACTGGGTTGGCAAAGGAGGTGGCTGCCTAAGGTGTATTGACAGGCAGAACAAAATCATTTCTCTGCCTAAATTCTTCAGTGACTCTGATACACACGGTCGGGTCTTACTAACCTGCACCAGATGGTCTGTGATAGTTGTAAAGAAAGACAGAAGAATAATGCCTGAAATATTCTTGCAAGTAGTTGCATATTGTGCTCCCCTTAGTTCTGCCTTACTGTTGTTGTATCAGAAGGAGAGTCTGACCCCTATTGCAAAGCTGAGAATGACATTTCTGAAAACGATTGTCTGTTTATAATAGCATATTTTAGCATAGTTTATAACACCAGGACTAGAGCCCAAGCATCTGAATTTCTGTGTCATTTCTCACCCTGAGCTCATATTTTAACATTTTTTGAAATTTTACCTGCAGCCGACTGGTAAATATGGTAAATATGGTAAATTTGGAGACTTCATTTCTGACAGTTGTTTGAAGAGCTGAGAATTGATTCCTAATGCTTTAATACTATATTTTATGCCAGTGGTTCTCTGTTGGTTTTGTTGGTGTTGAGAGTTGAACATTCAGAGCAGTGCATTGGAAAATCAGGTCAACAGACCACTGGTCAGTGATGGTAAAACTGACATGGTGTAAAGTCTTGTAATTCTCATGGTAATGATATTCACATAGCAAGAGCAGATTTGGTAACTTTTGTAGCGCAAATGAGATTGTAATATCTTCAGTGGATAATATTTAGGTTTTGTAATAGATTGCCCTCAAAATACATTGAGTTGAAGTTATTTATTCTACACTAAATATGTTTCTGATGCAAGAGACTCCTTGTTGTAGGAACTTTCAGTACTAGTGAACTACCCAGTAACCCAGAACAGAATAGCAAACAGAGCCAAGCAAGAGGAGCAGCTAGTTAAAAGTTATTGCAATAACTATTAGTTTTTGTAACTGCTAAAAAGTTTGTAAAAATATAAAGATAAAATAATACTTTGCTATGATGGTGAAGCTATTTAAGGGAACTAGTCAAAATACATCTTATATAATAGTGAAAGCCCTATCTAATAAACACCAGCTAAAAGATTTAAACCTGTTGAAAATATTTTTCATTCAAGTTGAGTTCAAAAGGTCACTGTTTGGCATTCTTCCTCATGGGTAAATCTGCTGAAGTTAACATGCCTTTAGTAAACAAATTCTGATTAAAAGCTATTCAGAACTGTCTGTATTTGCTTTGTGACAATCACATGGTAGATATTTCCTTTCTAGTCTAATAGAATTCATGACACTATCTATTTAATGGAGCTGAAGTGGATTGTGCATTAAGCAGCATTACTTTATGTGACACAGAAACATTACAGCATGTGTACCTGTAAAGTGGAATGATTTAAATGTATTATGCAATAAGCCTAAATGGTTAGCAAGAACATGAATTAGAATACTACCTTGAACATAAAAATGCCTTTAATTTGTTTTTTTTTTTTTCTAACAAACATACATCAACTGAACCCGATAGTAATTCTGAAAGACAGGTAAGTGTTGCTGTAAACATATAGCAGATGGTTAAATTGACATAAATGGAGGGTGAGAGATTTGTTCAAGGTCAGAGAGCAAGTGCCCAGGAGTTCTGATGTATAGTTCCCTGTTCTGATCATGAAACAAATCTCCTTTGTTCTGCGTATTTGTACATTGCACTTTAAATGAATAGCTGTATTATTTTGCTTGTCCTTCCAGAATATAAGTACAGGGCATACGCAAAGGACACACTCTGTGATTTTTGCCTCTAAATTAATTCAATTTTTGTTTAAGGATCGAGGATCCAGAGTTATATACTGAGAGCGCTTGCATCATCCTCTGCTACAATTAGTAGTTTGCAACAGAGATAAGTGGTTGACTGTGGTTGATTTCTATCCTATTGCCACTTCCTATCCTATATCTTCAGTGTGCCAATTTTAATCTGTCAGGAATCTAAATACCCTTCAGGTTTGGTTTGCTGATTGAGTTCTTCCTTCCTTGAAGCTTCTATTTCTAGACTGAACCTGTAGGAGGTCCACATAGTAGTAGTTACTCATCTTGACTCTTCCGCCTTTTTCCTGGAAGCAGTGGTTTGTCTTTTTTTTTTTACTTTGCTGATTTTCAGCATATCCAAATAAACTAAAAGCTCAGTTCTGTTAGAGCTGCCATTATCAGGAAGAGATAGTGTTGTAATCATGAGATGTTTCATAACTGAAAGTTGAATATAATAACAAGTAGGTTTTATCTAATTTTTTTCCTATCTGCCTAAACACAAAAGAGGGAATTCTTATCCTTTTTTTCCCTTCTTTTGGCCAAATACTAAATGGTCATCCTGCCCAATAAATATGGCAAGTCTAGTTTAAACATGCAGTGAGTGACTGCAGAAGGTTTATTTATTTTAATGGCTTCCCATTCAAATGAAATCTAAACAGAAAAGCATAAAAGTTATCTCTTAAATCCAAACCAGAGTTTTGGCTGAGCTTATTAAGTCTGAAGCTTCTGGTCTTAAAACAAACAAACAAAAAAAAATACCTCTTTTTGCATGTGAAATACATTTGAAATAACTTCCTCCAGCTATTTCATTTTCATTTCAAAGGCTTTTTTGTACATTACCAAGTGCAACCCAAAAAACAACCCGGTCAAATACCAAACTGTTACCTTCACTTCATATGTATAAGTCAGTGAGTTTATGTGACATGTCTAAAGTCAAAAAGCAAAATACCAGCAGAATAGGATTTAGAGTTGAGTGGACTCTAATCCACCAGGCTAAGCTCAGCCCACTGAACATGACTTTTATTGTGCACCCAAATACCAGCTGGTGATCACTTGAAGATTGATGGTAGCATGCAGCTCTGGAATGTGCTTCTAAATTCACTCTTTGTGTCAGTCTTCATGGTGCTAAAAAGAGTGAAATACGGGTGTGTTCTGTGTTTGAACAGCAAGCCTGCTGCCCACTGAGCACGTCTGCCCGCGGGGCTGGAGCGCTCCTGCTCCTTTTGAGCCAGCAGTAGGGACAGCCACATCTCATAAATGTCACCTAACAGTGACAGACCCACTTCCAGCTTCCAAATCCACAGATAAATAAGCTTAAATAAAGTATTTTCCACTGCATACATGCTTGGAAATATTTTATTTTTGAAGTTGACATCAAAAAAACCCTGAGTCTTAATTAATTTAATGTTGAAAGTACTCATAACAGTTCTCATTGTTCAGCAACACAAACAGAGAACACTGATGAGGAAATTAATAATTTCCAGTTGTGTCCAACCGCTGAAGTCCTCTGGGGGACGTGGCCAAACCCTGTATCCAGTGAAGCAGGTTGTGTTGTAACAGTAATTTGAAAAAATAAAAAAATAAAAATTAATGTGCAATCTAATGAAACCACATGGCTATTCCTCTGATGGGAATGAATGTATTTAATATACCAGAAAAATGTATTTCAAGGAAAAAAAATAATCAAGAGGAAAACATTTAAGGATAGGCTTGACCTTTGCTTTTGTCCCAGACCAAACTTTCCTTGGCTTTAGAAAGCATCCCAAACACCCACGTCCAGAAAGCAGCTTGCTTCCTGTCCATGCAAAAGGCTGGGTGGCCTCTCGGATGCAAAATAAAATTTAATAAAAGAGCTCAAATTAGGCTACAAGGGGTAATTTAACCATACAGAGCAACAAAGAAATATAAGAAAATGAATGAAGAATATTGTGGAGAAATATTCTATTATTCTAATATTTCTACAAATAGAAATAACAGTAGAAGGTTTGGATAAATCCAGTTGTGCAGCTTCCATGGAATCAAGCATGGCTGTCGCTTTTGGTAAAGTTTGTTATCTCCAATAGAATGACCTTCTGGCATCATGTTGGACTAGGGGTTCATGGAAGGTTCACTGAAGGGGGGATGCCATTTGTTGACCTCCAGCTGCTTTGTTTTCTCATGCAGTGCAGTGAGAATAACTGTTTCTTTTATCCTTCCCAGATGTAAAGCAGAGCTTGCTAACTGTGTAGACTTGGTATACAGAGATGATTATCTGATATAAGGACATGAGTACGTAGACACGAGGTATATGCATACCGTCAACATACTGAGGAAACAGGAAAACGCACTAAAAAAGGAAGAAGTGGTTAACCTATTTGTATGTGGTACCCACCATCCCATATATTGTTTCCTTGGTTTTGCTATGGAATACATGACTGTTTTTATGAGCATCCCTCTGTATTCAGAATTTTCAGTGCATAAAAATACCACCCTTTAATTCAGCAGTCCACTGAAATTAATTTATTACTGAAATTCTTTTCAATGTGAAATACTGCCCTCCAAGCTTCTTCTGCTCCTAACTGGGTAAATTTTACATTATTTTAATGAAGAATGAATGAAAGCTAAGCACTGGGATTTAGCTTGATCTCTTTATGCCTGATGTTTGCCTGATAGCTAATCCTAATTTGATTAAATTGATAATAATAATAATAATAATAATGAAACTGTAACCAAGCCTGCATATACTAAGTTGCCTTTTTTTTTATACAGAGTAGGGCTGCATTGACTGGAAAAGATAGGAACAATATGTTTTAAGGAGATCTGTGGATAAAGTGACATGGCTAAAGTTGCAGTACAGTTGGTAACATCAATATAGGCAAGGATTACTGCAGCAAGGGCAATAATGCCAATCATAGATATACAGAGATTATCTATATCTCTGGGGAGGTTGCTCTTTGAAGGAGAAAAGGGAATATAATGAAAAGGGTTCCTCTGCCTCACCACAGTGAAATGGGTTCTTACTTTATTAAAGAAACCATAATGAAATATTTCAGTGGTTGAGCTATGTTTTCTCAATGGGTTTTTATTACCTCTGGTAACAAGAGTAATTTGGCAGCTTAGTGACAATATGCTCAGAGAGAAAAAGACTGCATGTGAGTTGATGTAAAGAGTTTTTCCAGTCTGAAAACAAGAGACTACTATCATACTTTCATCTTTTAAGGTGTTGATCATTCCACAACATTTGATAGTTCACTACAGTTCAGAGGCACAGTTGCTGGTACATCAATGACCTGCACATTTAGGGAGTATCTGCCTCTGTCAGTTTTGCAAAAGGCAAATTATGTTTTCACTGTCTACAGGCTCCCTCAGTAACTCTACAAAGTAAGTGCTTACACTGAAACAGAATTGCAAAGAAAGACAATTCCAGCAGTAAAACAACCTACCTTTCACTCAGCCTTACTTACATTCTCCCTGCTTCTCTCTCTCCCTCCTCAGTATTCAAAAATGTCTTAGCTGACATCATCTGTCCCATCCATTTTTGGGAAGTAAATACACAGATACTTAAATCTAAGCCTTAAAATGTTTGCTTTTATCACAAAAACAATAGCCTGAATGAGATGCAAAACTAAGTCCCCTCAGACCTTGTTCTCCTCCCAGTGGCCAAGCCACTAGTATCAAATGGGATAAAGATGAATGATTTGGGAGAAGAGCTCCCAAGTCACATGTTGCTGCCCAGTTCTGACTTGGAGAATAGCATAAGCTTCAGTCTTAATTCATTTTTCAGGCAGACAATTACAATAATTCACTTTGTTCCATTTCTCATATCTCTATGTAAATTTGGATCAAAGAGTTTTGGTGTCTGCATGCAGTCAGGGCTTCAGCTGGCCAGTTGGTCTGATAGCTGCTTGGAACATTTCTCTGTCTGCCTGAGCATTGCAGGAGGAATCACAGCCGTTCCTCCAGTGATGTGATTGGTGGTCCACTGGAAAAAAAGAGGAAGGGAGAAAACACAAGAGATTAATATGAAAAGATATACTTCTCCCAGAAGAAGTAAAACTATGTGGAATTTGTCTGACTTCTCCATGGGTGTGGCTTTTTTTCCTTACTCTGTCTCAAAAATAATGTCATCCTTGGCAATTGAAACTTTCTCAGTCCTGCACCTGGAAAACAAAAACATCCCTAGTGCCAATGGCAAAGCCACTGAGTGCACCCAAGCTGAGCTTCTGCAGCCTTTGACAATGAGGCAAGGGCCCTTTCTCCGTAGGTTTCGGACAGAAACAAAAGGGTCAACTCTGTGTAACTGTGCAGACTTGGAAGTATGTAGCTTAGAGCTCTTGGAGAGCACTTAGTGTGCTGCAGAGCTGTTATACACAAGCTTTCTGTGCAGAAGACTCGGAGAAGACTAGCTCCCATCTGAATGGCTAAATCAGCTGCAGTAATCTTAAACCCAGTTGGCCTGTCTCTATGCTTGCCAAAGTTGTCCCTTTCATTTTGGGACCAAAAATGAGAACAAAGAATGGACAGGATAATAAGGGGCAGAAAAGAACAAGGTGATATTTGAAGAATCAGATACCGTCTGGAAAGTTCTGTAGAATGACAGTATTTGTAACATCTTCTGATATAAAACATACAAATTGCATTTTCACAAAATTATAACTGCACACTACTTATTAAAACATAAAAGCCCACTTTTCAATGTTTTTTTTTAAATACTTACACAGACTTCAGAGGAGTTATTCCAGGTTTGCAGCAAGGTAAATGAAGGAATAATCTGAAAATTATGCCTAGAAGAGTCTACAGCCTAGTGAGACTGGATGGCTGCAGGGTGTGGGTGGTCTTGCATAATGCTCAATGAAGGAATCTTAATACTGGAATATTTGGCAAGACTTAGGATAGCTGTGCAACTGCAGTTTGAAAAACGTTGACGTATTTTTCCTCTTTGTTTCGGTGTGACTCTTCTATTGTGAAATGTGTTTCATCACGACAATATCTGCATAAGTAAAAAAAAAGTATATCTCTTCTTTATAATGTAAAGCTTCAGTAAAAATGCATGTAACTTTGTGGGGTGTGTTGGGTTCATAAACGTGCCACAGAGCCATGTTAATACATTTTGTCACACACAAGTAAGTGACTTTTTCTTCTCATGTGTTTGCCTTTGCTTAGAAAGCACATTCCTTCTGCACAAAACTGGCAGCTGCCCACACCTCAGAGGATCTTCCCCTCCTTCATTCTTCAAAGTACTAAATCAGATGAAAAATTCCCTTGTAGTTTTTGGTAAATTTTAATAAAACAGCATTCTGTTATGAGTGATTCCCCTCTCAGTGCAACTTTTAAAAAGGCCCAACGTTAAAAGCAGTTAATACTCCATTGTGATCTTTTTTAAGTCTGTGAGTTACCAGGACTTCTGTGTGTCTTGCAAATTGTAAAAAAAGAGGCTCGTCTACTGACATATGTGAACGCTCTGCTTAAGGTCAACTCTTAACTGGGATGTCTTTTTCTATCGACACATGGTCCCCTTCACAAAGAGCTATTGAGTGTTTTACTGCTCCTAACGTTTATGTTGAGCTGCTCAAGGTGACAGATTGTTCTTCAGACATGCTAAAGCCACCTCTGGGCCTGATACTCCAAGGACTTCACCTTGGTGCTCTGATTTCTCTTTATAACAGACTGCACTATCTCAGTCCAGTAATGTTTAAATTCCCCTTTCAACTCATTAAGCAAATACACCCAAAGTGTATTCAAGGTGTAACATATTTAGATATCATTGACATTTCCTTGTTATTTGCTTAATTCCAAATACAGCAATTAAGTTTCCTTCTAGCAGATTATACATTTTAGTTATGGGCAAAAAGCTTTCCTGTTTCAGCCTGTACTATCTGAATTCCCTTCCTCTCTATCCTTCACAAGATCTTGTTAATTAGTTAGCTTCTGATTTTATGAGCACTTGTAAATCTGTTTTCTCCCCTCTCACTTGCCTTTTTTTTTTTTTTTTAATAAAAACGCAATTAAACCCCCTTCAGGCAGATTCAGAAGCAAGCAAGTGTGCACATCTGTGATTTCCACTCCTCATAAACCTATTACCTCCTATACAAAAAGCCAGATTTCATTGTAACAGCATTGAAGAAAAGAGCAAAGACCCTCATGCATGAAGAAGAGATAAAGAGATGAAGAAAAGGTCAAAGGTCCACCTGAGCTTCTTTTGGGCCCTGTGTGGTTAAGGCACACAAGGGACTGACCAGCAGCACATCTGGCTGCTTGTGGCTCTCTGGCCAAATGACTGTGTGCCCATTCATAATCGGCTTCGTTTGAGAGTGGCTGAGGGATGGGTTTTAGTTTGAACTCTGCATGAGGAGTGGCAAAATGCTCTAGCAGCCCTCTTGTCTCACCCTCCTAAGTAGAAGGAATCAATACGTATTTCCTCAAAGAAAAGGAATATTGACAGTGCAAAGGTGACTTGTTCTGAGGTTTTGAAAAGAAATATTCAGACTTTACTTATTCTCTATACCTACATAAAATTAAAAAAAAATGACAGCTGTATCCTTCATCTTAGAAAGCAATACTATTTCCCCAAGCATTATGTAAACTAAAAAAATAATACATTTCCTTGTCTTTACACTGAAAAATTAGAAAAAAGGGCAAAAAACAATAATTAAAATCAGATTCCTATGAAATCTGATGCCTTTTAACTAGATCTTTTACAGTGATTTCTACTAATAAGTTACAAAACAGGGAAGTTAATCAATACAAAGTAGAAAGGAAAATATTTAAACTAAAAAAAAACCCAGACCTTTTCTTCTGGCTGAAGTTTGGGGGTTTTTTTAATTATTTTTGTTAGCTTTGCAGATACCTCAGATTCCACTCACATTTTTCATTCAATGCTAGCAATGTTATGTACAATGTCTAAGTTTATATGACCACATTACTTTTTTGCCTGTTTAAACATGACTTATGAGTAAAAGGGGACCATTTCCATCTGATGCTATAAGCAAAAATACTGTTCTACCCAAGTATTTATTTCTAGAAGAAGAAAAAAAGAAAAATAAATTTGGGTTCATTCCAGTTCCTAGAAGGTGAGATTTTACATTGCAGTTTCACATTTGGCGTGGGCTGGCATATTTGTTGGCACAAACTCAACGCTTAATGAGGCTTGAGAGAGTCTTACCGACTCTATAACTCAATGCTAATGTTGTTGAGCCTCCTACTGGATGTACACAAGGTGTGTCATTTGTGCATCCCGGGCCCCCTGAGAATGTAAAATAAAACAGCATTTATTGTATTACTGACTTCCAAATCACTAAGGCTCCATAAAATCCATGCCAGTTTGAGCAACAGAGGTTCTCTGGGGGGAAGTAGCCCATCTAGAAAGCTGTGTTAATGCCCTTCACTGTGGTGCTGACTGTGAAGAAGATTGCTGTGCTTTACTCCCTGCTTGGTTTTGGGGCACATGCATCAAATCTCTGCTTCTTCTCTGAACTTCCCCATAAACGACCTTCCGGGACTGATTCCTTATGCCAGCAGGAAAGAGGAGAAAAGCATATTATTTCTTACACTTTACCACAGAGGATCCTAGATTTTCTCAAAGTGGCCCTACTAGACTGGAAATCCAGGGATGGCATGGTGCAGGCATGACTGCATGCATTCTCTCACATGTCACAGTTTATCCACAGTTTATCGGTGGATAAACTCATTGCTTTGAACTTGGGCTGGGGATGCTTGCATACCAAGGCTGTGGCTTACAAAACTCTGCAAGGTAGATAATTCTTGGTTATGTTGAACCTTTCCGTAATAAGTGGTTATGTGAGTCTGCAAATAGGAAATAATCATATTTTGGGAAGGTCCTGCTAAAAAATGCATAAGTTTCAGTAATGTGTGCATCAAACATTCCTTATTAGTGTAAGATGTCCACTCGGGAAGTTGCTTATATTAGGGTTTTATTTTACATCTTAGGGATTATTATATTCCTTAGGCTAGGAGAATCACACTGTTTTCAACACTAATACCAGTGAATTTGAATTAAGGAGTGATGAAAGATTGATGTTGAGTGAATAAATAAGACATTTGGAGGACAATCTGATGAGTGGATCTAGCTAAAATATCCTTATTCAGGTTGGACAATTTGGGTATAACAGGCTGTGTAATATAACTACACCTTCCTGGATTCCCAGTCTCTAATAAATGTAATTTGTTTTGTTCTGGCCAACATACTGAGTTTTGTGTTACAAAGGCTTTTGTAATGTCAATAATAGATATTGCAGAAATATTTTGTTTTGTCTTCTGGGAGAACATAACTCTTTAAAAATAGTACTTGCATTAGGGGTTTTTTGTGGTGGATTAGCAGGATAATTAAGAGTAGGTGTTAAACTGTCTAATTTTCAGTAAGCTGTGCACTGTGTACAGAGAAAACTCCCAGTCAATGGAATCTCCAAAATGTGCAGTTCAATAATGCATATAGTTCTGTAAAGAGAATTCACTGAGGCTTTTGTCTTTTCATTAAAATAACCTGTCCTCCATGATCAGATTTCTTACACTAGGGATCAGGTTGGTATTGGTTTTATCCCTGAGGAAAAGCAAAACTAAATTCACTGTCTGATGAAAAAAATGATGAACAAAGATTATTTTTCTATCATTAAGGATGGAGATTACTTGCATATTGTTTTATTGTCAAACAAAATTGGTGATATTTAGAGAACTGTCTGCTGCATCATTCTTGATATAGGGTTTACTGCTTTCAGTGTTTGGTTGAATTCCCAAAATATGGAACAGAATTTGCTCTGAATGTCAGTAAATGTTTTCTTGATTTTTTAACAAAAACTTGGAGATGAAAAGGAATGTGGAAGACCATACAGCATCTTTCCACCAACTGCTTTTTCCAAGTAATAACACACAGACAGTAAATCCTTAAAAAAATCAAATTTTCTTGGGTGATTGTGTGGCAAATTTTGTTAAATGAAAAGAAAATTTGATTAGTTATAAATTCCCTCACCACTTGCTTGAGTAGCCCGAAGAGTCTCATAAACTGTAAGCTTCAGCACTAAAAGAAATAAAACTAATAAATCTGTATGAAAGCATTTGTTTCATGGCTTTCCTTCCCCTTATGAATGGCATTGAGTTTCCATAGTCTAGTAATGTGTAATAAGGTGTTCTGCTCATCAGCAGCTTGATGGAGACAGATTACCCTTCAGGAGCCTTAGAAAGAATAATACTATTTCAAAGAGGTTGCAATTCCAAGAAAATAATGGATTTTAATAAGTGAAAGTCATGGAAATCAAGTAGCTATCACTGTTTTTGTCTCTTGCTTAAGAACAATTGTCATGATTATGATTAACTTTTACGTCAGTCACAGTGTTTTCACTCTCAGCCACTGTCAGTCACTGAAGCAATAAGGAAGGACATTATTTTGTGCAATCAGTGCGCTGACATCTACCCTGTGCTGGGCAGGAAACTCTCCCAGTTTGTCTGTGCTTTCCTAGAATATCAAATGTGCAGTTATAAGAAACTTCAGTTTCACCTTACAGCTGCCAAATAGTGTGGTAAAGTTAATAATGCCACCAGGAAAAGGGATGAACACTGACTTCTCAGGCTGGTTGTTAAAGGTCAGTCTGAGGATTTCAGAGCGGGCAAAGGTACTGTGTGTTAATGGCACTGTGCTGGTGAGTCTCCCAGCCTTTGAAAATGCTAGCTAAAAGCTTACAAGGAGGGTTTTTTTAAATGAAGTAAACCAATTGATTTTTCAAGCAGTGAAGAAAGACTTCTGAAAGTACTGTGGGCAGTTTTCATGTGTATTTAACAAGTGGTGTTTCAGTTTAAGCTTTTAGGCACAGATTGTAAAACTTGATTGTGTCTTTTGTTGAGGGACATATGAAATAGAAATATTATTTGTATTTTTTTTAATATTACCATAAATAAATGCATGTTGGCAATTCAGCTCCTGAAAGCTGTCGCACATCTCAGTCAATCAAAATACCAATATCTTTCAGTAACTGAGAAGATTTTTCATCTTCCTATGAAACTATTTAACAATCATGATAAAAATTAAATGGAGCTATATATCATATTTATAAATGCAAATTGTATTCTGATAAATATTCTTTCAATCTTTTGATATCTAATAGACGGAGTCCCAGGACTTCAGGTTTTGCCCTTTAAAAATTGCTTTCCAAATAATTTTCAGAGAAAAAAATTATGCTTTCAGCTAAATATGATTTTACAGAAGCTACATAGTTAGGAACACATTTTTTAGCACACTTTTTTTTTTTTAAACAGAGAACATATCCAGAAATATTTGTTTTGAGAGTTTTGTTTTCCAAAATAACAATAGTTTTAGATGACTAATTTTGCATAAGACATCTACTGTCTTCTATAGGTAACGAATGAACAAAAACATTGCTTTTAAAAATCCTAAGCTTTAGCAACAGTGACAAGCCATATTGTCCCAGGCAAAATTTGCAACTAAGAACTGTGGACTCAAGTCTTTGATTTATGAATAAACATTATACCAGAGCTTTGCCTTCATATGTGCTGTGTATTTGCCACCCTTTTAGTGTCATGGGGAACACAGTTCAATGCTAGTGTTCATGAAGTAAGAAGGCGTAATTATATGTTAAATATTTTAATAAAGACAAATAGATTATTAAGGTTTTATTTTTCCATTCTCAGCTCTTGAGAAATATCCCTTCTGTTATTACTGAAAAGTAAAACAATCTGAGTGGGGCCAAAATATATTGACCAAGCAAAGACAGGAAGGCTGAGGTTTCTTGAGGGCAGCAAGTAATACTTATACTGCAGATGCTTATGCTATTCCTGTAACAGGCCTGATCCTGCACTACTGAGATCAAAGGATGTTTTCACTTCATTTTACTGAAGAACGTTTTATGTTGAAAAATAGAGCTAGTTCGGTAGTTCTGGTAGTTTGGTCCAAATTCCATAAACAAACAACTGAATAAATGGACATATTTAGGCTTGACTGAATAGTTTTGTTTTATTTTTAAGTAAGCCATGCACGATGATAAAGAGCCAAATAAAATTTGACCTTGAAAATTATAAAAACCTATTCTTAATGAATCCCCCTGTTAGGAAAAGAAAGTAAACTGTTCTTGCGTAGTTTTCATTGATCTTGTGGATTTTCTGCAGTCATAAACTTCAAAATGTATTGAACACATTGACTAATTTAATAAGTTATCTTCCTTAAAAGTCAAAGCTGTAAATAATTATATCCAGTAAAATAAGAATTAATTAGATAAATGAATAACAGCATTGCCTGATTTTTACGAGCTATGTCTATCTACTTAATGTACAAAAGCATTGTATTTAAACTGGGAAAAGCAAATTTGTTTTAACTCAACCATTGTATTACCAGCTAGTGTCTTATGAGGGTTTTTCTTCTCTTACTGACCCTGTTTATGTCCACAGGTGTCATTATTTAGAAAGAAACGCAGTTGAGAAGCAAGAAGGGCGACTGAACCGCTTTACTAAGTTAACTGTCTTTACTGTTTCAGAGCTGCAAGAAACTAAGACCTCTGAATATCACAGAATATCCCACAGTCCCCTGGATTACCGGATATTATTAATGGATGAAGATCAGGATCGGATCTATGTGGGCAGTAAAGATCATATTCTGTCTTTGAATATTAACAATATAAGCCAGGACCCTCTCAGTGTAAGTTCAAGTTTCATTTTGATAATCCGAGGTTGCTTTATTACATGACTTTGTTTTTAAGACAAAAACCCCACATATTTCATTATTTTGCATGAAAGTCCAGGCCCACACCTTATTGAACTGTTAGTCCTTGTTTCACATGTAACACAGATGAAGCTGTTCCTCAAACACTGTTTAAAAGTGACCTGTTTACTTATTTTGAAGCAACATTCAGCTTGGCCTGGCCTCATAAGGAAAATTTTTATGGTTTACTTTCTACTCCTCTCCAAGATAAGATAGTTCAGAGATGCACTGTTAAAAGGAGCCTGTAAGTAAGAATAAGATACACGCTGTCATTCTCAGGCCATACTGAAAAAGACAAGAACTGAGTTGCCTTTAATCTTCAACTACTTTTATTTTTGTTTTGTACTCTGGAACCTAATCACTGAACTATTTCAAAATCAAGTCTTGTTATGCCTGTTGCCAGCCCTTGCCCTTCAGTTGGGTAACTGAGACACCTCATTTGGGTTTTTTTCTGCTTTTGAAATAGGTGACCTGCAGAAGTACTTTGGCCCAGAAACTTGACTGTTAAGCTGTTACCTCTCTACAGACTTTGTCTTGTCTATCTTTAGACTACCACAGCTACTGCACTGCCTTAAAAAGTACCGTAAAGGCCTTGTTCCACCAAAGCCGTTCAATCCTTTTATCTATGGACTTTATTACTGTACCTCAGAAGGATTGAGGAGCAGCGATACCCAGCTTGCAGCAGGGAAGATAAATGCTTTCCTTGAGAGACAAGGCTTTTAATGTGTCAGGGGAAAGAGAGGGTCCCTGCCAGGGGGTGATGGAGCACAGTTAAATTAGGCTTCACTGTGAATCACCCTCTGGACATGCCTGTCTACCTGAATTGATTGTGCAGGGAGCCCGGGGAGGCTCACTCTAACATTTAAATTAAATGCCTCTTGTTCAATGGCACAAATGCATCCTTCCCTCCTAATGGTACCAAAATCTCCTGAAATGGGGCTGCCTTCTCTGACCTTTTTTGCTAAGTCCCATCTCCCCAGTGATCCAGCCACCCGTGTTTGGGAGGAGCTGTGCCCCCACATGGCACATTCCCTCCTGCCTGTGGCAGGTCCAGTTTAATTCTGATAGGAAGGCCTCTCTTGCATGAAATATTTTCTGCAGTATAAAGCTGCGAGGCATTTCAACAGCGTGGAAAAACAACAATAAAAAAAGTCAAAGGAAAAGCACTCAAAGTTTTCTGGCAGTGAATGTGGTCACTCAGTATTAGGCTCAAAATGAATCTTTGCAATTCCACAGAGTCTTCTGGTTGTTTATTTATTTGTATGGCAGATTCATTTTGCTGATCTTATACCTCTATAGAAATCCTGTACATATACGCATTCAAATCCA
The DNA here is from genome assembly GCA_035584735.1 of Pseudotriccus pelzelni. Taxonomy (NCBI): domain Eukaryota; kingdom Metazoa; phylum Chordata; class Aves; order Passeriformes; family Tyrannidae; genus Pseudotriccus; species Pseudotriccus pelzelni. Next base: position 9,832,718 of record JAWMRA010000041.1, read on the forward strand.
CAGTTCTGCATATGTTTGTATGTAGGTACATAAACAGAGATCTTTTAATGCTATTGTGTATGTTACCTTGAGGCTAAATGTTATCAGGCTCTGTCACTTACTAGACTTCTAGGGATAAATTTCTAATGGATGTCATTTCTATTTCAAAATCAAAATAGATAATGGAAGAAGCTCAAAATATTTAGAGTTTGATCATAAAACTGATAAACATTCAGACATTAAGGTGTTTTTTGGAAAACTATGAAATCAATCTGAAATCCTGAGATTTCAAGCAGGTTAAATCATAGTCAATCCAAACTTTTGATGTTAAAGTCAAAAAATTGTTACAAGAACTATTCCTGCACTGTTTTAGCCTTTTGGTTTCTGAAAGTTCAGTAAAAGTAAAAATGTAAAGATAGACAGTAATTTAGGCAATAAAGGTGAAAAATCTCTCTTATTTCGAAGAAAAAAATCTAAATAAGTTTATTAACTTGCCTTAAAAATATGTAATAAACTTAGAGCCAAAGACCTGAACCTTTATTTTGTTTATTGCATGCTAAGACAAAGATATTTTCATGTATCAATGAAAATCCTTTTTTTTCCTTATAATCAAAGCGTAAGATACCCAAATATTAACATAGTAGTGTAAGTTAGGCAGTGAAATGTTTTTTTTAAATTATGTTAAAAGTATGCTACTTGAATGATACTTCTTTCCTTACAGATTTCCTGGCCAGCATCAGCAAACAAGGTTGAAGAGTGCAAAATGGCTGGCAAGGATCCTACAGTAAGTTACAGTCCACAGGCACACATATACACAAATTACGTACTTGGCAATAAAGTAAGAGCACCTTGAGTGCAGCCAAAGCAAAATGAAAGAAGTGTTTGTTTTGCTTGGAAATGCCTTGCAAGCCTGTCTATAAACTGAAGTTCTGGAGAAGCAGGCAATGTAAACAAAATGCACCTTCAGACTTTGACAGATGAGAAAAGATATGCAGTGTCCGCTTCCTCATTTTTTGTTGTTGTTACTAATCAAACCAGGTAATAGTACTTTTCCAGATATGTCCTGGGGTGATGCTGAGCAGCCCGGTGAGCTGCTCTTTGGAGTGGGCTGGAGAGTGCTCTGGCTGGCTGCTCACCCCAGCCAGACTCTGAAGGTGGGTGGTACCCACTGTCTGCAGTCTGAAGACCCCACTTGAGCACCAGTTTTCAGAAGCTGCAGTGTGGTATTGGCTCCTGCTGTACCAAAAATGCAAATGCCTTTAAATATAAATAAACCAGCACAGTCTACTAAACAAGGATTAACTCTACTGATTTTCATCAAACTGATTGATGACACAGTTTCCAACCTTGTGCTCATAGAACTCATGCAATTCTCAGTGTCTTTGCTGAGGTTTAGATGATTGAATATGAAAATCATTCCAGGATCTCAGTAAGAAAAAAATACCCAGAAAAAAAATCCATTTTCCACCTATAATGTGTTAACAGTTGATCATAGTAAAAATAAAAGAGGAAGAGAAGAAAGGGATATGCTGGAAGGAGAAAACTGTAAATCTGATGGTGTGAAACTGTGTGGCCCTTAATGTTCTGTTCTGATTTTCATGCTGATCTGAAGATGTTACTGTAGGTCTTTAATATGAAGCAACAATTCACTGAAAACTTCCTTTAAAAGTTTAAGAAAGAAAATATTTATATAAATAATGGGATCTGAGATTTGGGCTTGTTTTGCTTTTCAATTATCTCCATCTATGATGAACAAATTAGAGGGAAAAAGAGACTGTTTCAGAGGTGTCCTTAAGGAAACTTCCTGAGGTTACTTCTTGTTTTCCTGCAGAAGTCCTGCTTCTTCTCATGCAAGGTACAGAGAAATCTGTGAGTGAAAACTGGTTTGCTGTGTGGAAGTGGGGAAGTTACACGCACTCCTCTGTAACTCTTCTGTAGTGCCTTATCAGTGCCCAGTTCCCAGGCTTGGCAAAATGGCGTGGAAAGAAAGAGAATCTACAGCTGTTCAAATCCAAAGACTGACAAACTCAGTAACTGTTTTCATGATACTGTGAAAATTATAAATCATGTCTCTCCCGTAGTGTTCCCAACATCTAGTAACATTTGCCAGTGTGAAATTATTGCTCTCTCTACTTCCCGCAGCATGGCTGTGGAAATTTCGTGCGTGTGATCCAGTCGTACAACCGCACACACCTGTACGTCTGCGGCAGCGGCGCCTTCAGCCCCGTGTGCGTGTATGTCAACAGGGGACGCAGGTCTGAGGTGAGTCTCTTTTCATTTCATCCACTCCTCCAGTGGTGCATCCTACTAGTGTGATGTGAAAACTCGACATATTGAAAATGCAGAAAAAGTCGGTGATCCGAATAGACTCATTCACCCATGTTAAAGAGCAGAAGAGCAAAGGTACATAATTTTCTGACGTGTTACCTGCTAGAAGGAAAGCCATGATCAAAAGCCATGCCTGAAATATGATGGTTGTCCAAAATTCCACAGTCATACCAAATGCTGGGCTACATTTGATGCAACTTTTTATTTGCCATTTTCTGATGAATTCATTCCTACCATTTGGTGGGAAAATGCCCAAGAAATACTTGAAAGGAACCAGCCAGTAAAATACGCAGTCCACTTTTTATAGCTTCCATGTGTTGCTGGTTCCTGGGAGAAACCCTTTGTTTGGATAACTATTCAGGTATGCGAAAGTTTGCTGGACTTCAGCTTAATAACCACTAGATGCAATCCCAGTATAGGAACTTTATCTACTGCACAAGTTTTGCCCCACTAGATTCTGTCCAGATGAAGTTGGAAAGTTTCTGTTCACTGTGAGATCTTGCTTTTTCTAGATGAGTCTCCAGTTTTTCTGTATTCAGTTTCACTCTGCATTTTCAATATACAAAGTACCAGATGTTTCAGAAGTACATGGTCCAATTTTCCTGATTTGAATGTGAAATGTTTGTTTATGTGCAAATGTAATAGGTAATAAATTAAACAACCAGAAGGAAAAAGAAAGGCACTTATCAAGAGGCAGCACCTCAGTAGCTTTCAGGTCAGATTCATGTCTGGAGGCACAGGGGTGTGCAGTATATTTTCCTGAACAGTGTGGAAGCAGATGTGTTGGGAAGGAAGATCAGAGCATCCTACCTGGAGCATTGCCATGTGAGGGCAGCTTTAAAAGCTGGGCTGGCTTCTTGGGAAGACATTGGGAAATTCATCACTGATTTAATTGGGAGTGGGATGGGAATTCTGGCCAAGACCCAAGTTACTGCATAGGTTGCCAGGGAGGTGATAAGTCAATGTTTCTCCAGATCGGTTTGCACAGGATGATCTCAGCGACTTTTGGTAGATCCCTACCTGGCTCCAGCCTCCTTAGCAGACTGAATCACTGCACCTTCAATCCTAATGAATTATCCAAAAGTAGAGATTTGTAGGCCTGGATTTAAAAGTGTGAGCAAACAGAACTGACTGAGTAAATCCATCCCTCTGGTTAATGAATTCAGCATTAACTTGTTTTAATGTATTTTAAAACAGAGGTCACCTTTCCTCAATGTCGTCTTATTTCTCGAGAAATTATCTAAAATATAAAAAGTGATATCATTTGTCTCTAATTAATGTAATAGTCCTTTATTATCATAATCTGCAGCCCAGAGAACTTGAACTGCATTATTTCAGAGTTTTTTTAAGTGAGATTGGAACAGGGGGGAATGCAGGAAACGACATCTCCAGATGATGCAATATGTTAAATTGCTTAAATGAGAAGTAAAGATACGTGATTTGGAAAAGAACTGGCTTCACTTAGCCTGTCTGTATAGCTACATGCCTATATCAATTGATTAAACAAACTGCTGTTTGAGACGTCTGGAGTCTGTGAGACACTTGACTGTAGGCATTGTATGCTCAAAGCCATTATTGTACAGGCCAACAATAGCATAACAGTTTAGAAACAAGAATTTCCTTCTGAACTCATTGCATATATCTGTGCATGACTAATTAATAGAGCAGAATGAAGAGCTATGTAGTGCTCATGGGACTAGTGAGAATTCTTTTTTTTTTCTGCTTCTATCATTTCACCTTTAATTTAGTACAGTTTTCCATGCACAGAAGGCTGGTTTTGCACGTGCGAAATGAATATTTTACAAAGCACATCTGTTTTTTCTAGAAGCTACAAAGCCCGACAGAGTCATATCCAACAATCATAAGAACTGGGCCTGTTTTGCTCTTTTGTCTCCAGGATTCTACATAATCTCACAAAAAGGGGGGTTTCATTGATGAGGCAGAATTTTTCTCTTTTCCCTGAAAGAGAGGTTATACAACAATTAATTTTCTTCCTTGGCACACTTGATACTTTGCTCTTTGGTAATTACTCCCTTAGTCACCCAAATATATTCTAATGTCAAAGTAAATGCAAACAGAAGGAAATGTAATCTTATGTGACATAATTATAGACTAAAAAGTAGTTTAATATATATGAAAATCAAGTGTAAGCCTGGAGCTAGTTTAATAGAGCAGTAATGGGCGTTTTGAATTTGTAAATAGTAGTATAATATAGTGAATATGGATTAAAATCAAGCTGCATATTAATCCAGAAGTAAAATAACAACAAAAAGCCACCCAAGATCATGTTATAAACTTTATACCTATGTTTTAACATTGTTTAAAGAGCTTATTACTGAAACAATAGATAAGATCTCTGTGATTAAATTAGGCAAAACAGAAGAGGGCAGAAAGAGAGGGGATAATGGATATGAAAACTTCCTGCTTCAGCTGTGTGTTTGAGCTTGATGGAGTCTCCAGTTTACTGGTGTCAAATGGCTGCTCAGGGATTTGTGTAGCACCCCCTTCCCCTGTGATTTACATTAACTGTTAAAGAGAATATAAAGAGTTGTTGTCCTTTGTCAAATAACTAATACATTGACATCTAGTTCACAGAAGCCTTTCTGTGGAATTTTTGTCAGCTACCTTTTTATTTTGATTTTTTTTTTTAAGTTTGGTTGGTTGTTTTTTCTTGCAACTGTGTCTTTTGACTTTTTATTAAAGATTAGAAGTTTTATTCTAAGAGCCTAGGAAGCTGTTTGGTATACAGTGGTATGTGAGTTGATGTGCAATGGATCAGTGTCTCTGTCCTTAGTGACTGCAGTTTTTAAGGAGTGGGCTTGGGTATGAGACACTTCTTGCTCAGCACACTGTGCTAGTATTGCTGGGAACCAAGAAGTGAAGAGTTGCACCAAAATGGGCAAATATTCTAAAGATACTCAGTTTATTTGTATTTCAAGCTGTAGTCTAGGTTTTATCTATTTTGCTAAATGTGTCCCCTGTTAATAAATCACATTAAGATATAAACGAATCCCCATACCATGATTTCTAAACGGAAAAAAAAAAAAAAGAAAATTCAAGAGATTTCAGGCTATAATCCTCCATCTCTATGGAACTGGAGCTTTGCACATAATCCAAAAGATGGTATTGAAGAAAATAAGTGTGATTTAGGGGATTTTTGGTTGTCTGGTAGGTCAATAAAGACAAATGATTTATACTCTCATCAAATGACAGTTGCCATAAGATATTTTTATTTAATATGTATTACTGTTATTATTGTTCTAGTAGCTTTATTATAATGTCCTAGACTGGTATAAGTATACCCTGTATTTGGCAAATAAATGATAAATAACTTCAAAAACACAGAAGCAATCTCTATAGATGATATTGCAGAGATCAGTCAACCTCTCCGTAGCTTAATTGAGAGGGAAAAATTATTTGTTTCAGTGTCTTGAATTTATAACAAGAGTCTTGAAAATAACTGAGTATCAGTGAAAACGTTATCTAACAAGATGATGGAATTCTGAATAGGAAAGTTAAACTGCTGATAGTACAGTAAAAGTACCCAATAGTGCACTGTTAATAGAGCATTGTTAATGGTGGAAACAGCCAGGCATAAAAAAGGTCTTATCTGATGGTTTCTGAAATGAGAAGTGACACATAATTCTACTTTGCAGGAGCAAATCTTCAAGATCGACTCCAAGTGTGAATCAGGAAAAGGACGCTGTTCTTTCAACCCCAACGTGAACACGGTGTCTGTTATGATCAGTAAGTAAAGATACTCCAGGTTACTGAGGTCTAAACCCATATGGTCATGTGTGGTCATGAGGATTGACGGAGTGCCCAAAAGGAGCTGGACACAGAATTCAGCCTCCTGAATGGCTGATGAGCATAAGGGTTGGGCCCTTCCTTGTATCAAGGCTTATATGAAACTAAAGGTGGGTGGACTAATGAAATGCAGAAAGATGTTTTTGAAAGGGAGAGAGAGAGGGAAAGCTAAAGGTTGTCCCTTTTCCAGCTTACACATTTTTTCCCAGGGTTAGTTTCAACTTTACATTACCCTGCCTAGCATTTCTGTTTGAATGGTTTCTGACCTTGTTCATCCTAGACAGAATTTGTGTCTCATTTAATTATTTGTAAAATCTCAGAGTAGCCAGGGAAAGAAAGCCTGAAGACTTTAGATGCTGTGAATTTCATTTTTGTTGTCATCTCTGCTGTAGACCCCACTAGTCCTTGCAAGGCTTCAGTTGGCTTTATACCCAACCAATTTTGCAATTTTCTTCCATTTGAAAGGACAGAAAGTGATACAGCTGCCACTGCCCGAATATACATGTGAACTGGTGCAACTGTACTCATTGACTGTGAGATATAGCCCAGACAAAGGATTTCTGCAGTGCTTATTAAACACCTAAGAGAAAACTCAAAGGGGGCATATGCTTTGTGCGACCTGAGTCATCTGTAAAAGATACTTTTTTTTTTTCAACCAGGAAGTGTGTTATATATACTCTGTGTAACCTGACCTTTCACATTTGCATCATGTTCACAGACTTCCAGTGCCAAAGCCTTGATTTTTCAACATGTGCCTACTCCTCGCTGTATTTTTGGCTTTGAGGGGAACAGCAGTTGCACAGATTTTTCAGACTTTATTTCACCCAAGGTTTACAAGGGAACAATGTGCCACGTTTCTGCCATTCAGCTTCCACTGAAATCAGTGGCAATTAAATGTTGTGCCAGATATTTCCTGTAAAGTTTGAGTCTCATGGATCTTAAGTGAAGTGTCATATAGTTTATCCTATGTGGTCTGTTCAAAATCTAAATGGCCTTCTTTTTTTAATTGGAAATATATTTAGTACAAAGGACAAATATATTTATTCACAGATATATGAACTAAAGCACTTTTAGAGAACAGGTAAATGCTTCCGAGATGTCTCTCTGAAGCTTGGCTGTACTGACACCTTTATCTCATCAGTGATCTAGGAACAGAGTTTACAGACTCTCACTGTGTAAAGAAAACGTTTGTTCAAAGTCAGTGATTGATGAGTCCTCTGCTACTCATTGTTGAGTGAATCAGCTGTCATTAAAAAATTAAAGTCTTCTTTCCTTGTTCCTTCTGGATTTTATGCAGCACCATTAAAGTACATTGTTTCTGAATTACTCTCTATACAGTAAGCTGATTTTTTCCTACAGTAGATCTATGGCAGCTTTGTTCATCTGAATAGATTTTTTGTTACCTTCCTTGATCTCTCAGTTATGGGACTGAAGAGACCTTCCCTAGTGTTTGACTTATCTTTCATGACATAGTTCATCTACAAAGTTTAAATTATTTCACAAAGGTCATATTCCTTTTAAAAAGAGTCCCTCAGATTGAGTTTTATGCTTTCTCCCTGCTACTACAAAGTCCAGTCAGTTCAAAAACCTTAAGCTCAATGAATTTAGCCTGAGTACCTAGGCCAGAAAAGGGAACGTTTTGTAAGTTACAGCTTGTGTTATGATGAAGGAGCCGAGCCCATATACTGGACTCTTCTTCGGGCATCCTGCAGGAGGAATTCCCTCCCCTGGTTTCAAAAGATAGGAAATACCACCAGACAGGCTAGGTTTTCCAAAATGAAAGAACCATTTTTAAATATAGATGCAATTTCTTGACCATTTTGGGCATCACTGGCCTAGAATACAGCAGGAAAGCTGATTCACCTTTTAGAGGACAGTGGTGCTATAAAAACAAATTTGAACTTCATACAATTTGTCGTGGTACAAAGACACATTTGCATCAAAGCAATGAAAAATGTGCTTTGAAGCAGCTTGGCATAACTAATGTGCAGGATGTATGTCTTTCTCCTCACCAAGACTCTGAGATATTTATAAAAGCAGAGCTCATCAACTCAGTAATTCCCTCCAGTAACAAAGTGAAGTAGTGTGAACTCATTGTGCTGTGCAGACCAAGTGCTGTGTGGAACGTAAGGATTTTACTTAAGGAAGTGGAATTTACAGATTTCATCTGATACACGATTAGCAGGCAGACACTAGGAATGCTTAAGACATAACTAATAGCACTGATACTTAATAGGATTATTATTACCTATTGTAGTACTACTGTTACAGTGTGTACATATGTGCACAGAACTGTACATAACACTTAGCGAGAAGCATAAGCCTGATCTCTTTCAGCTAATTTATTGCATACTAAGCATGAAGTACTGATGGGCTGAAACAAGGAGGCAAATATACAAGATCATTTATAAATATGTATAAATCCAACATCATTCTGTCAATACTTGCTGAGGAAGTAAACGCTTCAACAACATGCAGCAAATGCATTGTTTAAATCCCCTGTGTATGAATCTTGTAATCGCTGGGAAAGGTGAAAGCAAAAGAGTGGCTGCTCTTCAGGGGATTCAGTTCAGGCTCCAGTAGCAGCAGAAAAGCAAAATCTCCAGTTGTAATTCTCTTGTGAGCCAATAATCTTCTATATTGATGTGCGAACACACCGACACACACACAGAGAACATGAAAATAGCCTCAAGCACTTCTGAACCTGTGACTCTTGTCAGATTGACCACGCTCTCTGGGTAGTCCAGGAATTCAGACAAAAACATCAGTCAAAGGACCCAGCTGTACTGGAATGTATTCAGCCACCACTCCCACCCTCAGAGTTAGAGTTTATTTTAGCTACTGTTCTCTGCTCTGGGGTTTCATTGTCATTAGTCAGTGGAAATTGCTTGGTTATTCATGGAGTAGAAAATGATAGCATATGTAATTATAATTATATATACATATGTTTATGCACACACATGGACTCAACCAAATGCATATACATGTCCTGACTGATGGACTGTGTGTTCAGCCCTGCACAGGGAGCAGAAGTTCATAGTTCTGTTAATGTAGGAGTTGTGTGTCTAATTCTGTTCAAGCATAATGACCCTATACTTAGAATCAAGTACACAAAAGGGGATAATTGTTGCTCGCTATTACTTTGAGTAAAGTTCAATAATATGATTGTCTGGCCTCTGCAATACTGAAGTCATTTTGAGGCTGCCTGGGGCAGCTGTGACAATACTGCTGGTAAAAACTGGCACTGATCCACTGACTGCAACAGATGTTGTGCCAGTTTACAACAGCAATAAATTCAGCCCAGTCACTTCATCTACTTCCACAGCAAAAAAAGTTATTTGAAGTGAGTACTTAAAAAATTGGATGTAATACTTTTTTGATAACACTAGTGATTTTCCAGTGATCCCTAGCAGTGGAAGTTGAGCAACTAAATTTCCTGTCAAGAAAGGTTCACCATGTATGCAGCTTTGCTGTGGCATTTAATGATGCAGTTTCCTAAAAGTCTCTGAAAAAAAAGTTGATTCTAGTTTGTGTCTTTGTAAATCAGAGAAAATCCCATTCCCATGACCCACTATTTATCTGTATAGACTCCTGTGTGAATAAAGAGCTGATGAATTTAAAATAAACTTTTGGGTTTCCCAAAAGCTGTAACAATGCGTTGGGTTTTTCCCCTCCATTTCAATTCTTTTCAGATGAAGAGCTTTTTTCCGGAATGTATATTGATTTCATGGGGACGGATGCGGCCATTTTTCGGAGTCTGACCAGGAGGAATGCAGTGAGAACTGACCAGCACAACTCCAAGTGGCTGAGTGGTGAGATGCCTTTGTTTTACCAGATCTTTTAATGGATGTCACAGAGATTATGCTTTGCTTTGCTTAAAATAAAGAGCTTATCTTCTAAAGAGCTTGTCTCCGGATTTAATTTATGAAGTTAACCATGAAGAGAAGTATGTAAATACATACTGTAGACAGTGCACAGATGTAGAGTTCACTGCATGTACCAACCTCTTAAGCCACCCCACCTGAGGACCTTTTCTTCATTAAAACTGAACCAAACTGTTCAAGGGAAAGTGTGTGAAAACCTCTCAAATGGCAAGTGGTCAGACAGTCTGAATTCTAGGAAAGTATCTTCACCTCTAATGCATCAGATATTGCCTTAAATTAGAGTATTTGATTCTAAGCTACCAGCTTCAATTAATTCAAGCTATGCAGAAGACTCACCACCACTTGCATTCAAAATGAGTTCAGAAGAGTGTCTCGTTATCAGAGAAGTCAGTGACGATTATTGCCACTTACTTCAGTGATAAGGAATTGGTTATTTAAACACAGCAGGAAATTCGTGAGTGGGAGCACTTAACTCTTTGCATCACTGACATCACTGTGAAAATTCTCCCTGTCTTTACTGGTAAGAAATCTTCCAAATAAACTGTTCTGAATTAAAATGGTACTTAGCCCTCTGAGCAGAGGTAGATGTCAAAGGTTACAGAGCGCTTAACATAGCAGTTACGATTTTAGAAAGCCTTCAGGTATGTTGAAGTAAAGTTACTGTGGTTTTCTCTTGGTATTTTTTAGGGTGACTCTCTTTAGTTATTCCTGTGTGGCTGTGACTACAGTGAAATCATAGGAAAACTGTATCTGTTTTCTAAATTTTTCTTCTGTTTGTTATACATTCTTACACTTATCTGCACACCCTGACATGTGCATCCTAAAGTGAATTAGAGAAAAGGAACAATTAAAAATGCCTAATTTCTGGAAAATCTACCTGCCATCTGTGTTCAGAACAGGTACTTGAAAGTACAATTTATTTCCATGTTCTTTTAGAGCTGGAGACATGACACTTGTTACATTAATTGAGAATAGGCTTATCTGAATAGAAAAATGCTGCAGTGTAAAGGGAGTTTTCTGTCAGACAGCCAACGTTTGTATCTGACTGTTTCAAAATTTGCACTGCATTTCAACCGAACAAGCAATCTTGCATGATCATTGAAAAGACAAAACCTTCATGCAGGGAGAGGGTCCACTTCTTCCTTCAGACAAAGGAGAAGGTCTTTTGAGGACTCCTCCGCTGTCCATTATATGCTTGCTGTTAAGGTTATAAATTATTTTGCTCTCTCACTAGTGCTCCTTTGCAGTGTTTTGCGTGCACATTGGGTTATGTTTTAACAGCCTCTGATATGAACTCACAGGCTGCTCCAGCATTTGCATACCCTGCTTGCCTTTTCTGTGTTCTGCAAGTTGTTTTCCTCTCTTGTTTATGAACCTTATCTGTTATTTTCCTAAGCTGTTACAGCTTATTTTATGTTTTGTCTCAATGAGGCTGTCCTTAGGGGCCCAGATAACACACAGATTCTTCCGTCTTCTACCTGGAAGTCTTTGAGTCTCCTCAGTAATCTAACACTACTGCTTCTGGATCACTCCTCTAAAAATCTGCCGTGGAATAAAAAGCTAAGATGCAAAAACATACGGCTGCCAGCAAGGAGCCACTTACCTGCTGATACTTGATATATACATACATGGAGCTAAAGTGTATAGCTTGGCCTTCCACAGCAGTACCTCTGTATGCATTACACAGCGCTTCCTTGAAGCGCTCAGTAACCATCAAATCATTAATTGCTTATTCTTATACATCTTTTGGTTTCATCTTTTCGGTCAATTTTTTCATTACAGAGCCTATTTTTGTGGATGCTCATGTTATCCCAGATGGCACTGACCCCAATGATGCCAAAATCTACTTCTTCTTCAAAGAGAGACTCACAGACAACAGCGGCAGCACAAAGCAGATTCATTCAATGATTGCAAGAATATGCCCAGTAAGGACTATTTTGTTTGCCAGGTTGTTGGGATAGGCCTTTGATTTATATTTGAAACAAATTTCTTTTTTCTGTATCCACATTCATAATTAAGAAGAGCTGTTATTGAACTCACAGTTAGGGTCTGAACATGTTATGTACATCAGGCTGTACCTGTAAGGATATGGAAGTTTAGAGATTTGGAGATTCTTGTATTTCTCTAGCTGAGTCAGAATACTTACCAGTGTTGAATTTTCAGACTTGCTGTCCTTGGCACAAATAGGGTACATTATTTTCTTAAAACACTGAACTAAAAAAACAGTGAAGCCTCAAAAAAAAAGGTCTCACACGTAAAATCTTTGAAGCACCTGGGAAATATCAAGCTTTTAAATGGGTTGATTTAACTTTCAAATGTTGTTTTCATTTTTACAATATCTGTTCTTTCTAAGTTCTTGCATCAGTGCATGTGTGAGCCTAACTTTAAAAATGTGCGCAGGAAAATTAAATTGAGGAGTTATGGCTATTCCTGAGCAAAAATCAATTTATTTTCAGAGCACTCCTAAATTTCTCTGTTTCTTTTTTTGTATCTGTAATCAACTGTAGATGAAAAATGATTGCAGGAGCTATTAATATCTCTGGTGAAATGGATGTTTTTTAATGAGAGAAAAATTATAAATGCACGATTATTGCTAACCTATTCATTCCTTCTTTTGGAAAGGTTCAGGAAGATAATTGTGTGTTTAATTTAGGTCTTCTTTAGAATTTGATGCTTTGTGATGTTATTGTGATTGGGTATGAGGACGTGTTTGGGATTGTGCTAAGCTCCTTCTCTGGCAATATTATGAGGCATGTGATCTCTTTTATAATCTCCATTCTCTGTATTTTTGTGAGGATGCCCGAAGGCCTTTTTGGGTATTTTGCAAGAAGGCATTTTACACAATTACAGCTGTATTTGGGTTTTTTACTGTTTTAATGAAGCCCAGATGATTTTTGAAAGGCCTAATCCTGTTTAGACTTAAACTGAAGTCAGTGGCGGAACCGCAAAGCCAATGAAAATAAATCTGAGCCAGTCATATTTGTATACTCATATACCATCATATTCATACATCAGCATTTTGACACTGGCCAAATATATTAGTAAAATGGTGCCAAGAAAGACCCCGCAAAAAAACTTGTTATGAAGTTACCTGAAAAGTCAGATTACCAACTCTAGGAGCACCAGTAGAAACATGCACAATCAAAACCACATTTCAATAGCTTCAACCTTTTGTTTTGCCCTTTCCTTGGGTGACATCATGCTATGCAGTTTAGAAGACACTGCTCTTATCCAAGGCATTCACCAGCATAATGAGGCAGATCCATCACCTTGGTGCTGCACCGTCTGGTTTGGCAGTTTCAGTTTCCACCTTGCTCCAGAGAGAAGTGGAAAGATCCTTGAGTGAACTGCGACAAGCCAGCTCTGGACCAGGCTGGCAGGACTTGTGACAGTACAAAACTAGCTTGACACACACTAGCCATCATTTCTGACTTTAGAGCATCCACCTCATGTGCCAGCATGACTTACTAGGTCACGTGCAGCTATGCTGCTGTCAAGACTACAACAAAAATCCCTCTAGAGTAGTATGAGACCTTTTGGAGATAGCATGGACTTTACACTGGGTGTCAATGAATGATACAAACCTCCACAGTTACTTCTAATCATACAAACACGTTCTGCTGATGCACTAAATCTACTGCCTGACTCTCCAAGCCTGCTAGCCCAGCAGAAAAAGCCTGATCAGAAAACTAGTTGCTGGTTTTTTTCTGCATATGGAGTGTTTAGATAATGGGATTTGGTTTAGGTCTATGTAATTTTATATTAAATTTACCCAATAATTATCTGGATGATAATTTAACTTGAGGGAAAAAATGGGAAAGACCAGTAAAATGTGAGTTGTGCTGTATTTTTTTTTTCTAAAAATAACATTCCTTTCCAGAATGACACAGGTGGTCAGCGCAGTCTGGTGAACAAGTGGACAACATTCTTGAAAGCAAGACTTGTGTGCTCAGTAATGGATGAAGATGGAACAGAAACGTACTTTGATGAATTAGGTATCACTAAAAAAATTCCCTTAAAAGTTTTATCTAAATGTTATACACTGTGGATATTTAATTATTGATGTTCATACAGTTTCTTAGTCAAGTTATTTACAGTGAAATCATGGCTCTAGAAATCCATGACACAAGTCCCCTTGCAGTTTTATGACAGGAAATTAAAAAATACTTCATAAGTCCCTCTAGGTAAGTATCATTACCTTTGAAATAAAGGTAATTAATCTTGACTTTGTAAAGGAATGATATTTATAAAGAATTGATATTTGGAAGAGAACGTCTAAGTGAATCTGTCACTATTTTACTACTAGTTAGGACTACTATAAAGGTTTTTTTTAAATCTCTTTGAAACTGTTTCTTATACCACTGTGTAAGACACAGCTTTTCCACAATACAGTTTTGTTATTTTTTGATCACAGGGTAGAGGCCTCAATTTGGTAGTTCAAGATAATACCAATAATTCTGTTACTGGCATCAGCAGTAATACTACGAATAAATATAATTTCTCAGGGAATCATTCAGTCACATAGATTTGTGTTTCAATATGTGAAACACTGTAAATATTCAGTGCATAATCTATACAACAATCAAAAGAGGGTTCCTTTCATTAAGGAATTAATACATGCGTATCTTGATGCCTAAGTACCAAATAACATTATCAGAAGGTTTCAAATTCTATATTCTCCACTGAAGTGTGCAGAATCATAGTTCTAAATTCAGGTATTGGAAGATTTGTCATGTGCATTAGCAGAAATATAAATAATGTAAATGGCTAATGGGTCCTGCACTGGGTCTGCATCTGGTTCTGATCTTCTCTCCACTGTATCCTCTCACTCTTTTCTCGGTTGTTATTCCTGATTCTCATAATAGCAAATTGGATTTGGAGTTGTTTTGAGTTTATAAATGTATAACTCTTTGGTGTACTTGTTCAAGTTTTCAGTGGACCCTGGGCCTAGGAGCAGATCCTAACTTGCTCCAACTCAGAATGTGCAAGGTGCTTGGAGGGACTGATTTTCTGAAGTGCACAGTGCCTCAGCACTGCCACAGCGACTTGTCTTTCAGATCTGTGATTTACCAACCCCTTCCTCTTCACAATCCTGTAGGATAACTGCTTTTAGGGGGTTTTGTATGGCAAAATGTAGGACCATAGTGAATAGGATACAATGTTCTCAGCGTGGGCTCCCAGCACAATTCCCTAGCAAAGAGGAAGAATACAGTCACAGCTGGAAATTCGGAAAAATGGCAGAGAGCAAACACATGCTTCTGTGTTCATGTATAATGCAGGAGAGTGTAATGCTTGCAGTTCTGCATGGTGAAGTCTTTTGCTTTTGACATATTGAAAAGAATATTTAAAAAATTTGAGGGTTAAGTGAAGGAGCCACATAAATTTATGGAAAACTAAAGAACATATTCTATGATAAAAAGCTCAAACACTTCAGTCTTTTTTGTGTTGTAAATGAAGAGGTAGCATGATTATAGTTATTAAAAACATTTGGAAGGAGAAACTGTCAGAAATTAAAGTAGTTTTCACTGAAGTGTAAAAAAAAAGAAGAGATCAGAGGTAACAGTGGGCAAATTCAGTTAGTTGAGTAGGTACAGTTTTGCACAGTGCAGTCAATAAATCCCAGTACAAAGGAGTTGGGAGGTTTACATCTCTCAATGTCTTCCCTGCAAAGCTGTATGTCATTCATATCATGTTGAGAATGAGCTTGTGAGGGTACTAGTGTGTCTTTTGGATGATAAAACACCTAATTTCCCTGGTTTTGATTACATCCCTCTATGTGAACTCTTTGTCTTTAACTTACTGCAACTTTAATGTTTGCCTACTGTTAAACAACCTGCTGAAACAAGATCCAGCTGAGAGAAATGTGTGACATGGATCCTGAACGTATTTGAAAATCTTTGCCTTCTGTCTCCATAAGGCTAGATGGTGTGGAGTCAATTTCCAAATCTGTTTCTGAATGTTCAAATGCTAGATTTATGCATATATGGTCTGTTGATATGGTATGTTAATATGCTTTTTCCTTTTCAAGTCTGAGACAAAACTACCATTGATTTTAGCAGGAATAAAGTAATAAATTAAACAGGAAAATAAAGGGGTTTATTAGTATTCAAAACATTTTTCTTTTTTTCCTTTTCTTTCTTTCAGAGGATGTGTTTCTTTTAGAGACAGATAACCCCAGAACAACACTTGTGTATGGAATTTTTACAACATCAAGGTAAATGGGGAGGTTTAAAAAAAAAAAAAAAAGGAAACAAAAAACAACCACCTTTCTGAACTGCCTGATTTTCTGTATGAAAACTGAAGCTGAGTTTTGTGGACTAGGCTATGCGGTGCAATTTTGTATGTCTGCTGCAGCCCTTGTTTGCATGCAGGAGTAAGAGTCTCTGTATCACTGCTGTTGGTATCCATGTTAGAGCTATGCTTCTTGGAGCAAACTGCTTCCTGACATACTGTCAGCTGGCACTGGGAAAACATTTCCATGGAGGGCCACTTGTTACTGCTCAGCAGCAGAAAGCTAAATGACTTTAACACAGTGAACTTATGTGGCATCTGAGAGCACTTAACACCTCCTGAAGAACATCCAGCACTGGGAAAGATCAAACCAAGAATTCTTACATGAATTCATACAAATCATTTCCAGTCTCTCGGCTGGCAGATGATCATACAGATGGCAAATAATCCATATCGGCTTCAGTTGGCTACAAAAGGACAAGCAATGGCATTTGATCCTGGTAGCCCTAATCTCCCTGTTCCCAGTCAGTAGTATTTACTTACTGTCCAGTTTAGAAAGCATTTAGTGAGCTCCCAAGGGTGGTGTGGAAGCGCTAGATATGGTTTACTGTTCTGAAACTCTCCACAAAGATAGACTGACAGGTGGACTCTTTTTTTTTTTAATTTTCCCTCTTGTCCCTCAGCACAAGTATTAGTGTACAGTAGTAATAGTTACTCTTTAATGATTTCCAATATGTTATCCTATATTATTTAGCTGTTACTTCTTACTTTCAAAGAGGTTTTCTGCTTGTTTAATTTAATTTATTTGATCAAATTAGCAATTTATGTAACTTATTACCAATAATTCCTTTAATGGCAATTTTTAGTAAAAAAAATACTTTCATAATTTTTTTTCCCCCCAGTAGACTTTTTTTCATGAGCATCCAGGGATATGCATTCTTAAATATGTAAATGACACAGGAGAATATGATTTTATGATATTTAATTGGGGAAAAAACATCAAATAACTTGTAAACGTTTGGTTCTGTCTACAATTTATGATTCCTGTTTCACAAAAAGAGAAAATGATGGGGTTATGTTTAGCAGTAAAACCGCACTTGTGATTAGGTTGTGGATGCAACATGACTGAACTGGAAACACTTCTACCCAATTCTGGTGTTTCTCCAGTGGAAATGAGGTTTGAATCACAGGACCATATAAGGTGACAACAAAGAGAAAACTTCATTTTTTCCTGGCTCTCAAGCTATTTTCTCTCTCTGTTGAAGTTTCTATGCACAGGCATTTCTGTTTCCGTGAACCACATGGTTTCTGCTTGCTTTCTTTTTGTTCAGCTATAGAATGTATTACGTAGCTAAATGCAGCAGCCATAAGGATTTTTACTCCTTAACACTTCCTTTATCTTCACCTCTGTAGACTTCCAACTCATAACAGTAGCAAGATAGAAACATCACAGAAACATAATAACTAGTAGTATTTTTTCCTAAATTATACAGAAGGAAACCAAGTAATATTGAAGCAAATTATTTTACTGTCATAATATGCTGTAAATCTAGCATAAAACATCTGGAAAGACTAAATAAATTTCTCAAAATCTATTAATACGTAGTAAAATTTCCCCAAATACCATAATCCATCTAAAAGGTTCCTTCTACTAATCCATATACAACTGAGAGCAATGTGGATTTCACTTTCCTTATTTAGACAGTGTGTGTAACATTTTCAGGGTTTTTTTTCTGGAGCGTTCTTTTCTTCTTCAATTGAGAATAATTACTTGGATTGTCTTCATCCTGTAGTTACCATCAGACAGATTTTGGACTGTCTGGAGTTTTCACTTTTTAAAGATAAATATCACAAACCTTGCATGCAGTGAGAGAAAAAATGAAGGAGTTAATTTACTGTAGTCAGCCCTAGCATCAATCTGGAAATTATTTCCCTAATGCCCTTCATCATCATGAGGTGATGAAGAGCTTTCAGGGCTTGTTCTAACTGAACCCGTGGCTAAGCCCAGAGCAGTGGGGAGAAACATGCCCTTTTCTTAGGGGACTCGCTGGGTTCTCCTCAGGAAGCATCAAACTTGGGTCTTTGTAAGACCAGTTTTGTGGGTGGACTTGTGGACTGTATAGGATTAATTAGTTTACAGCCACAGCATGCCCCCATTTTGCTTAGAAAAGCTGGCAACTGATTGTAATAATCCAACCAATTGCAATTGCTCTGGATATTTTGATTAATATTTTAGGAGGCTCAGGGAGGTCTTGTGGTTAATATGCTGGTAGGGAGTTCTGGAAACCTGTGCTGAGCTTGGCAGTACAAAGTTTATAAAAATCTTGTCTTACTTAAGTCAGCGGTATTTTTGCCATTGATTTAACTGGAGCCAGATTATATTTCTTTTATATTCAGCATTAGGAAGTGTTCTTATTGCACCAGTAAGGCAGGGCCTTCCTTCCTCTTTTTTCAGTTCACTCTTCAAAAATCTTAAAATCTCTGCTAAATCTTAAGAAGCAGTGGTGCATATTGAGCAGCTAGATTAGTTGATTTTAAATGTATTAAATCCATGCTATAGAAGTATTAAATTGTATCAAATACATTATTTTAGAGGTATCTTTCATCATTGGACCGCGCAAAATGATGGAAAAGCTATAAAAAAGTTGATAGATGGCAGTGCTAACTTTTTCCTGCTGTCTTCCAGCTCCATATTTAAAGGCTCAGCCGTGTGTGTGTATCATCTGTCGGACATCCAGACTGTGTTCAATGGGCCATTTGCACACAAGGAGGGCCCAAACCACCAGCTGATTCCATATCAGGGCAGAATTCCATACCCACGACCTGGCACCGTAAGTACAAAGACGTTTATGCAGGCTTGCCAATTGCTTGTCTTTGTTTAATACATAAATAAATATTGTTTATTCCAGAAGGAAGGACTGTATGTAACTGTGACAGTTCAAAACTATTTTATTTGCTTCTCAGTTGTTATACAAACCATGTAGTATCTGGAAATCCTCTAGAAAGAATTAAAAGTCATGTTAAATGTTAATCAGTCTTTCTTTTTCTGCTGAAAGAATTTCATTAGGTGACAGTCATCTTGTTTATATGTCCATTTCCATTTTGTGGGTGTATTTGAGCAAAATGTAGCTAAATAAGTGTACAAAGACAGCATTCTGAGTGTGTTCTACAGTCTGGATCCAAATGTCTGTCTTCAGTCTGCATGAATTTTCCCCAGTTCTCTAAAGTTTTGCAGCTCTACTCAGATGCTTAGGAGATATAGCAGGAGATTTAAAGGAGAATAAGGTTTCTGGGACTTGTCATTTCATTAGGTCTAGTGCCCTATCAGGTACTGAACCTTAGAAGAGGGTCCTAGAAATAGATGCATTTTCATGCCAGTCAGTTCACAGTAGCCTTCCTTGTTAAGAATGCTTTTCTGTAGGCCTTGAAAAGTTTTCAGGACTTTCTTTCACTGTGTTAGGGGTAGTAATAATTTTCCAATAAATTCTGTACACCATTAGAACTAGCTGTGTTTCCAAGTTGTGCAAAAATATCTCATGCAATATTTGAAATAAAACGATTATTTTTTCTTACTTTTCAACTTTATGGTGCATAAAAATTGCTGTTAATGCACTTCTTTATTTACTTAGTTTTTCCACTGTTCTTAATTTAGATTCAGTAGAAATATGATGTCTAATATTTCCAGCGTTAATGAGGAATGTATGAACTTTCTTTAGAATCTTCCCTAAATCCATATTTGCTAAATGAAGTACGGTAGTGTGGATGTGTCTTGACGCCTATGAAGTCTTAAAATTTCTTAAGTATCAGAAGGAAATAAGTATGCAGAGAATAATAAATTGTCTCTCAACAGTGTAGTTATATTTTTCTAGACTAAAATTTTGTTGCTTTTCCATTTATCACAGGAAATGAAACTTTATTTTAATTTTGCCAGTCCCTGCAAGAACCTTTAACCTTATCACTATCTTATTTGTCTTTCTGCTGCAAGATCTTGTTCTTTTTCTCTCTTTCTCTCTCTTACATAGAGTAGCTCAGATACATGGAAAGGCTCTCCCTGTTCACACAATTCTTCATGACATTTTATTGTGGTTATTAGGGGCTATAAGAGTTAGGACTTATGTTCCCAGATCTCTAGAATTACCTAATCAATATTTGACATTCCACTAAGGTCTAATACTAGCATTAGTCTTTCTTTGCAATTAATTCATACAGCTCTAATCTCATAAGTTCACTGAGGCTTTAAACTTAAATTTTCCCCCCCAAAAATTGACTCATTTAAACAGGAAGTTTCGTTCTCTTGTCATTAGTCACATTTCAAGGTTTCTTGCTGCTTCATAGTATTGTGTTTGTATGTGTTTTCTCAACCACTGCCGTGTTATTCTTGGTTCGCCTCATGGAGGCTTATGTGGTATTCCAGATGGGCCTGAAGTTTGGTAGCACAATGGACAGGGAAAAAAAATTAGGTTTGGATTTGACACGGTGACAGAAATTGTCTAAATTTTTGAGATGTGCTGAAGAGCTCTGAGTTTGAAGATAAATTCTTAGATCATAGCTCATACAAAAAAATAAAAAGATTTAGATGATCATTGCTGGTTTACTGATCGCTGGCTTTTCTGTGCTACCTCACAATTCAGCCATAGCATATATCTTAAAGGCATATTTTATAAGATGGAATTTGTTTGGCTTTGATTTTATTTCACTGCCAAAAAGTTACACTTTAAAATGCGTGCCACAAACTCTATTTTTCACTTATGTCAAAGCATCTGTGAAAATCAGGATGTGGGGATTTTTGGCTGCCCAGAATTTGCGCTCAGAGAGTTAACTTTGATTAGCAGACTATGGGGTATGATCCTCTTTCCTCTGGAATGTACTTTTCTTGCAACTTCTGGGATGCTGGACTAGACAGGGATGCCTTTTTATATGACATGGAAAATCCTCCTTTACAGTTGCCTAAAGAGATATTCGTACTAAACCTCTGGACGAATGTTCATCATATCACAGTGCCTTGGATCAACAGTGGAAAGGCTTTGGTGTAGCTTCAGTAGGATTAAATAAAGCAATACGCTCTTTTGGCCGTGATCAACTCTGCGGTGTTTGGCTGGCCTTCACTAAATACCAATGGTTTCTTGTTTCTCCACAAGCAAAACTTACTTATGGAAAAAAAAAAATACATAATTGGCAGCTTGCTACAAATTCAATGATGTTTTGAGGATAGTTTCCATTTTTCAGAGTTTACAGAAATAGTTTTTGTACCTACAGCATGTTGGGGGAATATGCTATAAATTAAAGAATTCTGGTTTTCTTTACAATCTAACTACATGGTGATCAACTGTGAACATAAGATTGTGTAGCCAAGTCCTTGAATTAGGTGTGAAGGATGCACATTCAATCTCTCCAGAAAAGGGAGAGCTTATAGGGTCCTTCAGTAACATCTTTTGTTTGTCACTGGTTTATACAGGGGATAGCAAAAGAATTAATTGATTAAAGGTGTTTGTTAAGGCTCTGCTCAGAACACCAATATAATGTAAATTTTTAGGGTCATGCTGGGGTGAACCATAACACAGACATTTTTGCAGGAAGTCACAGACAAAGGTCTTACGATCACCAAGTCAAGAATGGAAGGATTGAAAGTGTCAGAGAAAGTCTTTTAACTGAGCTATGTGAGACAGGAAGGTTTAATTTGAACTGCTTGTGAAACAGAATCCCTCTTGAGAGGAACTGGGGTCTGGCAGAGCACTACCAAATAGAACAATCCTGCTAATGATGAACACAGTTTCTTTTTGCAGCATTTGTTGCTAATCTTAACAGATAGTTCCATACGTTTTCTGGAAGACTGTGGATGGATATGCCAGAAAGGGAAAGAGTAGAGCAGGCAAGATAATAAGAACTCAATTTTGTGGGCAATCTTAGAGGGCTAGCATGTAGTATGAGTTCTAATGAAAGCCAAAAAAAAAGCCTTTAGGATGAATAAGGGCACAGAAAAATCAATTGTCAGGGATGTCAAATGAGAAAAGCACCCATATGTGAGCTGAGTT
Organism: Pseudotriccus pelzelni; assembly: GCA_035584735.1. Lineage (NCBI taxonomy): Eukaryota > Metazoa > Chordata > Aves > Passeriformes > Tyrannidae > Pseudotriccus > Pseudotriccus pelzelni. The sequence continues at coordinate 9,854,979 of JAWMRA010000041.1, forward strand.
CTGGTTCTTCTTCCTGGAGGTAACTGGTGCCAGAGCAATTTCTTTTAAAGAACTCCTACCAGAGCAATTCCACTTGTTATGAATAATTAAATCCTAATTGAGTCAGAAGATGATTCTGAAGCCTGGGTTTAGGGTGAAGTCTCCTCTCTGCTTGGTTCTTGGTACGCCCAATGAATAGTTTATTAGCTTTTAGCAGCGAGGAGGGTAGAACAGGCACTCCTGCCTGGTGGTTAGAGGAATCCCCTGGGAGGTGAAGACCCAAATTCCAACATTTCATCTCATCAGGTAGGTTGGACACATGATTCATATATCCTCAGAGAGTTTCCAAGTCTGTCAGAATATGATTCATTTTTTATAATTTTAGCCATCTAAAAGCAGGGCATTTAGTCTGAATTACTGACTTCAGAGGAAACCTAAGAATAAGTGCCTGACTTTTAAGGCAGTAGAAGTCAGGTGAGGTAAATCTCTCCCTAAGCTACCAGCTATTTTGTGTCTGTGGTTTTGACCAGAAATTCCATTCTAGATGTAAGAATGGTCCTCGTCAAAATAAAGAAGTTTCCATCAAATGCTTTTTATTGAACAAATCAACATTTTCCAATTGGAAAAATATTGCGTTGAAACACTTCTGAATAGCTCCAATACTCTGAGGAGAATTTCATGGCTCAGAAATATGGGAAGGGGGAAAATGAAAGCCCAGGGGCAGCAATAAGAAGTGAGGTAATGGTAGCTGAAAAAAACTAATGTGAATTAACATAGGTATATCCAGAGCATTGTACGAGTTACAGGCATAGCCCTGCTTTCTTCCCAGTCTTATTTTAGTTTCACTCTCAGTAAATAGATGAGTTTTCTAAGATGCTTTTTATTTTCCTGTGAGGTCCAGAATGTCTTGGGGCTGATTATTTTGACGGTTCTTCATTGTACTGAAGGAAGCATCCAGAGTATTCGTGAACCTCAGTTATCTCTCAGGCAGCAGGGAAAGTATAGACAATCTTCTGAGATACGAGTTGTTACAGGACCCCCTCATCAACTCCGTATTATTGATTTTTCAAATGGAGGCGAGTCACAGGCCCTTTCATCATCTCCAAATTACAATTAAGTATCAGATTTTGTCTTTTGTCTTTGTACTAATTCTGTAACAAACGAGATGCAAAAGTTTGATATCTTCCCATACCAATCTCTTGGATTTTTTCTTTTTTTTTTTTTTTTGTCAACAGGCAGTTTGGAAGCATAAAGTATGTAAAAATATGTTCAGAAGTAAAGACCTTAGTCATCAAGCTGTGTTCTGAAAGTGGAAAAATACATTTGTGTTTGTTTTATCAGCACTGATGGGAGTTCAAAGTGTAGCTATTCAACACTTCATTCCCATTACTGGAACATAATAAGTTTTGGTCGGTCTGCAGTGCTCTTTCAGAAACTTCCTTTGTCAGCTTATCTGTCAATATTTGTAAATGACTTGGAGATGAAAACTCTCTGAAAGATGGTTAGTATTGTTAATCATTACGGTGCCTGTTTCTTACAGTGTCCAGGAGGAGCCTTCACACCTAATATGCGGACAACCAAAGAGTTTCCAGACGATGTTGTGACCTTCATTAGGAATCACCCTTTGATGTTTAATCCCATTTACCCAATACACAAAAGGCCATTAATCATCCGGATAGGAGCTGACTACAAGTATACAAAGATTGCTGTGGATCGAGTGAATGCTGCTGATGGGAGGTACCACGTGTTGTTTCTTGGAACAGGTAAGACAAAATTAGCAGCATTTCTTTTCCTCCACTGCAATAAAATTTGCAATCAACTCTGATTTTTACAGCTTACAGCTTTCAGAAATACTTTTTAAACCATTTGCTGTATACAAAAATGTCTACAGAAATCCATAAATTGGGTTCATTTTACTTTCTGTGCATTTTTTTACTATAGACATCAGTTATGTGCAAGATACAATGTATTTATATTACTTTTATTTGAGACAGAAATCAACACTAGTGTATGTTTTATTTGTTCTAACTAATACTACTTCTCTTGAATATGGTTTGTCTGCGACATGATTCCATATAAGATTTTGATACCCAAATCTAGCTTTCTAATTTTTGTATACTCTCATCATTATTATTTAATATATGCTGTGTAAGCTACTTCTGAAGAAAAGCATGATCTGATCAGGATATTGCAAAGGCAGAAACAGCAACTCAGCCAAAAAAAAAGGAGTAGTAATATGGAAGTGCTTAGCAGAGAAAAGGAAACAAATGGTCACCATCCTAGCTGAAGTGGACACAGAGAATTTGATCCAAGTATTCTAAAATAATTTCTGTCTAACATAACCTGCATTTTGTTTTTAGTTACATCAAATTTGAATCTGGTGTTATGCTTCTGAAGTCTGCAGGGAACAGGCCAACTGATTCTTGTACTGATCAATTTTGATTTTTTGAAATACTTAGATATAAATCACAACGTTTTGATTGGAGCAGGCAAGCAGAGTGGTACTCTGACTAGACCCTAGGACTCATTCACATCTGAAACTCCCAGTGGCTTAACAGGGCATTGTAGTTTGATAGGCACAAAGGCTAATCTTTTTTACTGCAGATGGTTTCAAGTAGAACAAAGGAAAAGAATTCCGGGAGAACAAATACATGTCTGAACATCAGAAAATGATTACAGAGGTGGCTTGCATTGCTTTTATGGTTCACATATTATTGGGATCCTGGTTCTTTCTGTTTGTAGAATAACCATGTCTGCCAACAAACTCACATGGGGCTGGGAATAACCATCTTGTTATAATAGATTTAGGAAGTGGATGCTAAAAAATCTCTCAAGAATGTCCCCTCAAGGGACAGGACTAACAGGAAGTCTCTACAGTCTTCTTAGAAAAACCTCCCCAGCTATCAAAATCAGCAGGGTGCCTGTGTGCCAAGGGAGCCAACTGCATACTGTGCTGTATGAGCAGAGGTATATCCAGCCAGCAGGTTGATGGAAGGGATTCTTTCCCTTCATATTTTATTTTTTTTAAAATATATGGTGGTGACATTGTTTTAAAATGATCTGTAAACATCTAATGTTATTTGGGGAAACTTTCTACTAAACATTAGTGGAAAAGATCAAGACATAAGTTTCCATCTCGCATAGGATTGTTAATACAGCAGTGATAGTTAAAACTGGAAATTTATGGAAAAGCTGAAATGTGCATGAAATCACAATATTAATTGTTAACATTTTAATAATTCTGCAAGACAAAAATATAGGTAATTTCATTTTATACTTTGATGACCATCTGACTGTTTTTAGGTGATCAGTCTGGTCTCATACAGACACTTGTGAGCCATTAAAAAACCCATCAACATACTTCAGCTTGTTCTTACATTATGTTAATCCTCTTCTATGTATCAGCACAGGAGCCATTATGGATCAGATAAGTAAGTTGAAGTTCTTGATACTTTATATTCATTGCTTTATCTTCTGCATTACACTGGAAACAAGGATCATTTTCTGCTTGCTAGTTAGTTGGAGGGGACACATTATTCTTCCTGTGTAGGGCACAGGACATGAATAGCTTCCAAGGTCTTCCTCAAAAGAAATTGATGCAATGTAAGTTACTGCATTTCTCAGCCCTTTCAAATAAAAGTGATCAAGTTTCAGCCACTGAGGGGAGAAACTTGTTTTCTTTATTCTCTGCTTTCTGTGAGACTCGGGAGGATTTGATAGAGATATTGAGTGTCAAAAGGAATGCAGAGGGGATTTGCTTTGGTGTCAGTTCATCCCGGCAAATGCAAAAACCACATTGTATAGGAGAATTTCATGTGATAATTTCCTTGGGAGCCTGGAGCCCCACAGGCAGAGACAATGGGACTTGACACCTGGTGACAATTACACTCAGCTCGGATGATGAGTTACTGCTGCTGAACTGAGATGTTGCCAGCCATGTCTGTCACTGTCAGTGACCTGTCTCATGCTTGAAATCGGAGTGTTTTATGTCTTGCCAGATGCAGAGCACAAAAAATGTTTAGTTTTTCCTCTCTTCCTCCTCGATAGCCTTAGTAATAAATCAGTTCCTGAATGTAAGTGAAGGATAACAGAAATATAAAGCTCCGAGAACCCCAGTGGTTTTCATCATGTAGGCATGGCACAGGAGGGTATAGGCAGCTCTGTAATTTCTTCACATTAATGTGAACTTAATGTGGTGTTTCCTTTGCCCTCCCAGACACAAGTGCTGAGCTCACAGGGGCTGGTCCCTGCCCACAGTTAATACACTGCTTTTCTCCCTTTCTTGCCTATGTAACAAACAAATCCCAGGGACAGAGGTTGCTCTCATGGCACTCCAGCCACTTTTCAAATGGTAACCATCTCCTGCTTTGGCATTGCTCTTCAAAATGAAGACTCCTAAAGCACATAACAAAACTCACTGATTCTGTCAGATTCAGCCAGAGGGATCTCTTCGCTCCCCTCTGACATGAGCTGACTTGGAGTAAGGAACAAGTCTTGACTAGTAGAGAGCAGTGCTACAAGAGAAGTGTGCTGTCTACCTTGTCTTTCCAAACAGAAACCCAACAGATAGTTTACTTGGAAAGAATGTAGTCACTCATTTGCATTTTTGACAAGGGCAAAGCTGATGATATTTTTTCCTTATGCAATGAGTAATAACGTATTCAGTTCAAGAATTTGGGATTAGAGTTCTGTTTTTGTTATCCTGTTTCTGTTATAGGCCAGGACTCAGTCCTGAAGTTTTTGGATTCACCCTAGAGTTGTACTGTAATTTCTTTACTCATTTCAGTTGATATCTAAACAACCTGAGCTTTCAATATTCTCTGTTTATCCATTGGTAGATTGTTTTCCATCTGAATTTTAAAACAGCAGTAAAACACCATGAGACCATTTTCATGAGATTAATATTTATTTATTAAGCATGCCACCTACTGCTTGCAGTACGAAAGCCTTCAGTCAAAGTACACATAGATTGCACAACTAAAAGATTATGCGTGGGGTTTTTTATTCCTCTTGTGTTATGAAAATATTTAAATGTCTGGGTCAAACTTGGGTACATTAAACAGCTATGGGCACAAATGGGATTTTTTTTCAGCTCCTTGCTATAAAGATAGGATATGTTTTTGTGGAAAGAGATCTAAGTTACTGTTGTAAAAAGGCACTTCAGACTTCAGTGTGACTTATTCAGATGATTAATGTTGGCCCCATGCATCTGATGTGGCGTGAGGTTGATCAGTGTTTCTTATTATCTTTTCTTTTCTGATGCAACATTTGTTTTCAAAGTCTCGATGCAGTAAGTGCCTCCAGAGCATAAGGTTGTAAGACTCATTTTCATGGTGTCATGTGATGGCTGTCTTTTTGGAAAACTAACCCTTGCTGACAGTGGTGTAGCCTCCAGTAAGGCAATAGCCAAAATCATGTAATGATCTACAGAGTCTAACGGAGAGAGATCATCTGGTCCGAAGAGCAAGCTTCCCTCCCATTGTTTTCCTGGCTGCAACTTTGTGACTGTGAGCTTGGGAAGCTGATGTTGCACAACAGCAGCACAACAGGCATCAGACAGAGTTTCCTTCTTCCTCTTGGTCATAGTGCCTGAGTCATTCAAAACCTTTTGTCGACCTACTCATCCAAAGCTTTTTCACAGCCTTTTTAAGAGGATATGTAAGTTAAGAGGGCGTACCTCCACCTGCTTCGTTTCCCCTGTTCAGTTTTCATTCAAACCAAGCTCACATTGTGTCCCAAAAGTTTAACTGAGCTGGGGCTATGTGAAAATTTTGCCCTCAAGTGTGAGCATTTGTATCTGTCTTTTTGTCCTTTGATGCAGCTTGAATTTTATGAAGCTTCACAGTGGTACTATGAGCTGGAAAAAAATTACACCCATTTGACAGATGAGTGAACTAAGCACAGAAAGATTAGTGTCTGTGGTGGGAGCTCTGAGTTACAGCAGACACCTAAGGAGAGCCGAGGGCGTGGGAACGTGACTGTCAGCCCTGACTGCTAACCTGCCACCGTCTCAGGTGCTCTGCTGAGCCTCAACATTTTCTCAGACAGACAGATTTTAAACATTTGGTAAACTTTTTGCTTTCTTTTTTTTTTCTTTGTAATGTTATTTATGTGCATCGAATTCAACTCAGATTAGAGACCGAAAATAATTAAGCTGCCATTAGGCTGACAGGTACAATATAGAGAAAAGTTTTTAGAAGGTCTCCAGCAGCATCAGACACATCAAGGGTGGGGATTACTGCAAGAAGCATCTCAAGTCAAAGTAGACATTGCTGCCCACTGGAGTAATTTTGTTATGATGTGGAAAATTCAGGGGGTTTTATTTGTTATTTATTCAATTTGTGCGTGTGATGTGGCTCAGGGGTAGATGGGTCTTGACTCTCTTTGAGGCTCACATTACTGGCAGCTGCAGTGTTCACTTAGGACTGGGGGAACAAAAGCTAGTCAAAATTCAGGGAATGGTATTTAAACTCAGACCTTCAAATTCAGCCAAACACCTCCGTATTTTTAATTTCTGTTCATCAAGCTTTGCTTTCCCCCATTGCCTGTGGTCAGCCCTATTGGGAGTTAGTGTAATCAGGCACAATCTAACTGGTATTGATGAAGCTTAGCTGATTAACATCAGCCCAGAGTCATGCCTTGCATTTCAAGGATTATTATTATTATTATTATTATTTGTCTCTTCTGTTTCTTTCCTTGAACCATTTATTAGACTACCTTCCTTGTCCATTTATTTCCCACTCTGCATACTTTCTGCGCCAATTTTTAGCCTTTACTTTCCTCCCTTGCTGTTCCCAGTTTCTTAGTCCTCTCAGAGGGAACGTGATCTCATTATCATTGCCCTTCATGTCAAGCTGGGACACCTGCAGTCATTAAGCAGATTTGAAATGGAAAAACATTTTGGGTTGCCCTTGTCCTCTTGCTGTCAGCTTGAGGGAGATTCCTTTTTGTTTGTCTGTCTGCCCTTAACTCACAGACTGCTGAGTTGATGGGAGGCTGCAAACAGCCCCCGGTGAAAAGTCAGGGAACTGGTGAGCATAAATCTGCCTCTTCACTTCTAGTGGTGGACTGATATTCTGGAGACAAAGTAGCTCTTTTGTGACAATGTGAAATCATAGGACTGTTTTCAAGTGGATATCTGGAAGGAACAAGTAAATGGTGAAGGAAACCATCCTGTTAATTTTTATGATTTTTACAGAATTGGCTTGTAATTCCATACATTGATCCAAACTTGAAAAAATTTGACTTGTACCTCTTTGATGATCTCTTCTGCCTGATCTACAGTGCAAAAGATTATCTATTGTGAAATACACTGGGAAACAGCTCAGGCACTGCTACTTTGCATAAATCTCCTGCAGTGCACAGTGCTGCAACCCTTCCAACTTTCCCTCTGACCCAGGGAATTTAGTTCACTGCCTCACCATTAGCAGAAATAAGCAAATAATATTTCCAAACAAACTCAAATATACCATAAGTTTTCTGACATGAACACGTGTAAGTAACTTGATTTGTTAGCTACCAATTTGTCTTTACATTGGAGACAGCAGTACTATTGAGAAAGAAATAAGAAGGAGAGATTAGACACAAATGTTAGCTTTTCATTTATTAAGGAAGAGGCTGAGCAACAGGAGAAAGACTATTTTTAGAAGAATGGAAGGACTATAGCCTATAAGCTATGTGTTATTGGAGATAGTTTTATTTTTATATATGTACAGACTATTGGAATCCATTGGTTTAAGTAATTTAATTTAATTCATAGCTTTCTACTGCCTACTTGAATATTTATTTTAATTGTTGTATTAAGTCTCCTTTAAAACAACAGAACATTCCTTTCTGCAAGGATCTGTCCCTCATGATACAATACTGAATCAAAGCAAATGGTAAAATATTGAGTCAAAGGTAATGAATACCAAGGTAAACAGTCCTTCACTCTGTGTGTTTTGCTGGGGTGTGACAAAAAGGTAGATAGAACCCTACTTTACAAGTAGGAAAGGTTAGTAGGACACAAGGACTTGGCGTCAGGCATTATCAGTATTTTCTGTGCCAGTGCCCAGGATAAAATCTCCCCTCAGGTTCTGATTTCAGTTCAGGGCAATGTTTGAGGACTCAAGAAAATTTAGGAATTTTAAATGTATGGCATGTGCTAATGGACCATTGACATAAACCGGTTCTTCAGAGGCTCAGCAGCTTTACATTCCTTTGCAGGTAAGGTCACTGTCAGCATGGTTAGTGCCCTGTATGTCAGTTACAAAAAAAAACCACAGAAGGCAGTTGCAAAAAAACCACGAAAGGCTGCAGCTCCTTCCTGCACTTCTGATTAAGTGTTTTGTAAGATAGAGTCTAACCTTAGAGAGAGGGAATTGATTAAAAAGTGCAAAGAGGGAGAGGTGGACTGGACTGGAGCCATGTATATTTGTGAGCGGGTTTGTCCATTTAGTAGGAGCAGAAAAACACATGCTGGCTTCTCCTTACCTCGACGAGGGATACATCTGCAGCAGTTTAAAGCTTTGGAGGGTCCTGGCAGTTAGTAAATCTCTCTCAGGTTCTCACAGCTTTGCTAATACTGGCACCCAGGCTAGACCACAGCTGTGCTACCACAAGATTTAGTTTCAGTAAAGTTTCTTCAGAAGGAACTGGTTTATCATGCCATTGTATAATGAGAATAAATGTCTCCACAGAAAATTCTCATGAAAAATTCATGCCTAATGTGCCCTGAGCATGTGCAATTGTTAGCTACATATTTTTAAGTCTTGTCAGCTTTCGATTTCTCTTTTCCTTCTTTTCTTCAAGACAAAATATTGCAGTGTGCTCTCTTTGTGTGGTCAAGTCAGTAAATATCAATATTCTGTCTTTAAACCTTAAAAAAAAAAGTTGTTGATTATGTTGTTATTATTATTATTACCATTATTATTATTATTATTATTATTATTATATTTTTGTCCTCGGGGGAAATAAGAATATGTAAATTATTTACAGTAACCAACTTGCCCTGCAGCTCTAGCTGTGGAAATTAGTCACTGACCTTAAAGCAAAAGCAAAATTTCACTTTTTCAGCTTATGTTGTCTGTGTTATGAATTGTCAAACAGGAAGCTGAAATTTCCTTTCCTTGGTATCAAATTTGTAAAAATACATGTCTTGCCTGTACTAATGTTTTACTAACTGCACAACTTTACAGTGCTCATAAAACTTCTGGTGGCCGAACAGAATCTATACCATGTGTTCTCATTCCTCAGAATCAATACTGACCAAATAGATTTATTCTACTCAGGCTGATTTCTAGGCCTTTCAGGCGAGAGGAATTCTATGTGCTGTGCTTCTTCCAAGTAAAAATACTTGTCTTTGTGATTATCCCACAGTCTGCCTTTTCTGCCACACCAGAAATACTTCAGTGGCTGTCTCAGCCTTTAAGAGCCTTCACAGATGGACCCCTTCATCTCATATATTTTTTTCCACATAACAAATTCAGAAAACTAATCATAAATTTCCCTTTGGTCTCACTCATCACATCTACCCTGCAAAAACACTGTCAGTGCCACATCCTTTCTGCTTCTTACTCCTTTGATCTGAGTGGATTTGGGAGGCTTGGAACTGTATTTTTAAGGGCAGCTATGATATAATAGCTACTATAACTTCACCTTGCTTTTCCTTTTTTCCATATGACAAAATATTAACTCTTACCAATATGTAATGATTGATTATTGTTTGAATTTCCTAAGAAAAGGTTTTTATCTTACTGTGTTTAGATGTAGATAATGATGTCATCAGTTATCACAGCAGTTTATTATTGAATGTGAATATATTTTAAATTTTGCAGTAGCTCCCTTTTACGTGTTTATATTGACGTGTTTTACTTTAAGACCATTAGGATAGATTTTGCCTCTGTCTGTGTCTACAGCAACTGCTACAAAAGATAACTGGTTCTGATTGATCTTTTTGTGTAGAATGGTAACATTAATGGTACTACTGTAACTCCAATCTTACCACGACTTCTTCATGTTCATATATGAGAATAATACGATATAGCGTATTCCTATGTAAGGCATCATCTTATTATTGTTTCTGACACCAAACCCTCAAAATTACTGAACATTTCATATCTGTCTCTTTGTCATAGTACTTGCTTTGATGGTTTCTTTTTATAGTCAATAAAGGTTGATCTCCTTTTTTCTTTCTCTCACTCTTTGGTCTCTCTTCACATGGTCTCACATGTTCTCATCTTTTCCAGATCAAGGAACCATACAGAAAGTTGTTGTCCTACCCACAAACTTCTCTGCAAGTGGAGAACTCATTTTAGAAGAGTTGGAGGTTTTTCAGGTTTGGCTTTCTCCTGTTTTTACTCTTCCAGTGTGTATGTTCCCTCAAACACTTTGTTCTAACAGGCTTTGGCAAGGACAACTGTGATTTGATAAAAGATCAAGTAAATGTGCATACCGTCAGCTTGATAAATACACAAAGAGGAATACAAAATGTTCACTGTTATGAAGGCTGTAGCTAGCTGAAGTCTTTTCTTCTCCTATGTTTCAGTTTCTTATTTTTTATGTTGCTGTACTGGCTAGAAGTATTTTTATAATCACATTTTTACAAGGTCATGTTATAGTAGCTGCCAGAAGGCAACTTTTATCATTGGCATCACGTATTGAGACTGTCACTATTTACAGATGGAATCTAAGACTTCTGGACTTGGATTATCTGATGATCTTCCTGGTCTGAGCTGCAGAATGGAATCAAATTAGTGTTGCTTTTGCTCAACTTCAGTTCTTCAAAGCCACATGCCTCTGGAGTCAAGAAAGCTACGAGCTTAACACAACATAAACTGAAAAGAAACACAAGAACTACAGGGAAAAATAAGGGAATAGCCTCTGTCAATCACTCTGGCATGTAACAGCTTGTAATAACCTAAAGAAAATGTTCTCCCTCGTGTTGAAAAATCCCTTTCAAATATTTGAATGGGCTATTCATTAAACAGTAGTTTCAGGGCAAATGGTAGTATGCATCTATAAACTTAGTTAAGGGTTTTGTAATGGTCTGTTTCATTGAGGGAATACAAAAAGGAAAATTTAAGATTTTTTATCTAGGCAGAATTAACAGTTTCTTTAAGAAAAAGAATACACTCTGTTAACCCTCATAAAGGCACAATTAGTCTTTCTAGGCTTTTGTTGAAGATTTCCGTAGATTACCTAAAATCATACCCTTCACTAAAGTATTGCTAATTCCACTTCCTGAAATGGAAATTAATATAGCAAGAAGATAGGTGGGCTGAGAGGAATCCTCAGCCTAAACCTAGTTTCTGGGCCTCTGTGCACAGACCTTTTTATCCTGGACTCTAAAAGTCATGATATCATAACCCCTGCCATTGCAATCTGTGTGGCAGTGCTGTGGTATTTAGATGAGTCTCGCCAAGAGAGCAGGGATGAGATCACTAGTTGTGTGCTAGTAAATACTGGGAGCAGCAAAGCAGTGATTCTCTTCCAGAGTATAAGCAAGGAAAGGAGAATGTGACATTGAATCCGATGGTGCATTTGACCTCGAGTCTCCAGACAGTTCATGAAGTACTACCGCAGCTCTAAACTCCTTCAAACCTATGCCAATTCACAGGATTCGCAGCCAGATTTCATAGTCCTGACCTCCCTGCTGTGTTGTAGTCGACTGCAATTAATCCTAACCCAATGCTACAGCTTTCCTTTGTGACTGAGCAAACGCTAAATCTTAAAGAAATGCTGAACATTTTTGTTAGCGTTAATTTTATCACTTGTTTGGATGAGAATAATGACTTGTATGACTTGCTCTAGGCAAGGAATGTAATAATTTCTTTTCCAGCTCTTTAGCATTTGATTTGGACACAGACACTGACTGCTGTGGTGACACACGGTAGTATACAGTACTGTCTGTGGGAAAGAAACATTCAAGAACAACACATGCCACTTTAAATATTCTAGTCATTGATAGTCTGAATTTGTATATAGGATGTATGTACTGTATGTACTACAGGTAATCTGTAGGAAAAATATGTCATATTGTTATCTGCATCTTGAGCTACTGTATGATTTTTTCCTTATCATCATCATCATCTAAGACAAAAAATTGTTTCTTATTACACAGTTAAAGTAATGGCTTCAATACATTGCTCCTGTATTGCTGAGATAGCACTGATGCAGGTTAATTATAAGTGTACAAAATCCTTGTTGGTGCACATTAGTAATAATAACGTGGTTGAGTTTAATGTCTTGTAAAACAATTTGCAAGACATTAATTGTATATATGTCATTTGTTTAGTTCTGAAAGTAGCAAAAATTAGTAGGAGTGAGTGATGGATGAGATGAAAATGTATGCTTTTCTTAGATATGACTTAGGTTTTAGTGATTTTTAAATTTTAATGTTGGGAAAGTATTAAAAAGAGAGTTCTTGACAATCTGGTTTGTAACTTTGTCTTTCAGAGTAATTCTCCTATAACAACAATGAAGATTTCATCTAAAAAGGTAAAGAAAAGTGGAATGGCTACTTAGTGCTTATTAACTGAGAAGCAAATTGACTTAAAGATGTTAGGATATCAATTCTTGTGGAGCATACTAAATACAGGCAGATTTTTCATAATAAATACAGAAAACTTGACTGACATTTGCAGGAGCTATTTATATGCCCCAGAGCCACTAAGATAAAATTTCTATTCATTATGTATCATTTCTAAATCATTGAAAATGTTGATTTTTTTGTTGTTTTGTTTGGCAGTTGAGGAACCAAAAAAAAGTACTAGAAGAGGAAATTTGCCCTCCCCTTGTTTTCTGAAAGTTCTAAATAGACATTTTCCCTTGGAAGTCTATCTGATCAATGTAAAAAGACACTATTGGAGCTGTTGGGTCCATGGTGCAATTGTGTACATTGGTTTATTAATAATAAAGGATGTCAATAAGAATGACAAAAAACAGCTGAGAAGATTTCTGCTGAAATGTTAACCATGCAAACTAAAAATATGTATTCTGTGATTTTACAAGCAAGATGTTGCTCAATATTTCACAAAACTACTACTAAATAAACATCATTCACTAAATTGAATTCAGTTTAATGTTCAGTTTTTATGTCAGAAAGATCAAAAGTAGTTTTAATGGTTTTGTTCAATATTAATTTATATTTTAAGAATAATTGATTAATTGTTTTTGAGTAAAGAGTCATTTTGGCCCAGATTTTGGTTCACTTTGAATTTCTTTTGAGAAAGCTCTGATTTATTATGAAAGTCCTTTTGGCTTATTTTTCCAGGTATATAAGGCTGTCAGAATCTGGCTCTAAGCCTCAACATAATCTCTTGGTTTTACATCTTGGAAATCTGTGCACTGGAGAATCCAACTAGGAACTCTGCATAATATGTATTAAAGTGACTATGTGTAGAGAAAATACTTAGTTCAAAGGCTCGAGCCAGTAATCCTCACTGAATAAGAACCAAGTTCTCAAATCTGAGCAATATTAACTCAGCCTGTCTGCTCAAGAACAGAACAATGACAGTCAATGTCCAAAAATCCATTACATTCCCAAGTGTTTCTAGGTGTTTTCTAGCAGGAAGGTGGAAATACTATAGGCCTGTTGAGCTGGGAGATTTCTGTTGATGTTGACTTTATGTATATTAGTGACTACCCTCTTGGTTCTTGAATTAATTCCAAAATTAATTGGAAGGTTTTTGGGTGTGTTAGCCAAGCCTCGGGTGAAACTCTTGCACATCTGAAATAAATCTTTCCATTTCCTCCTACAGCAACAGTTGTATGTGAGCTCAGATGAAGGGGTCACCCAGGTGTCCCTGCATCGCTGCCACATCTACGGGACCGCCTGTGCCGACTGCTGCCTGGCCCGAGATCCCTACTGCGCCTGGGATGGCAACTCCTGCTCCAGGTTTTATCCCACAGGAAAAAGGTGAGCAGTATTAAGCAGCCCTGTGAAATCTGCAAGGAAAGAAGGCCTTTGTTCTGCTGTGTAGCCTGGAGTGTTGTAGTGTGATGGAGAAATGGGATGTCATTCCTTTCATGAGCATGTACAAACAATACCTTCATACCGACTGTGCTTGGAATTATTCATCACCTAGGATTGTATGCTGCAAGAGTGTATGATAAAGAGCTTGGCTTTTCATATTTAAAGTAATGGACAGAAAAGAAAAAAAAAAAAAAGAAAAGTTAAAAAATGGTTCCTAATCATAAATATTAATCCGCCTGTCTCATGCACACAAAAATCAGTGAAACATTTGTTCCCTTTGTTTAAATTCAGTTGCCTTGTATGGATGTAATTATGATAGCCCTGAATACAGCTAAGTATCTCTTGGGCTGTCTGAGGAATAAATTCATTAATGTTTTTTTGTTCCTCATTTGCTCCTAAGTGAGAAGAATTATTGCCAGGGAACTTCTAGGCAAATGTGATTTCCATGTAATGCCTACAGATTTGGGGTTTTTGACATGAGATTTATTAAAGCAGACAGGGAAAGTGATTTCTCTTTAATTTACAACAGAGCTAATAGTCCATCTCATAATTCTTATGCAAAACAGGAGCCACTTTCCTGCTCCCAGGGGAAGTATTTGAGAGCAGAAAGCTGTAGTGAGTTCTTGTCTTACTAAGATTTCAGTTCACATACAAATAAAGTTACAGAATACACAATGAAGTATTACTGCAGAGGCGCCAAACCTTTCAGATTCACGTGCTTTACAACTACATTAAAGGAGGGCGTAGCCAGGTGGGGGTCAGGCTCTTCTCCCAGGTAACAAGTAAGAGGACAAGAGGAAACAGCCTCAAGTTATGCCAGAGAAGGTTTAGATTGGGTATTAGGAAGACTTTATTCACTGAGAGGGTGAAGCATTGGAACAGGCTGCCCAGGGAAGTGGTGGATTCGCCGTCCCTGGAAGCATTCAAAAAAGTCATAGGTATCATGCTTAGGGACTTGGTTTAGTGGGGAACTTGGCAGTGCTGAGTTAATGGTTGGACTCCATGATCTTAGAGGTCTTTTCCAACCCAAATGATTCCATGATTCTATTCTGTGGTTCTGTGCCAGAGCTTTACGTACTGTGTGTCACCGTGCTCACTGCCTGCACCTGAGCTGTGTGTGCCGAAGGCCACCTACAGTTACTGGGCTTTACTCCTGTATCCTCATGGAGGGAGACAGGCAAAGCTTGGATCTGCTCCAGTGATCCAAACACCTGATAACAATGTCATCCCCTGGGATTAAAGACAATTGTTTTTTGTTATTACAGAGTTTTCTGGACTCATTCCTTATTTGAGATTACAAAGTAAAGCCCAAACTGGCCATGTAACAATTGGTAAAATACATGCAGTTTTTACTGCTTTCATTCAGCCACAAGTCTGCAAACTGGTGGTTTTCTTCCATGGAGCAGAGGTCAGAAGATGGGGGGGAGGAGAGAAAAGAAAAATCCCCCAGTCTCAGGCCACCTTACTCCTACACTGACATGGCTGCTGGAAGGCACAAGGAGCAGTCGCACATACCCAGCCTCTGCAGTTTCCAGTGGATGCCTTCCCATCCCCATTATATACACCTACCCAGGGTTATTTCCACTGGGGCTTCCTTTCACACTGACATTTTGTTTGCAATTTTTGTATCAAACCAAAATAAACCCCTAAAACTGTCTGGAAAAAAGTCTGTTTTTCATATGTGAAGGAAGTGAGTAGTCCCTTTATCTAACAAGACAGAGTATGAAGGAGAAAACATTGGTGATTAAAGCCAAGTCCTATAGTCTAGACAGTAGTTTCTGCTATATGCATTTGCTTATTTCCTTCTTTTGACACTTCTGTCTCCCATGAATTACTGTGGTTCCTCATCCAACACTGATTTACCCCCAAACACCTGACAGCATTATCTTAATTTTCTAACCACCACTTTCTTTTTTTTTATAAACCTGTAAGGTTACATTCTCAGAAGTGCTTAATGCAAATGACATGCCATTTCTGACAGTGTGGAGCAGCTCACAGTAGCACAGGAATCCTGATATTAACTCCGAAATTCTCCATTATCTCCTTTGACTCACATAAATACTGCACAAGGGTTAATAACCCAAGGCATAACATGAAATATTTTTGATGGTAAACATCAAAACTATACCTGGAATGTCAGAAATTACTTTGAAACATTACCTTTCAAATGTTTCCTTTTAAAACAATGCAGTGAAGGATCAGGTGACAGAGGGTTATAAGCCCTGTCTCTGAGTGTTTGTGCTCTGCTGTGAATAACGTGACCATAGAGGCATTACCCTTCACTCAGTGGTACTGCAGCTCCTGGGCCTTCTTATGGCTCTGGATCCTGAGAGTCCTTAGTGCAGTGGTTCAGAATACAGCTGTTACATATCCCAGCAGCATCCAGCTGCAACAACCTATCACCAATATGTTTTTCTAGTTGAACTTGATAAATACTGAACTACCTTAGAGAATATTTAGTGAAGAAAATAATATATCCTAAGATTAAAAAATTTGTGTACCAGCTTTTCATGCACTGAATTCTGTGGGCTGTGACCTCCTAGCTGAGGAGGACTGAAATGCCAGTATTCCCAGTCCCAGTAAGCTCCCTAGACAATTTGGTACAGAATTATGATTTTGCATCAGTCATCCAAATAATGTAATAAAGTCTCCATTTAGAAGTATTCTGATACTTACTGAGTTCTGTTATGTTTTGGAAATAGTCGCATCCCTCAAGTAAATAACAGAATGGAATTTTAGCTCTCCACCATTCTGGATGAACTCTTCAGTTACACTGCTGCCAAGGTGGCTACAGGCTCCAAAAATATGGTGCCTGCTAAAACTAGGGAGGGAGCATGCTTTATGTCATAATTTTCTGCTGGTGCATTAGGTATGAGCACTATGGCTATCATGCATCTCATTCTTAGGTGCTTGCCTTTATGAAGAGCTCCAGCTGGGGCTTCTGAATGTTAGGTCTTCCAGGAATGAACAGATGTCTCTTTCATGTATCACTTCTAATCCTTCCAACTCTGTAACTCCATTGGAAAACCGCTTTACCTACCAAAACTACAACCATTTTATAAATGTCAACAAACACAGTTCACTTAAACAGTATCTTCACTCAAGCAAGCCTGCCAAGAGTAAAGCACTCACAGTAGGTCATGAACTATCCCTAACAGTTGATCTAGTAAAAAAAAAAAAAAATCCAAAAATAAAAAAGTGTGTATTTGCAGTGTAGCTATCTTGGAATAACATATTTGTTTTTACAAAATATTGCAGGAGGAGTCGCAGGCAAGATGTGAGACATGGAAACCCTCTGACTCAGTGCCGAGGTTTCAACCTGAAAGGTACTATAATTTAGAGATCCTCATGCTATATAAAAAACTTGTGTGATTCATCATAACTCACATTATGGTTTACTAGTAAAGCATAATTATTTTCCAAGTTTTGTTTTGATTTGGTTTCAACATCTTTTCTTGCAATTGCGTGAAACTTGCATATATATGATAAAATGAGGAACCATGAAATACAGACTTCATCATACTCAAAATGAGAAGTTGGCCATATATACCATCAGACCTAGGGCACACATCAGAGAATTATACTCCTTTCACTTCTGCTTTTGATCCTGAATCTTGAAATACATTCTCATCCACACCATCTGGAGACCAAATAATAGACCTGACTGTAATTTTTTTACTGTTTTTTTTTTTTTAAATAAAAGAGCGGTGTTTTAAGAATTACCTGTGAAAGGTTCCACTAATAATTCTATTGGAACAGTCTCCATGGGTCTCAGAAGAATCTCCTGGATCAAAAAAGACCACAACAGTCAGTTGGCTGTAGATTCTTCAGCTCAAATGGGTCTTTCCCCATGACTCAGTATTTGGTAATTTATATGAAACTGAGCATGAGCTTGAACAGGTAATTACACAAGGTGACCCCAGCATTAGAATATGCACCTGAGCTCTGAGAGATCCATACTGAAGCAACTTGAGCTGTGTGTCCTCCCTTGCAGCCATGTGCCGTGACCTCCCACCCACTGTCTGTCCCAAGAGTGGGTGTCTTCTCATTCCATGTGGAAAATGTGAGAATTTCAACTCTCTGCTTTCTGGGCTAAAGAGGAAACAAGTGTTTCAGCCTTAACAGTCTTGGGAAACAGGTTTCTTGTTTTCCAACCACTTTTTTGATGTGGGTGTATTTATAGATTTATGTGTTTTAGCAACTTTATAAAGGATGTCTCGGTGGCAGCAGTGGGATATAGCATAGGTAGATGGCAGTTGTTTCCCTGGTGGAAAACATGATAAAAAGAAACAGCAATTTAGACTCTTTCAAAATATAACTTGGGCCATTTATAGCAAAACTACTATGTTTGGGGGAAAAATTGAAATCTACTTACAGGACAAAAGAGCAGAGAGACAGGCAATAGAAAGAAATTTTCCAAGTTCACAGAGAACCATGATGTTGAATCAAAGTCTTTAAACATGGTAGGTTTTGTGCCTTAGACGTCTAAGCACGTATGAACTCAATATTTTTGGCATATTGTAATTTTTAAATAGGTCATCAAGAATGAAGGGTCTTTTATGATTGCTTTTCAAATGTCTGTTTAATATTGTTATGCCTGTGTTAGCCCTTAGAGCCATTAGAGAAATTCATTTGTGTTCTCTCAGTCTTTGTCTTAGCATGTATAAATAGTAGTAGTAGTATAGAATAGGCAGGACATTAGATATTTATCACTTAAACAGACAAAAAATGGCTGTCTGTGGTACATCTAATTCCAGTATACATAAAAGTAATATTGTGGTACATCTGTAATTCTCCACAGCTACAGATAGGTCAGCCCACAGGTAAGTTATTTGGTAGCTTATGGCCTTTGAATGCAAAATATTTCTACATTACTCTCCTAAAAGTTAGAATTGGTTTTGGTACAACATCATAAATGTGCTAAAAAGTTTGAAGGACTAGAACCACGCAGTCACCTTCCTTTAGTAGAATAGATTCCAATTTCCCATATCAGTTGATGAAAGTAGCTGAAAAGAATGGGAGATAAAGTAGAGTCTGAGGAAAACCAGTCTTAGGACTGTTCAAAAACAGAGTCGGATTTTAGACATGTAACCTCTAGGTATTTGCATTTCTCATATTATTTGGTGTCCATTGCTCCCTTTGCAAAAAAAAAAAAAAATCGTATTTCATATATGAAGCAGGCTTTTAAATCTGGAGGTGTTTTGTTTTCAGGACAAATATTATGGTTTGGGCCAAGCAATAAACACCTAAATGTTTCTGTCAGGGACTGCCAGTTGTTCATCTGTCGAGACTATAAAGGGACACAAGTCGTCTAAGCGATGACATATGCTCAGCACTTGCCCAGGTGTTACTGGAGTGCTATAAATCTGTCTTTCTCTCTGTTGCTGGCCTGTCTACATATTCATCCCATTTAAGATTGAGAGCCAGGTCCCTTCCTTGTGTTGGAAGAGAAGCAGAGGAGCGGGAGCCCAGCCTGCTCTCTCTCTCTTCCCTGTGATGCTGCTCAGAGCTGGAGTAGCTGGAGATTTCTTTAGGGCATGCTGCTCTATTTCAGTCATACAACCATATTTCCTCAACTCATTGTAAATGTGAAGTGTGAAGAAATATACTGAATGCTTCATTCTCCTTTGGAATAGTGGAGAATGAAATAATTTCAGAGGAAAATGTCCCTGAGCTCAGCTGCCCCATCAGCAAGGCTTACTGTTGTCTTAATTTCTCAGAACAGACCATGTCACTCTAAAAACATTGGTGCATGGAACTGAATGTGCTTCACATTTCATGTAATTTCTTTGATAAAGTTCCCCTTAGATTACTTATTATTTGCCAATATCAGAATAAGGCAGACTTCATTTTGTCTGTATTGCAAACAGCTACCTGTTTTCTACATTAAATCACCATTCACAGTATCCTGACCTGTTTTCTTTTTTTCTAGCATACAGAAACGCTGCAGAAATAGTTCAGTATGGAGTGAAAAACAACACCACCTTTCTGGAATGCACACCTAAATCTCCTCAGGCTTCTATTAAGTGGCTGCTACAAAAAGACAATGACAGGAGGAAAGAGGTGAGTAATGTGAGCAGTAGCTCTGGGAGGATCCTCAGTCAGTACCACATCCTCTCCCCAGACAAAGGCAGGGACTGTGTGTTTTCACCAGGCAGTCTGGCTACAGCAAAGCTGGAGAACTTGTGTGGATGCAGGACAGTGACCAGCATTGACTCATTCATATGAATAAGAGCAGACTCTTCACTATAGCTGGGACTTCATCCTCAGTCCCAGTGGTTTCTATCAGATCAAAACAGCTATCAGAAAATTAAAGAATTTTCCCCTCACGCCTTACTAATTGCAAACTGAAGGTTTGCAGCACTCAGAACTTCTTCTTGATCTAAGGAAATAGGCACAAAAGCAATAACTGGCATAAAGTTCAGGAAGAAGTCAGCATGCAGTAGCCCCTTTGTGCTATTGAAGAGATAAAAGGCAAAAGTGGGAGAAATGTGAAAGGTTTCTTTAGCAAGAAACTAGTCCAGGCTAAGAACGCGTATTGACAAAAGCATTTCTTCACCACGGTGCAATCACATTTTCCATTACCACAGTCTCTAAGGCTCTCGAGTTTCAGCACTGTAATACACAGTATGATTGTTTATGGGGAATGTACCTTCCTTAAGTAATTTAAAAGGGGAAAAAATCTATTTCAAATCCAAGGCAGTTACTATATGAATAAAAAGAAACATCTTTCAGAAGGAACCATTAAGTAATGTGGTGTCTGTTGATAGGTTATAAATAGTGAAAAGCATTATTCTCCTATCAGGCCATTTTGCAAAAACAGAGGGGACTTAAAAGCCTCTCACTGAGTTTTCTCACTTACTTTTCAAAGACTCAAGCCATGTGCTGGCAATAGGTGCAGTTCGTTAACCCTTTGCTTCAACAGAACATCTCCCTTTTTTGTTTTTATGTTCAGTAACTGAATTAGAATCAGTGCAGTTTCAAATAGCAACAGGCAAACTAAAGCAGTCAAAGGGTTAATTACATTTCAAGCCCTCAGATTTCTGGAAATCCTGCACAATGCCTATGAAATATTAGAATAGAAGAATACTATAATAAGTGAAGCAAGAGTATTAGGTATAATACAAAGGGCAGTAGCAAAATAGAAAAATCATTCACAAAAATACTAGCACTGGTTTTCTTTCATAATGGGTTGAACTACACTGATATTGCTGATATGCAAAAGGACATCTGCACAGTCATTTATATTGGATGATAACTCAGCAAGTTGTGGTAACTTGCTTCTTTCGGATGATATGACCATCTCCTGAGACTGTCCAGAGTCTGAAGCCAGAAAGAAAACAGAAGAGTAGAATTGCTTTTGGTTTCCAATGAGCCAAGTCCCAGCTGAGGCCACTGCAATGATAATTTTTATACCAGGCTGTAGCCTCAGAAGAGCAGATAAGAGTTCTTCAGAAGTCAGCCCCAAAACCCTGCTCAAAGTCAAAATATTTAATGAGAAGCCACTTTATGTTCAATGCCAAATGAACCCCTCCAGTTCTGCACCTTCCTTCAGCCGAGTCTCAGCAGCAATCTCGGATGCTGGAAGAGACATTCTCAGGGGTGTGATTCTGGCAAATAAAAGTTAATTTCTTCAACTCTGCTATTTAAACATTATGAAAACTCTTATTTCAGATTTTTTTCTGTCTTCATCCTTATCAAATTTATTGTAACATAAGAAATAAACTTAAGTTGTTTTCTTTAGCAACACTTGCCTGCCTTGAGGTAAGCTCTCTCCCAACAGCAGCAATAATGGTGGTCTCTGGGAGATAATAACATAAAAATATAGTAACTTTAAGAAAGGAAGTCGTGTGTGAAGTGAAACTTACCAAAAGGTCCAATACTGTGTTGTTCCATAGCATTCCCTAAAAGTTCCTTCTGCCTTTCTGCTCTCCAGGTCAAGCTGAATGAGAGGATCATAGCTACTGAGCAAGGACTCCTCATCCGCTCCGTGCAGGACAGTGACCGGGGGCTTTACCACTGCATCGCCACGGAGAACAACTTCAAGCAGACCTTGGCAAAGATCAACTTCAAGGTGCTGGATTCAGAGATGGTGGCCGTCATGACTGACAAGTGGTCCCCTTGGACCTGGGCCAGCTCAGTGCGAGCTCTGCAGTTCTACCCGAAGGACTTTGTGGGAGCTTTCAGCCACTCCGAGATGCAGATGATTAACCAGTACTGCAAAGACAGCAGACAGCCAGGTCAGCAGAGGGAAGAATCCCAGAAGATGAGAGGGGACTACAGCAAACTGAAGGCCCTCATCAATAGCAGGAAAAGTAGAAATAGAAGGAATCAATTACCTGGATCTTAATTTTATTTTGTAGTAATAGGTATCTTTGTCCTCACTGTAGGGGGTTTATATTTGTCTATTGAGAACAAATTTGAGCAAGTACGATAAAAAAATTAGAGGAAAAGCCAACAAACCTTGGAAAAGATCTCTCTCCCAATGAAATGCAGTGTAACTTATCTAAAGAAAATAACTTACAGCATTTTCTTTCCTAGATGCTTATTGACACTCTGTCCTAGATGCAGAACTGGGTATTCATCTTAAACCAGATTTGCCTTTAATGTCTCAGTATTTAATTACATCTAAGTAGAAATTTTTACACAATTAACTTGCATCTCTGGAACTGTACCAACTAGAATGGTGGTGAAAGAATCTGGGTTAAGATGTGTGCCCAAAGTAGGATGGTACTAGGATTTCCTTGCACTGCATTTATGAACATGAGTTTCTTCTTGTTTACTGCTCAATATCGGGTTTACAGCTTTCACTCATTGTCCAAATCGTGGGAATGCATGCTGATAGGAAGCAAGTAAAGTATAGTAGAAATGTTTCATTCATTCAGAGGTCAAATGAAGGAACAAATAGAAGAAAAACAAAGAATTTATACTTTATCAAAGGAAGCACTGATTATTGTGCATAGTACGAGTTGTAATAAATTAATGAGTTCTGGAATGTAACTTAAAATTTATCTCTGCTCATAATGATTTTTATTAAAATAGGGTGTCCTATAACACTATGTAGCTTTATAAGCAGCACAAAGGTAACAAGAGAATGTTCATTATACACAGAATTTTGAAAAACACCTAAGTGACTTAGGTATTTTAACTATTTTTCAAACAGATTACACTCCGTTTTTTTTGCAAAGGACAGAATGTAGGTATACTGTTTAGTGTTTTCTCAGAAATGAAAATCAGAGATTATTTTTATTCTGTTGCATAATTAAATTGGAGCTGGTTCTGCAATGTGAAAACAAGTCGTAAGTGTCTTTGAAAATTTTAAAACATTATTTTTTCAACTGTTTTCTCGAAGTTGGAAATATTTTAACTAGAATTTTTTAATTCAACCATTCCCATTTTTCAGTCTTTCTTCCCTTTTTCTTTTCCATCTTATTTTCCCTATTTCTTCCTATTTTCAGTTCGCTGCTGAAAAGCAGATCAGGAAAAGAAAACAAAACAAAAAAAAGAATGAGGGAAAAATAAAACTGAAAAATGGGTTTGGGTCAAAAACCAAAAATACAACTTGAGAGGCCATGTTCAAACAGAAATCATTTGTTTAAGAAGCAGCTGTCAGGTCTAGTGAAGCAAGTTCTATTAAAACTTGGGTGAATGTGCATCAAGCCATCCTAGGAAAAGCAATCACTTTTTTTTTCTTTTTTTTTTGAGCAATACTAATGCCAAAAAATAGGGACAAAGCATCAATCATTTTATTATGTAAGAGTGTTCTGGAAGCCACTGCATCTGTTTGAAATGTTAAAAATGTAGGAGTACCTTAGAAAAATTATGATTATTTATGATACTATTCAAAAATACAAACTGATGTTCGGCTCAAAACTGAGCTATGTTAAGTTAAAATTCTACTTCTATTAGAATACTCTGGGAGTAACTCTGCAAGGCATAGGGTTTTGTACCCAAAGATCTGGTAATAGAGGTAATGCTGGTATTTACCTGGTATCACTTAGATTTGTCACTTTATCACCACCTGATGCAAAATAGCTGGAAATGGGTCCTGATCTAACCACTTAAACATTGTTTCTACATCCCTTTGATGCTGATGGAAGCCCTTTGAATTTAATTCGCGGGCTTATTGCTTGCATCAAAAAACATGGCAGTGCCAGCCTGCTTATATATTGCCATCTAATTAAGTGCTTTCCTTAATCAAGGCCTAAATGCATATTTCAGCAATATTTAGCCTCTGGTAACTAAGGACCTTCTTATGGAAATTGTCAGGAAACTTTCTCTTTGGCCTCAGCGAGCTTGGATTTGGCCCCAAGACCTGGGAAAGCAGACCCCGGAGGAAAAAAAAAAAACAACACAAAACAACAAAACAACAAAAACTATAAACAAAACAACCTGAAATGTGTAAGGGAAAATAAGGGTTTGGTTGGGTTTGGGGTTTTTTTTGCCAGCTGACTTTCAGGGCAGCACACTGCTTGCTTTTTTCTTTTTTCTTCTTTTTTTCCTGAGGATGACTGACTTCCGAAGTGTTTAAGTGACAAACCAAAAATCGAGTGCCATGAAATAGAACTACCTCCTGGAAAGGCACTAGTGCATATTCTCTATATGCTGCCATGCTCTTCCTACTGTCCCAGCAGATTCACTACAGAGTTAGTGTGATACTAATGTCTATTGTGAGGCTCATAATTGCTTCCAGATGGAATACGGTGATTAATAGGTATTTAAGGGTACAATTTGCCCTGTAAGTGGTTAAGGTACAGTGATAGTTTAATAGGCCCCCATTAGGCCTCAGAAATTACAGTTACACTGTTTTCTAATAGAATATTGGCAATAAGGGATTCCATTAAAACAATCAGCATAGCTCAGAGTTTCATATGATTATAAAATAATATTTTTAAAGCTGCTTCATATACCATTATTATGGTATGACTGTTTAAGGGATTATACTTAAGCTAACATTTTTCCTGCTGCATGAGAATGTCAGTATATATATAATAAGCTTCCGTCAGTGCGTAACCGGTCCAAGCTCCCATGCTTTAGGAGCCTTCCCCCATGTATAGAGTAGTCAGGAGCCGGATGCTCAGCTGGTATAAACTAACTTCCTTGCTGTCCATTTAGCTACTGTGGTTGGTACCAGCTGAGGGTTTGGCCCTAAATGTACAGAATAGACAAACTGCAATTTTTATTTGTTTAAAGTAGCCCCTCTACTGTAGGTAACACCAAAACTTAAGACTGTAATATTATTTGTGCTATTTAATACTTCCTATTTTGAGGATTACTAAATAATGTATATAATTTTATTCCTTAAAAAAATACAAAAGCAAAAATGACTTCTAGGCATAACTTCACCAAATGTAAAGATATGTTCTCTGCTAAGAACTTCACCGTGTACTGATATTTTTTTTTTGCTATTTTTATTTTGTGTAGTTTGTAAAGTTTGCTGAAATCTTGACCTAACAGTGTGTTCTTTGCAATTGTTGTTACTGTAGATATGTGTGTTTTATTAAGAAAATCTGGTTTTTAAAAGTGTAGGTATGTGTATAAGTTCCTAGCATGATGAAACTGTCATTACAGTGAATATGCATCATATAGTGTATAAGAAAGAACAAAATGTAGTTTAACATAGTGCTATTTAATTGAATATCTCAAATGCTATTTGCCTGACAAAATAAAGTGTGTTGCAACATCTTAAAATTTTTTTGTCTTCCCCTGTATGGTTTGTTAAAAATAAGGAACTTTAAAAAAAAAAAAAAACAACCAAAAAAAACCCAAACCAAAACCTGAAAAGCAATCCCTTAGACTTTCTAAACAAGAAAATAATTGGAGCATCAGATATTGATCAGTTCTGAGCCCTGTTCTGGGCTGAATACTCAGTCACAGAGATATCAAGGAACTCATGAGAAGTCAGAGATTAATTCTTTCAGAAATTATTCCTTATAAACAACTTGCGTATAAGCAGATGAACTTTTATTCATTGAAAAATAAAAGAGAAGAAAAAATTCATAAAAAGTAAACCAAAAATGTCTCGCAAAAAAAGGGGAGTAAAGTGTAAATGCTTTCTGCTTTTATTCCACTAAGAAAAGAGAAAGAAAAAAGCACACACACAAAACACTGAAAAAGAAGCAAACTACCAGACCCCTCTTCGAAAGAAAACCACCAAACAAACAAACAAAAAATTCTTTGAAATCCTCCTTCTTTCAGCGGAGGCTCCTGGTCTTCTCCAGGCAGCACTGCAGGGAATAAAGGCTGCTGGGGCTGTGCCACAGGGAGTCACAGCTCTCTCCTGTTTCCTGGCATGTACTTGGAGTGAAATAACCTGCCTGACACCTACAGACGCTCCTCTTTCCTGTGTCTATCATCCGAGCAGTGTTGTTGCTGCTCTTCTTACTGTCTGTTTTTCTAGATGGATTTTAACAAGAAAGCAGGGGCCTCCTCAGTTCTTTGGGATAATAATTAAAAATTCAGTGTCACAAATGCTGACCTTCACAACAAGGTTCTGGATCATTAAACCCAGGTTTGAGTTTCCCAGATAGATGGGTTGCTGCAAGGCTTTATGAGGTGTGAGTGGATAAGATTACCTCACTCCAGGATTTCCGTGCTGGCTCGTTCCTAGATGTGCTGATACTGGATAGTTACCTGCTCGGCACTCAGACCAGTTTGGGTCGGAAGCTGAGGTTTCAAGCGCTCCAACGTGCTGTAGGAAATGTATGAATGAGGCTCCAAAACTGATGGACGTTTACAGAGTTTTATGCTCTGAGAAACCTTTCCCAGGCCTGATCCTCTGTCCATTCTGTAGATCTCTCTGTACTCTTCTTTGCCCCCTTCTGCAGGGTTCAACACTCAAGGTTTTGAGTCCTTAGCTCTGAGCAGTGGCAAAACAAGACATGGGACTTCTCCAGATGTCAGATACGAGATCTTCAAGTGCCTTTCTAAGGTTTCCCTTTGAGTAAAAGCAGGATGCAAAACTCGCTCACTTTCTCAAGTGGCAGAGCAATGTCAAGCAGAGCCTCCTCTAGGTGGCCACAGAAGGCCAGAGAGGGCTGCACAGGAGCCACTGCTAACACTGGGGTGGCTCCCAATGCTACTAGGTGATTGTTGCCTCTGGAATTAATTGCTGCCTGCAGAACTAAGTCAGCAGATGTAATTCTGTGAGGCAGGCTGCAAAAGGCAGGTTGCAGCATTGTGGCTTTTGCCTGAAGCAATGGACTAGATCTCAGGAGACCAGTGCTGCTTTATCCTTTGCACTCCAGCTGGTTTGCTAAGCCCTTCTTGTGCACCCCAGGGTGGTCTGGGGAGAAGTGACTTCATGTGCTATAAGCCCAAGTAAAACTACACACAGATACTCACCAGCAGGTCCCAGGCACACATGCATATATATGTACAGCTACCTGCATCCAGAGAAGCTTTTCTTTTCATACAGTATTAACCTTTCTTTAATATATGCACTTTTTCTCTTTCCACGTGGGCAGAATCAGACCTCACAGTCCCAAGACATTAATAGCTTGTAGGTATAGCTGTTACCATCTCTGAGAACATTTTAAAAGACAAGCAATTGGTCAACAAAAATAGCCTTTCTTTATTCACTTGCCTTTCTAACTTACCTTGTTCTGTACTATCTCAATAAGAATTTCCTTTTAGCATCAGGAGACTAAGACAGTGTAAGAAATAAAAAATGTGCTGTCATTTAACATGTCTAATCTAAACTAAAGGCTGAGATTTAAAGGTGCTTTGGCATTCTGAACACTCCAAGAAGCAAATTCAATCCAGCTGGCTCAGCAGTCAACAAATAATTACTTTACAGTGATAGACTGTCCTGTATCCCAGGACTCATTATTGAATTCCATATACAGCTTTACAGAGCAAATAGGGTTTGTGTATTCTTAGCACTCTATCAGCTTCATTATTCCTCATTTGAATGCCTTGCAAGCGAACAGCCTTATATACCAGCCTTATAAACAAACCCGAATGTTTGCCGAACTCCACATTCAAGACAGTTTAGGCCAAGGGATTTCCACATATCCAACGTTCTACAGAGCCTTATGGTTTTTTTTCCAAAGGATTTTAGGGGAAAAAAAAAAAAAAGGCCAGTATTGTTGTCTGTAGGAAATGAGTCAATAAAAAAGACTGTTTTCTAGCTGAGCAGCTTGTACAGCAACATGCAGCATGGGGAAGCAGTAAGAAAAATGCATTTGTGTAACCTTAGGTTCACAACTCTTTTGGATAGTTGCTGTTCCTTGGCTCTTTGCCATAGTTCTTTTTCCAGTATCTGCTCTCCCTGTCTCCCTTTCAAAGGCCACTGAGAGTCATAGGGTTTATACTTGTTTTCAAACTGATAACTTAGGACGTGATGTCCACAGCATCTCTTCAGGTCTTTCATCTAATAAGACCTCAGCAAAAATAGTATTACACAGTTTTGCCTATGATATCTGCCCGAATAATTTCTTCAGTTGATAGGATATTTGGAAAAAAACCTTAAAATATTTGTACAACTTCGCTCAAAATGACAGAGAGAAGAATAAGACCCTCCAAAAAAAACTACCGCAGCCATGGAACATGCCATGGTCCTTATATGAACACTGTGAACATTTACTCAATACTACGTGCTTTTATGTGATAGAAAAATGAGAATCCAGTTTAGCCCTTTCAAGAGCTTTTATGCCTCTCTTAATTTTTGTTAACAATTCAACCAGCTCTTCCTTTAAAAGCCCTTCTTCCTCTAGGGTTCTACTACTCCTTCTCTGTATGGACTCTTCTTTATTCTTTTTCCTTTCCTCAGCTGAAGTCAGGCTAGTAGTCCCATATGGGTTACTTTAATTTAACTGTTGTCATTACAACCCCTTTTCATATCAATGCTCTGAAATACGTTACCTATTATAATCTTCAAAAGATGCTACACTATATGTGCTTCATCAAGCTTCTCTGCTTTGTAGTTTCACTTAGCAAACAATATAAAAAGTACCTTCAAGGTGTTTGTAGCCTTTGAGCTTAAGAGCAAGGATCAGAACCAGTCTATTAAGTTGTATGTGTATGTTCACACTCCAAAACCATATATATAATATTATGTTCTGGTTTTTTCAGCTCTACATTCATGTTGCAGAATATTCTTTATTTCACTCCCGACACTACAAGTACCCTAGCTAAAAGATTTTGTTTTGGGGAACTTGAGATAAAGTAAAGGATAGAGAGAAAAAATATCAATAGATATGTCATACAGATCTGTTGGTCAGATTACTGGTCACAAATACATTCAGTTAAATTACTTGTAGGACAAATTATTTTGTAGCTCAGGTCAATAATGAAGATAATTATTCCAAGCTATCCAAAACAATGAGCACAAAAATTGTTCTTAAGACTCTTTCCTTTGGAGCAAAAAATTAAACGGTGTTGACACAGAAAAGAAAGATCACCTTTCTTATCATAGCAACAAATCCAGGTGCCTCCTTTGCACATGTGTGACAAAGAGGAGCTCACAAAAAGGAATTCACAAGTTTTATTCCCTTTGCATGTTTTCTAAATGTTAGAAAGATTTATGATATTTACCTATATATGGATTTTTCCTGTGTATGGATTGGATCTGTCCTGTCCTGTGCCCTTACCTAGCACTGTTTGATCTATCAGTAAATGGTTAAAGCAGAGAATAACATGCCTGGTGAGCTATCCAGGGCTTCAGAAGTAAGGAATAATGCCTGGTGCCATTTGGTCAGCACCTGGCTGTCTGGAGGATGATAATAATCTTCTTGAAGATGAGCTGTTGTGCTGCTGTACACACAGGCCAAGGAGCCCTAGATGGACTTGGAGATAGTTCATTTTACAGTGTTGCTGGAGACCAGTTAGAGATGAACAAAGAAAGAATTGCCTTGCCAGTTTATTCGTTCCTGTCAAGAAGGCAAGCTGTTATTTTGAAAGGAGCTAACGACATGATGGCGAAAACCATATAAGCTGAATAGAAACTTCCCCTGTATCCTCCAGCCAACTGTAAAGTCAGCCAGCAGAAATCTTGGAAATGGTACAAGCCTTCCTGCATTGAGAGCACTCAGGTTTGGGTGCCAAGAATAAATCTCACTCTGAGGGAAACCTCTGAAGTAACTGCTGTTGACTGAGCTGTTCCTGGCTGTGAAGGCAGAGTTGAGTGTGGCAGACAGTGTCATGCCATGCCAGATGCTGCATCCCCCCACCCCAGCCCCATTTACACAAGATTTTGCCTTGCTTGTCAATGTGGGAAGAAAAGGAGATAGTGCAGTCCCCCTTCCTTTACCTCAGACTGACAACTCTGGGCCTCTCCTTCAGTTTACTCCAACTACTCTGTGCTGTCCCAGAAAGCTGAGACAGTCATTTAACTGGTTAATTAAGTCAACTCACAGCTGCTTTTCATCACCAGAATTTTGCAAAGCAACCTTCGGGTCTAGGCCATTATTTTAAATCCTTCTGCCAGGACAAAGCACTAAATTGAACAAAGACAGCTTTGGGCCATATTGGCAACCCAAAGAAGGGCACAGCACTGGGAAGGTTGGTGCATC
The DNA here is from genome assembly GCA_035584735.1 of Pseudotriccus pelzelni. Taxonomy (NCBI): domain Eukaryota; kingdom Metazoa; phylum Chordata; class Aves; order Passeriformes; family Tyrannidae; genus Pseudotriccus; species Pseudotriccus pelzelni. The sequence continues at coordinate 9,885,426 of JAWMRA010000041.1, forward strand.
AACCAGGAACTCTATGATTTGAAATAATTCTTGGTAGTGACCTCTTTCAGCTGCAAGATGGGAGAACAGTTTGTATAATGCTTTCTGCAAGCTGAACACCTGTATTTCACTAAACAAGGTGCAACATATTTTCAACTGGAAAATTAGCTACTGAAGAAAAGCAAGAACTGTATAATTCATGAAAGAATCAGAATTCAAGTCAAGGCGGTTCTTGCTAAAATATCCTGAGTCTTGTGCAATGTCATAAACTACTTGGCTAATGCACACATAATCTAGCAACTCCTATCCACAGATCCTAGGAAAGATTCAGCAAGTATTTCCTTGAAGACTTATTAAATTGCAGGCAAGTCCAATGTACTCCCTTTCTCAGCTCCTTAAGCCAGGTTCCTAGTGAAAACTCCTACTGACATTACTCAGCTTGGATGAGTGAGGACTGAATGAGGCCTGAGGGATTTAGCTTTCTGAGAATCATGCTCAGTCTCCTTTTTCCTGTGTCCAGGGTCTTCTGAATTTGAAATCTTTCTCACCACCTGGTCAAGGGTGATCTACAATCTCTCTTCATAAATTAATTCCAAGTCACTGAGAAGAATACTTGTTTTCTGTGTTATTTATTTAAGGTTACTATGGTCATAATAACCATATACAAATTTAGGATATTGCAAACACAGTAACAAGAAATTATTCCATTTTTCAATGTAATAATTATTCAATCATTCAATATTTATTCAATATTTCAATTATTCAAAAATATTTTAAAAAAAATGTAAGCAGAGAAAAATGGTCTCAGCAATATCAAGAAAAAAGTCAAAACCAAAACTAGAATTAAATGATCTCCTACAGATTCCTGGCATTATATAGTAAAAGAGAAATTAAAATACACTCTGCTGTTGATTTTATTTTATGAATCTCAGTTATAACTGTGACAATTTTATTTCTCTCCATCATCTCCATATCCCAAACCACTGGATTATTTCCTCCACACCGAGTGATAAGTAAGATTGCTAAACAGTTTCTTCACTGGAGGTTCTCCCTTGTGGGAAGAACCATGTTTTTTCCAGAATGGATGCAATCCTGAACCACACTGTATGAATCTGCAACCCTGGCTGTCCTGTGACTATTCTGTTTAGTTCACCCACTACACCAACACCATTATTTCCAGTTTGATGAATTGTGACAGTTGGGACTTGTTTGCTGCCTTGAAGTTGCCTTTAAAGTTGGCTAGATGGTGCTAGAACATGCTGCTGCATTACACTTATGAGCATATGGCTCATATTCTCCTTACTGTTGATCAGAGAATACTTAAAGCTTAGTTTTACAGTGTGCCTCCACACTTAAAAATTGTAAAATGAGTCAGTTCTATAGCTCAGCCCTGGACCATAAACTTTTAACAGTGCATCATTAACAAAATGTTGAGTTGATTTTAAGGATAAAAATTTTAAAAAATGTAAATATTAAAAATCCTTTCCATCGCCATACGGAACAGCTACTTGGCAATGTACTGGTGCTTTGTATCTCTGAAGGCTATTTTGTCTTCCTTAATATAGGAATTTGTTGTGCAGTTTAATTTTCTGTGTTGCCACAAATCTTGACCCTTGATCTCCCAAACTGTCTTTTCAGGGTGGTTCTGTGTTTTTCTTTGCTTGTTTATTTGTAACTCACTTGGGTCCACTGACTCAAAGAAACATGTGATTTAATTAATATGGGAGAGCTGCAGAGACAGTTGAGCACAGTCTGAATTTATATTTTCATTTGGCTGGTCAGAAAATTGGTTGCAATTCAAAATGAATATGTCATTCCACATCTCACACTCTGTTCTGTGGACAGCTACACACACAGAGCAACAGCTAGCTGAAATGAGAATGTAAGTCTCAGAGGATATTTAACCTCAATATTTTCAGTTTATCTTATCACCACTGACCCCAAATTGCATACTGGCCTTTCAGAAAGATTAAAAAAAGGGTTTGAACTGCTGAAAAATGAGTTATAGGAAATAAACATAATGTATACCCATACAGCCATCATATTCTGCTTGTAATCAAACAATTGCTGGTATAACAAGCCTTAGGAAGATGATTTGGACCTTTGCTGGTGTGTGCTGGCTGCTGTAAGGTCTGCAGGAGCATCCTACCATTGCACAATGACTTTCAGCAACATGAGAAAGCTGATCACAGCTCACCCGTTGCCACAGACGTAGCTGCATGTTTGTAAAATAGTGGGAAGCTCCCTCTTCCCTCTAGTTTGAAATCTGAAGTTACAAAGAGACTTTTTTTTTTCTTTTTGCAGCCCATGGGCTGGAGAAAACACACAGCGAAAGAAGAGAATTGATACAGAGAAAACACTTTTCTGTTAAGGTAAATATTGATGCAGCTGTTTATTGCCCAATATACTGAGAAAAACAATACCTCTAAGAGGTCAAAGGGCTTTCAAATAAACATTAACACACTTTCTGCAAGAGTAAGTTTCAAATTATTCCAGAAGGACCTGCCACATAAATGCAGAACTCGTTGATTCATTCATTTAGAACTTGCTGTCAGTCCTTGCTGTTGAGGCAAGAGGTGTTGAGCAAGTCTCAGGCCACAACAGTGGGCTGCTCCATGTAGTATAAACTAGGTGGAGGCTCTGAGCTGGATTTTCAGTGCAATCTGTACAAAAGGGAGATTTCAGTGCTCAAAGAGAGCAGAGTGCTGGTTTGTCTGCTATGTGACAGTCCTAAGCACTGTGCTATTGAGGCTTGTGAGATTTCTTTTTTCCTTTCTTCCCTTTTCCATGCAAAAGCAACCTCAGCAAGTGATACTTAGATTCCCCTGCTCAAGATGCAGTGAGAGAGCTAGCCTCAAGTTGGTTGAGAGAAGCAAATAAAAACCTTTTCTGGTTGGGGAGAGATTGGCATTTGACTTAGGCCATGACCTGTGACTGAAAAGGGAGGAAGGGAGGACTCTCCCTCTGGTTGTGTTTAACTGGAGTTGTACATAATCTGAGAACAACTAAAGATTTATGCTTTTTAATCAGAATGATACCTGCTGTGGAAAGCCTCAGAACTCCTATGAGCTTGGGTAACTGGTATGCTCACATGTGGGCAGACGATGCTTAGCTGGAAGATAATGCTTACAGGGAGTGTAACTTAGGTCAAGTAGGAGTTTAGATTTAGGCATCCAAAAACAAATGCAACATACTGAAGAGACAGTTCTCCTGAAAGTAGATCCCATGACACACAGAGCAAAGTGAAAGATTAATTCCAAAATAAAACCCCAAACCTTCTCTCTAGTGTTGGGCAACCCTAAGCACACCCAATATCATGAGTAGAGGCATTAATATGAGATACTTCTTTCAATTCCCTGGTCAAAGGGTTAGAAATAAGCCTTTGTCATTTGTGGTGTATCTCATCTCAAGTCTTAAGCTTACAGGAATCATGACTGGTAAGTGCCTCTTTCTGTCCATTAATTATACAGAGAGGGTACTGTGGTGGTATAATAACAATGGTAAGGACACTTAACATTAGGTGAGATAAGCCTCAGCACAGCTGCCTCCTGGGATGACTGGAAGAGAGCAAGAGCAGTAACACCAACACCATGGAGCAGCTGAAAGAATTCATACGTGCCAGCTCACCCAGGGGCGTGCGCTGGCACATCCGTACAGCGAGTGCCCTGGGTTCCTTCCCCTCATCCCTTGGCTTTAGGAGAAAAGGCAACGTGCCCTGACTGAAGATTATCAACTTCCTCCATATTGCATTGTGATTGCACTTAGAGAGCCCAGGCCAAATACATAAATGATGGCCTTACTCTAGGTCAGCAAGGCAGGTAAGAGGCAGGAGTCACAGGGTAGGACAGTGGAAGGCAGCAGTGATAACTAAGTTGCTTGACTCTGGCACATACACCTCAATGATCATTGACCTCTCTGTGCTGCTGGGGATCTGCTCCCAGGGGCTGCCTCCTTCACCTTTTCCAGCTACCAGGCCACTACAACAGGAGAGATGCACAAAGTTAATGTTCTTTCTGGCAAGTAACTCAGACTACCCAGCACACCTCTATGACCACAGCACCTGTTCCAACTTGATTTTAAATTACCTAATTTAATTGTAGGAAATGGCCTTTGGCCTTAAGCTTCTGCTTTTAAAAGAATTGCTTCAGCTCTAGTCATTATATTCATGCATGAACCACCCACTTTGATATGGAAATTGCTTCAGCCCAAGGGGATTTCATTAAGTAATTAGGGAGGAGGGCATATAATGTCATTCGCTGTAACTGGATCTAGAAAGTCAATCAATAAGTGACCATATGTGCATGAACCTTGAACATTTCAATACCCTTAACATCCTTGAGAAAAAGAAAAACACTGCAAGAGGGATCTCCTTTATCTGTGACACAATCTTGTGGTCTAGGGCATATTTTTATTGCTTAAAAGAATTGCACGAGCCATGCTGTCATATCAAACTGCACAAAGCAGGCAGATTTATCATCTGCCTGGAAATGCACGGCAAGCAAAGAGCTTTGTGGTTCCAAGTCCAGGGCTTGACAAGCACTGTAAAAATAAAACCTGCTTTCTATCAGAGCTTTCATAATCAGGCCATGTTTTGCATTTATATTCCAAGTTTGCTACTCTTAAAGGTCAGTTTTGTTCTTAAGTCTAAAAGAAATTCTTGTTATTAAGTGTTAATGCAGCTGTAAATACAGCTTTCTAGCTTTTTTTTTTAATTTGATTTTTTTTCCTTCTGTTCTGTTGGCTAAAACCCTAGACAGCTGGTGTTTGCTAGATTGCATTCTTAGGGTGAAGAGTTTGTCCTACACACACAGAATGTGTTCATTCCTCAGGAATCAAGTGACCACACCAGAGCTAAACAATATGTAAAGCGTACAACTTGTTTTGGACTATGATTTGTCCAGATGCTGAAAGCTGGTACATTTATTAACTTTTGCCACAAACCACTGATTTTTCAGTAGAAAAATTCATACAAGAAAGAGCAAAACCTTTTACTGGGAGGCATTAATTGGAGCTTCGGTAAATGCTGGCTGCTTTCATACTTTCTCGTTTGCAACACTTCATCTCTGAACACAGAAACAGGACACAGCAGATGAGTTTTTGTTTGCAATAAACCTGTTATTAAGGCCAAATGTCTCAAACCAGCACTGACTTCACTAATGGCAAAGTTTCCATTGGATCTATGGGAGCTGGGGCAGGCCATCTACTTGAAGGCGAACCAGGTCACCACATGCAGCAGCTCACAAATGGTTTGCCATCCAAGCCTGTGCTATTTAAATGGCATCCACTGTAGTTAGCTTTGGGTTATGCTTATCAGTTGCTCCTTGGGTTAAGTGGTTATCAGTAGGTTTTATGATCCATTGTCCTGGGCTCACATTTTCGGGGCTCATTACAACCAAAGCAACCTGAGCCTAACTGACTGTTGTTTAGAATCCACTGAAATTATTAGGAATCCTACATGTAAGTGCTGCAGAGACCATTTTTGAACATGCAGTGATCTGTGAACATTTGGGTTTAAATGCCCTGTATGTGCAGGTTTAAGCTGTGGAAGACAGGACTGCTGCCTGAGGGAAATTCCTCCCTGAGTCCCACCTGCTGCCACCAAGATCTGGGACCGTGGCCTGGAAAAGATGTAAAGGGGTTTTATCCTTTGGTAGCATAGTCATAAAATGCCTTAGTCCTGCCAAGAAACCTGTGACTCTTTTCCAATCCTTTTCCTAATTCTGTAATGCTCAGAAATCAATGGCACCTGGAAATGCCTGTGGACCTGAGACTTCCCAGCTCAGGCTCTGCAGAGCTCTGCAGCAAAATGTCCCCCCATGCTGTGACCAAACTCTTGGCACACACTGAGTTAGTCATTAATACCCCACATGGAAAAGCCCAGGACACACATTTTTTGCACTGACACATAGGGTTCTTCAAGCTAAGGGAACTTAAAGTTGTTATCAGACTTGGGTACGGGGCTGCATTATGCAGGATAAAAAGATAGAGCATGTCCAAAACAAGTTTCTGCATAATTTCCTCTATTGCATTCACTTTTATTTTGTTAATTTATGATGGAAAAGTTGCTCAAGAGTGTGGGGCCACACCCAACTGAAGGGCCATGGTACCTGTTGTTTTCCCAAATGTGTTTTTGTTGCCTCACTACCAGTTATCTGACTTTATCCCTCTGAGTAGTTGGGGGTTTCAAGTATGGTTGTGCAGGGAGCTGGAAAATAGTTATTATCAAAGCAATGGGTGCTTATCAAGGAAGAAGAAATGTGTGACTAGAGTGTGATGTAGCATACAATGCCATGGGTGTGTTTGCAGATGGTGCAATGGAGAGTTCCAGCCTTACATAAGGTGGTGCAATTTTACTTTTTGTTCTCAATTATGCGGATATGCAGTAATGATGTCATGTGTGCAGCAACTTCTGCTTCACAATATGGCTTTTTGAGTGTTTGCTAGTTGGCAGTGCCTGGCTTGAAGAGCCGTCAGCAGCCTCTGCTGAGGGCTCAGGGAAGCAGACCGATGGGGACAGAAGCAGCGAAAGACAGTGTTTTGTGTAACAGCAGCTGTGAGTGCTCCCTGGGGAGTCAGCAGCTGGAGATGAATTCACATGATGGCAGCTGCCTATGGAATCTTCTTTGACAAAGCCAGTAATGGAGTGGGTTAATGCACACTGTATATCTGTCATTTTAACACGCCTCCACCACCCACTCAGACCTGGAAACACTCTCCCTGCCCTCCAGGCACTCAGCTTGAAGGCTTAGTCTTCATCAAGGAGATGAACTACCGTATGCTGAGCTTCAGTCAGGGAAGACTTGCTGCAAAGCTCATTTGTGGAGCTAATTTGGATAATTGATAGAAGTTTCTAAATCATTTAAAGCACAAGAACACAAAAGCCTTCACGATGGTACCAGCTCCCCACAGGATTATCTCTGTGCCAACTTCAGTTTGTATGGGAAAAGCTACTTAAAACTCATTTTTGCAGTGAATAGCAAGTGTGCCAAAAACTAATTTCAGTTAGTAGCCAAAGGTAGAAGTTTCTTATTTAAAATGCATGAAAAGACCAATGTGGTAATTATATATATGAAAAGGCCGTAAGAGAAATTTTATACTAAATTACTGTAAAATTTAGGATTAAATTCTCATCCTAAAATTGTTACCCGAGGCTTCCATAACATAGAGTGACAACTGGTCACACTTACATTCAATATCCTCCTCGTTTCATTTGTAGGCCAGCCAATTGAAATCATATCTTCAGGACTTCCACATGTGCATGTTGCAGATAGAAACGAAGAGGGAAACCTGAATAAGCCTAGCATTTGACACCTTGTCTCTTTAGCAGCCCAGAGAACTTCTGATGTAACATCTTGGTCCCTATTTCTCTGAGGAAGAACTTTAGTTTAGTTCTGACTCTCTGTACATATAATTTGAGCTGTTTGATTTTGAAAAATAAACTGATCTTCCATCATTTTAAAAGAATATTTTGAGTGTTACAAGAAGTGGTTTCACCTAGGTATTAGGATCTCATCTCACTTGGATGAGACATCATAGCCCATAAGTTTTCAGGCACAGATTCCAATATTAGTCTTTGGGGCAGTAATTATATATAAAACCACATAAAGATATACATTTCATCCCTCCCATGCATCCACAAATAATCACCTGGAAATCCAGGTGGTTAAACCCAAAAAACCCCTTATTTTTCTTTTTTTTTATGATATCTTCAATTTTAATGTGATTGAGTTTCAGGGAGGACTCAAAATTTCTCATATTTTCTCTGAATTTTACCAATGCCAAAAAATTATTTGAAATAAATATATTAAAAATTGCTATTTTGAGAGAAACATATTTTTGAGAAATTGTTTCAATATTCTCCTCAAAGACCTTTTATATTTTAAATATTTTTAGCTTAAAATGTGATTTGGTTACCAAAAATAATATTTTTAATAAGTTTGATTTACTAAATAAAAGAGACTGTTATCTTCATAACTCCATGAAGTATATATATGTTATGTCTAAAAATACATGCAGATGGATAAATACCTCATTTCCATGAATAATGGTCACAAGTGAAGAGTGAATTTCAACTAGACCTGCCCAGCTTGCTGATGTGCTGGTTCTCACCAGGTCTTGAACTATTGGTTTGACAATGGGGATTAGAAATGGCTCATATCCTGCTCACTCTAAAAATGCAACAGAACATCCTTTAGACACATTTTTGAAGGCAAGCTAAAAAGTCGAGTTTGCAATTTAAATGATTTTTTATTTTTTTGTTCCAGTCATTCAGGACTGCTATTACAGGCATCCTTAATTGGATGCTGTTCTCATTGGTACAAATACATTTTCCCAATCTCTATCTAGCCACTTTTTTGTAATATGTGTGTTCTTCCCATACACAGAAAATAGAAACATAACTTTTACCTACAACCCAAACACCTCTTGAAATAAAGTCAGCATATCATTTAATGGTTAGAGCCTTGATTTACAACAGAAAATCTGTGAAGGATGCTGTAACCATATATAAACAAATATTTTAAATACAAAATTACATAAATACATACAGACCCATTTCTAGACATGACTGCATTGTAAGTAAAACTGAGCTGAAGTGCTCAAGCAGGTCATGATCAGGTGTCCTTACAGCCACAGGAAGCAGAGAGAAACAGAGCAGGTGAGCTTTCTGGGTGGAGAAAAGAAGGAAGAGTGGGACCTGATGTTCTGATGGTATGGTAAAGGGCAGCTGTTTGGTTTGCTGAGCATGATGATCTAGCATAATTTCTCATGTCTTTCCTCAGAAGTGTCCAGTCTGGCTCCCAAAGCAGGCACCAGGAGCTGCAGCAGCTGGCAAACAGCAAGTGCAGCATCTTTATATCATTTGTAGCCTGAGAGTATATGATCTCTTTTAGTTCAGATATTAAAATGTAGTTTTGTAAAAGAAACTGTCCCTACAATATCTATTTCCTGAGGAAACCATACCCTAACTGTTACAACATTCCAAGCTGTATGAGGTGGTGATGTGATGCATATTTTTTACGCTACGGATTAATATGAAAAAAAGGGGCCTCAGCTGAAGGCTCGTCTCGTCCAAGTGTATCCACCCAAAACCCGGTGCGGGGCGAGCTGTTCGGGACAGGACATTTGGAGGATTTGGGGCTGTCAGACTAGATATTGCATTGCCATCTAGTGAACATTGCTAAGACTGCACGGTGAGGCCGGGAAGTTGAGATGCCCAGCACTAAATACCTGGAAAAGGAAGCAGAGCTTTCAGAAATGTTCAGGGTTGTTATGCAAAGGCAAAACGAAAGTTTTAATAGTACTCCCCAGCTCATTCCTTCTTTTTCTGTAGGAGCAGGAATCAATATTCTGAGGGAACAGCAGGAGAAATTTGAAACTCTCCGCTCTTCCATTTTTCTTTCTTGGATGTAGGAGAACTCAGGGAAGAGCCTTGGTACCCCCTCCCTACAGATACGGAAAGGAAAAGCTGCAGATGATCCTTGCACAGTGTTTCCTCTTTCAGCTCAGTATTTGCTTGCAAACTGAATGCAAATACAGAGCTCTCATTTCTCATTCAAAATTATTCACTGTTTGCCTTTGGGACTGCTCCACAGTTTACACATTACTCCTACACTGTGAGCAGTGACTCAGTGAGTTGTAAAACACTGATCTCTGCCACGTCTCGTGTCTGTGTGTCATTCCCAAGCCTTGCTGCATGGGTGCATGTGAACCATTGTGGCTGGACATCAGGTGCCCACCAAAGCCACTCTATCACTCCCCTTCTCACCTGGACAGGGGACAAGAAATATAATGAAAGGCTCATGGGTTGAAGTAAGGAAAGGGAGAGATCATTCAACAGCTACAGTCATGGACAAAAGAAATCTGACTCAGGGAAATTAGTTTAATGTATTACCAATCAAATCAGAGTATAATAATGAGAGATATCTTAAGTTATTCCTGACTCTACCTCAATCCTGCAAGTGGCAACAGAGGGACAGGGAATGGTGTCAGTTCATCACATGTTGCCTCTGCTGCCCCTTCCTTCTTGGAGGCAGGACTTCTCAGAGTCTTCCCCTGCTCCAGGGTGGGCTCCCTCTCATGGGAGACAGTCCTCCATGAGCTTTTTCAATGTCCTTCCCTCAGGCTGCAGTTCTTCACGAACTGCTCCAGTGTGGATCTCTTATGTGGGATGAAATCCTTCAGGAACAGACTGGTACCACATAGGTCACCCACAGAGCCACAGGTTCTGCCAGCAATCCTGCTCCAGTGTGGGCTCCTCTCTGCACAGAGCCACAGGTCCTGCCAGCAGCTGCTCCAGCATGGCCTTCCCACAGGGTCACAGTCTCCTTCAGGCATCCACCTGCTCCAGTATGGGGTCTCCCAGGGGCTGCAGATGAATCTCTGCTCCACCACGGACCTCCATGGGCTGCAGGGGCACAGTTGCCTCACCATGGTCTGCATCATGAGCTGCAGGGGAGTCTCTGCTGCTGTCCCTGGTGCACCTTCTCCTCCTTCACCGACCTTGCTTGGTGTCTGTAGGCTTTTCTTGTGTGTTCTCAGTTTTGTCTCCAGCTGCAATTCCTACTGTGCAGCAATTTTCCCCCTGTCACTGATGAGTTCAGCCTCGGCCAGCAGTGGGCCCATCTTGGAGCCAACTGGCATTGGCTCTATTGGACATGGGGGAAGCTTCTGCAGCTCCTCACATAAGCCATGCCTATAGTCCTCTGCTACAAAAATCTTGCCACACAAATTCAATACACAAAAATATTCAATATTGTCAAAACTGCAAAATATGCCTTTTTGCATCCAAACACAGCATTCAGGGTTTCAGGCTAAAAGAGAACATCCAAGAAGTGACTATGAAAGAAATTTAGAAGAGATTAGCAAGCGAAGTTATTAGAAAACTGCTCTTGAATTATTTAGTTGGGTATTCTTTTCGTTCATTTCTTCTGCCTACAGAGAGGTTTAGGGAAGGTTCCATAAAAGGGCTCAGGTGTGAAGTAAGAACAGCAAAGAATTTAATTTTTAAATACCTGTGAATAAGGCAACTTGCCTGCTCAGCAAGGGAGGACTGGGTATCTGAGATGGGGATAGGCAAGACTAGCTGTCTCAGAGGAACTCTGCCAAAGCTGGACAAATAGTGACTTAGTTCCTACTTGACTTTTGTGGCCTCCTGTACTTCTGACCTCTTTCTGCCTGGTTTTTAGTCAGTAACTGTGTTAAAGAGCCCAGTGCTGAAAAGTGCAGCCATGGAGAGAGCTTGTAAAATTTTCTAGCAAGACATCTCACGTGACATCCTCTGGGATATTTGAGATATCCATGAGGGACAAGAGGTATGGTATGGACTCAATGGTACACCCATGCCTTCCTAAACTAGATGCTAATGAAAAATGAGGTGTACTGAGATATATAGCATTTATACAGATAGGCAACTGAAACCTCTCTGAGCATTCCTGCTTTCCCTGGTTTACTTGCATGTGTGTAGGTACACACCTCTACTTGGTAGGGTATCAGCAAATAGCATTTTGGGCCTGGTGGGCAACAAACTCACTAGTGACATGATGCTCCTGGTGTCCCAAACTGTGCTGTGCCCAGGACCTGCTGTGTTCAGCCTGGTAGTTCTTGTGAAGCACTTTAGCCTGCCTCTCACTTTATAGTCATCTTCTTGCATGCCCCTACCAGCATCTGCAGCTGTTTTCCCTATCCTAGCCTTTCAGATTGCTGTTATCCTCATTACTTTGCAAGGTGGCACTCAAAAATTGTTGTTATGGCTCTTCAGTTGGGTTTTGTCAGAAGTTATTCCTATCGCCATGTGAGTGCCATTCATTCCCCCCTGCCTCTACATTTCATTTCCCATTTCACAATTTTTACTGCAAAGCCAAATAGTAGGGAGAAAGTAGAGCATAGTAGATGAGTTGTTGAGATAAGACAATAAGCATTTCCAAGCAATGTGCACACACAAGGTTCAGCAGCCAATTAGAGATACAAAATCTGTTCCAGACTGAATCATGCCTCAGCCAACTCCTTTAGCACAATGAGGGAGGGAAAGAAATGTCACAATGGCAAGATTAAGATGTAATTGCAGTAACTTTGAAAATGGTGTTTACAGGCAACGCTTTACTGGAAAAGATACCCTGAAGAGGATATTCTTCTGGAGGGAGTCCTGTCAGTTCCTATCCCACCTAACCACCTGAAAGCACATTCCCTTTTTTTCCATTCTGTCTTTTCATTTGCCTTCCCTTCTATATTTTTTTGTGTTTTGTTTTGGAAGAGTTACTGTTACAGTTGTATACCATGAGCTATGGACCCCACAAATACATCTTTGTGTCTGTAAACCTATTTCATCATCCTTTGTGCAATAGTGAGAACATCTAGTCTCTTTGAGATGAAGACCAGAGAGGTGAATGTAACCATTAGTCAAAGATTTAAATATTCATAAAACCATTTAATAGGTCTCAACTCAGATTTGATTGATCAAAGATAGTCCCACAATGTGTTCATTAGAGAGGCTGAAATCCAGTGTCAGATGTATTAATTTAAGGTAGAACCATCATGAATGGTTTAAATTCAGGTATCTGTTTGACTTGGGCTGTCTCAGTCCACTTTGAGAATGTTAATAATAATCAGTTTTCAGCTATTAGTAAATTATGAGATATTAGACATTATGCAATAAAAGCCATAATCTGGTATCTGATGTGGTGTGATATGACCTTCACCATCGCTGCCAGGGCCACTGACCACTCATGTTTGTTAAGCCATGAAGCAAAGTGTGCAGGATTGTCTCTCTCAGCGGAGGACTTTGAATCAAATACACTCTTAAAAGTTTCCCATGGGGGGATGAGGCACTGCCATGCAAAACCATCTGTGCAGACTTGTCTTTATTTCTGTGCAAAACTTCAGGGACCACCAGTCCCTTCACTCAGGTATTCCAGGCAGGACAGTCTCTTTGGAGTCAAAGCAGCCCTAAACAGAAGTACTTAAATGTTTTGATAGTCAATGCTCCAATGCCTAAGGGGTGCTTGACCCCAGAAGGGAATTCAAGCGAAACACAGGGTAAAATCTGACTTTTCATCTGGGTTCATAAAAGCTGGTGTGATAAGAAATAGATCTTCTAAACTCCAAAAAATTATTTGTTTTTCTCCTTCCTTGATGAGAGGATGCATTTAGCACTTGTGTCAGAATTTCTGCATCTCTCTAGAAAGGGAGATCAAAACTTTCTGGCCCTAAGTTTTATGACTACTGACTTTAACCCAGTAAGAATTAGAACCAGCATAAAGAGTCCTCTGTCTCTTAACCACTATCCAAAACAGAGCCAAAACCATCTTCATCTTTGTGGATTATCAATCATCTTCCTTTAGGACTTCATTTGAAGGAATAACCTGAACCATAACATATTCTTCATCTAAATTAGTATAACCTAAATGATTCCCATCAAAATAGGGGCTTTTGGAACCCACATATTCCATATTCTGACTGATGCCTACAGCCGTTAACTTATTTTTACTGTTAGAAAAATTGTGCAAGTCTAGATATGGCTTCTTCTGGATTGTACAAACTGTCAAGTGGTCTTACACAGAAGACATGTATATACATCCATTCAGCAAACATGAGATGCTCCTGGGTGCTCAGGGAAGTCTTTGTCTGCTGCCTGGAAGATTGTATGTTGACTGGAATAGACTTCCTGAATTAACCTCTTAACTTCATTGACTTGTCATTGAATCGAACTTTATGCTTTGCCAGAAGTTCTTTCTCAATGCATTCCCCCCTGCTCATAGGAAAAATGGAAATAATTCAATGGTTCTGGTTACCCTCTCTTTTCTCCTTGTTTTCTGTGGATGTGAGGCTGCTAATGGCAACACTGTTCTTCATTTTATCCTGCTGAAGACAACTAGGACGAGTTTGTCAAGACTGCAGGATAAACTGTATCTGCTGTCACATCACAGTGTTCGTGTGTCTGCGTGTATTTAATTGTAGTGATAACTTTTGATTTTGCAAAACAGACCCAGCGTTTGACCAATGCAAAGACAATTACAGCATTAGGGAATGCATAGAAAAGTATATGCTTCCACATTTGTGGAAAAAAACACAGGAAATCTCTGGATTTGTATGTCAGTACACAGAAGTGCCTGCACCTCCAGGAGGCTTTTACCTTCTGCTGCTGGTTTTAGCTCCTATCATGAAAGAAGGTATCAGTCAAGACATTTAACTTTAGAAGCATTCACATGGGGGATTTCCAACTGGAAAATTTGTGAGGACAAAAAGTAAGGGCAAAGATGTGACTTTCCAAATCCTGCACCCAAATATTCTACTAGAGTTAAAATTGTTTAAGGTGCATCCAAAACCTGTCACCTAAAGGAGCACACACAGGGCTCTATGTAAATCCTGATTTATCCACACATCCTTGGTGTTACAGAAGGGATGCTGGGCAAGAAATAGAGTCCTAGAAATTATAGGTGCACCTACTTATATCAACCATATATTTTGTAAAATACCAATTCACAGAACCTCAGGGAAACCCTGATCATAGCATAACACTCTAGAATGTTAATGACCATTAAAATTTCTGTATTAGTGCTGCATTCAACAATCTGTCATCCAGCAGGCACTTATGATGAAAGTTTTCCTTGTACTGCTTTAAAAGTGTTGCAATTATATTTGGTGATGTCAACTGGCAGTGGAAGTAAAACTTAATTTTAGCCAGCATAATTTTTGACTGCCTATGCTGAAATGAAGCAGGAGAACTGGTAAAAACCTGGATGCCCTTTTGGTGGCGCCTACTGCAAAGAATTGCATTTCTTTTCCTAAAAAATAAAGCTGAGAAAGGTCCCACCCAGTTGGCTGGGTGCGCTGTAAGTCCCTGGCTCTTTTGGGTACAGCTGGGAGAGGGTGAAACCACAGAGCACTGGGGCTATCTGATGTGCAAAGAGGGAACAGAGAATAGAAAATGAATAGCATCTATTTATAAATGCAGAGTGCATTTGGTAAGCATGAGTCACTTGTCTTTCTGGTTTTGGTTTTTGTAGGGCTACTAAAAAAAAAAGCTGTAAGCATATTTCATTAGTTAATTAATATGTTGATATGTACACCCATGAACAAAACAAGGTCTTGCCTACTCTCACAGTTAAAAGAACAGAGTAAGCATCAGTTTTCTTTCTTTTTCATAGTACAGCAGCATGTTTACATTACCTTAACAGACAGTGGTAGGCTAGGTGAGAAGAACAGGTTTTAAGAAAGGCTTTGAAAGCATAATTGCAGTTAGAGATCAAGAGCTGGCACACCTCTGGAGTGTAAGTATGTGGGCTGTTAGATCTTGGGTCAGATCTGACTTTCACCAGTAATTTTCACACACAGGGACCTGGGGTGGGTGGGGAACACGAGGCACAAGCATAGCCAGGCTTGCCTCCCACTCGACCTGCTGGGCCAGCAGAGCCAGGAAACGATATTGTAATGAGCTGCTGGATGTGCTAACACCACGCTGCCAACACCTCCAGCTGAAGGGATTTGAAAACAGGTCTACCTCTGAGCTTGCCTTCCTGGGTTTGTTTTAGAATTGCTTCAGTTTAGACGTGCTGGTGCTCACCTTGTCTTCTTTTTGTAATCCAGAGCACAAATGTTGCATGTCGCTGGTATTTATAATGTATCATGCAGGAACATGAATGGGGATATGCACTTCTAAGAAGCTGCAATATGCCAGAGTACAACAACTTAACAAGGCTTGCTGTAGGCTCATTTATTCATCAATTTATAAAATCAGTTTTTAGAAAAATAAAACATACTCCAAAAAGCCAAGAAAGCAGACACAAGAACTTCATTATTCAACACAGAAGGCTTTATTTACAATTATACATAAGTATATCAGAAAAAAGGTTTTGAGTTTTATTGCATTTGTATTTTCATTAACATTTCCACTAAATTTTTATCCTTCACTGTTTGAACAAATGTAAATACTTAACATTAGCCTCATTATCATGAATTAACAATAAGTGTAACTGATGCTTTGGATAAAATAACTACAAATAATTCAAGTGCAGTCTAGGTGCTGAACATAGTTTAAAAGTCCAAACCTGCTTTGAGATCAATGAGATTCTACATACAGACAAACATATTTCTGTGCATGTAAAATTTGGCCCTGAGACATTTAAAATCATGGCCTGACTTGCTGGATCACTGCTGCTGGAGCACCACATAGCACTGAACAACAGTTCTAACACAAACACTAACTTACTGACAACGTACTTGAACTCAAATAAAATGAAGCTGAAATGTTAGTACATCAAAAATGACAGGAGCATTGCTGTCGTTGCTTTCATGTTAGGTTCTGGCACAAAAGACATTTTATTATAAAACCTTGGTGTCAGGTCTTGAAACATAGCAGAGGAGATGGTGACAATAACTTCAGCTGTCCTCATGCTTTTTTGCCCATAGGACTCCAGGGATGCCTTCAGTTGTGTCCAATTTTCATCAGACTAGTATGGCAAGAGTATCATATAAGACACCAGCAATAAATGTAGATATGAGAGAAAGGTTTTTTATTGACTAGCAAGCACCACAAGTATCAACTGCATGGGCTGAGAGCAGTCTTTCCCTTGAGTGTCATGCCACCTTCACATCTCCTGCCCTGTTACCTTACATTTCCAGCTCACTGCTGGACAAAGTGTAGCCATGTACCACACAGATCTCATCTTCAAGAATAATCCCTTGGGATTTCTATGACACATCAGCTCTATTGATAGCTACACAATTTTGTCCACAAGGAATATAGGAATAAAACACCAGCACTTTAGTCTGTTGGGTTTCCCCTTTATTTCCAAAGGGTAAGAACACCTTACTAAAGATACCCAGACAAAGATATTGTCCTTTACTAGCAAGACAAACATTTATGTTTAAAGTCCATTGTAGCATTGCTTTCAAACACCTGGCTATGAGAGTCTGGCCATGATTGATTTTCCTTTGTCTCTGCAGCTCTTAAATATGGAGACAAAAGATCCAAGAAGAAATCTTAGAAAGTTCTGGGCTTAGGCTCTTGTTCTGAGTTTAATAAGTCCATGGGAAAAGAGACCCCACAAAGCTCAATATCTGCCCCATTGACCCTCAGAATAAAACATGGAATTGAGATCAAATGAAAAAGTGAACCATTTATGCAGATGGCAGTGTTTACTACCTGTCTACAGGTTGATGCACCTCATTAAACAAATTGTTGCACAAATTTCCTTGTGGCAGGTGGTTTATCAGTAAAGAATTGGGGCTACCTGCTTTCATTTGTGTGCTTTTATAGCAAGGAAGTGGAACCCTCTGATGTTTGATCAGAATCATTATCTCAGTCTTTCCTGTTCTGAAGCATTCTGGAGTATTTTCTCTTGGCCTGTCAGGTGAGATCATTTTCTAACGGAGGCCTTGGGCAGAACACAGGCTGCTGTTTAAGCAAGAGCCAGAAAGAAAAGCACACAGGAGGCAACAGGAAGGGATGTGGAGAAGGCTGGGAGTTTGGGAGTGGTTCAGATTAATAAACAGATGTGGAGCCAAATGTTGATGAGCTCCATCAACATAAGAATGACCGTGGTGTATCTATAAGCCACCTCCATATAAAATGCATAAACCACCTATTTTAGTAAGTCTTTTATAAAATTTCTGTATTACAGTTAGTAACTTTACATAATTAATTTCACATTCAATGCAATTCACATCTCTGAATAGAGGACAGAGAGCAGTTCTATTGCAGCAGGCTCCATTCCTTGAAGGAACAGAGAGAAATATTGCAATGAGAGCATCCAGAGCACAGCATGAGCTCAAAAGTGTTGTCATTCCCAGCCTGTGCTCAGAGACAGAACATCAGCAAACAGCTTTCATTTGTCTTGCAAATTCCAGAAGAAAAGAAGTAACAAGTTGCATAAATGGCAGAACGTAGACTAAAATCCAACTGCACCTCAACTTCAGTCTGCTTGAATGCAATTTAAGATTTGTAACAAGTTTCAAATAAGGTTCGTTGAAAGTGTAGTTTCCATGGTGGCCTCTTTAGTGATGTCAGAAGTGTGGACCTTTGCAAATGTCAGTTTATTTGGGCTAGTGAGTTGGTCTTCTCAAAATGGAAAAGCATACTGAATTCCGTAGCATGTGGATGGACTGTGCCTTGAATCATACCTTTTGTCTCTGAATTTTAACATGCTGCTTGGCTGAAATTTCAATTAAACATTAACTACCTCTGAAGTCTTCTGTTACCTGTATTGAAATAAAATCAGAATTCAGCATGTGATGAGGTAAGTCATCATCTTCAAAATCTCTCTTTAATATAGCATACTTTTCACCATCATGTTTCTGCACTTTTTTTAAATAAGTCCAGATGCTTCCCTAGATGTCAGTCTACCCTTGATGTGACTATAATTTCTCTTTGTGGGCTAGGTATGTTCAGGAGATGTTTAGACTAATGTCACAGTGATACACAGTGGAGAGAAAGAAGTGAGAAACCCTATCCAGTATCAGTCAGAGTGGATTCTCTGAACTTTAGATAGGTGTATGTCCTGGAAGAGCACAGGAATCTGCAGCTGTGAGGCCTCTCTCTCAAAGAGGTACTACAGGATTCTTCTTAGAAGTTTACCAGCCTTGACAAAAATATCAATTTAAAACAAGATTCCAACAATCGTGTTGTCTTTTTTGAAATGAAAATAAATGTTGTTCTTCCCGATGCCCTCTCCCAAGTTAAGAGCATCCTGAAAGATTAAGGCCTGGAAGAGAATTTGAAAACATTAGGGAAACTACCTGGACGATTTCCAACAGAACAACTACTGAATTTTCTAGTACATAAAAAATAAGAAGATCTAAATAGGTAATTATTCTGAACTCTTGAAATCCTGAGGAAAAATTACTGCTGAGGACTGAGCCGCTAGTGATTACTTACTTATTTTAATTTCTTCGATCTGCATATGAAATAGGAGCCCATGAATGCCAGGAACAGCACAGAACCTGAGATCAGTAGTGCCAACTGCAGAATGTTCAGCAGCTGGACCCGATTGGTGACTTTATTTCTGAACATTTCTGCTTTCTCAT
Organism: Pseudotriccus pelzelni; assembly: GCA_035584735.1. Classification (NCBI taxonomy): domain Eukaryota; kingdom Metazoa; phylum Chordata; class Aves; order Passeriformes; family Tyrannidae; genus Pseudotriccus; species Pseudotriccus pelzelni. Next base: position 9,904,425 of record JAWMRA010000041.1, read on the forward strand.
CCCCAATAACGGCAGACTGAAACAGTATAAGAAAAATGTCAGTGAAAGGTGCATATGTGCAAGCCCTCACTTGCTGAACATATTCTTGGTGTGTGCAAATCACAGCATGAGTTTTAATTACGGAATTTCAGGACATGAAGACTGAAAACACTAGGTAATTTTTTGTTTGTTTGTTTGTTTTTAAACAGTGAAGAGTAATAAAGATAAAACATACTAACCTCATTTAGCCAAAGAATTGGAAAAATATAAGGGCTTTTAACTTTTGATAAAGCGCTGAAAGGAGAAAATAAGTACAGCACGTTACTTTTACTTTGCTACGTAAGTCTCTACTTAATTTTTTTCTTCTCCTCTAACTATATTTCTGACTTCCACATGTACCTTTTTAACATTGTACTGGAGTGAAAAAAAAAAATTCTACAATTAATAACAACCATTTTTCATACTGGGCAACCATCTCTTTCTGTCTAATCTTCCATATGTGGGCAGTCAGAAGAAACGCTGGACACAGCAAGGTCTGGTGTTCACCCACCAGATGTACAAAATCCCAAGGGCATGTCTATCCGTGTACATTTGGGCCAACAAAGAAAAAAGAAACCCAATGATTCTTGTGATAAAATCCATCTAGTGACAGGGAAAACATAAACTCTCTCTCTCTCTCATTGGATTTGTTACAGAAAATACATTTTGTTTACTACGTTATGCTCATGGCCTCCATTTGGGTTTTATAAGAATTTATTTTTAAGAACATGTTGCCTTATAAGCTTCTGTAGGGAAATGTGTTAAATGTGTTAAAACACTATAAAATAAAAGTTTGCTCTTTTGCTGAAATTTACGTTCTCTGAAAAGCCATGACTGAAATTTTTGGAAGAAAATGAACAGGTTTATTTTTATTCCTTCTTCTCCTAGACATTCCTACTGACACTCTCATAACTAATCATCTCTCTTGAAAAAACACCTTTAAAAATAAAATAATGAAGTAGCACTTACTCAATTTTTGGTGCAGGCTTCACAAGAAGGTTTACTTGCAGCCTTTTTGCAAATTGTAATGTGAAACCAGTGATCTAAAACCAGAAGAAAAAAAACAACCAAACTATTAATTTAAAATTTTTAATTGGATGCCAAAGCCTAGGATATGGACTGTGTCAATAAGCACTTTGGGATTATTATTTTATTCTTATGTTTTGAAGGATTATTTTTTAAGGAAATTTTTATGTTTCTAAGGGTCTCTCATTTAAGTTCTAGTTTTGAGGGTTTACTATAGTTACTTTTGTAATTTACATTTAAAACCGAAGGCAAACTAAAAGAAAAGTTAAAAATACTAAATAAGTAATGAAATGTTTCATTTTTTCCACCAGAAATCAGTTGAATTTTCTTTTTTAAAATGAAGGATGTTTAACTTACATAGGGCAGAAAACAAACTTTTCGTACTAGAAGAAACTTATCTATATAAAGGTCAAATCTGTTCTTTATCTCCTTCTTCTACTTTCTATCCTCCATAAAAATAAGATAGGGTATGATATCTGATTTAGGAAAATCTGGTTGATGTCTCTACCCCAAATAAGGTGAAACAAAGATTTAATTTAATATCTCCTCATTGAAGTTACATAGTTTAACTGTCAAATTATATGACTAAAAATATTTTAGTGAAAAATTCTTAATTTTTCATTCAAATTGAGAGCAAAATAAAATTTTGGAACCTTAAAATTCATCACACAATTCAGAAAACTTTGGTAAATACATTTATACGATCTGAATCACTGGGGCAGAAATACAGGTAAATTTGAAAGCAATCGAAATCAGAGCCGCCATAAATTCAATCGGTTTGGGAGCTCTGTTGGACAATCCAAGTCACAAAGACTATATTACATCTTTTCTAGATCAGTCTATTCAGAGTTCTAGCAGTTGAAAATAAATTGATCTATGTTTACTTAGTTTCAATTGAGATAGTAATTATCCAAAACAGGCTAGTAATAGCAAATAAAAAAAAGAAAACAAACCCCCCACAAAAATAACAACAACAACAAAATAAACAAAAAAACCCAAAACAAACAAGTGTAGAGGAAGCAGAACTTTCACAGAATATAATTTTCTCAAAGTACTTGAAGGTCAAAGATATCTACAGCATACGTCACAGTTTGAAGAATCTATTTAATCCCACATTCCCAATAAGTAAAAATCAGAACTGGTTTTCCAAATTTTGAAGGTCAGAATGAGATACAGTTCTGCTCTAAATTTTCCCTGTTAAAACCACACTACTTTGTGAGCAGATCTTACAAAAGCAAGCATGACAATATTGCATCTTTTGCTCATACCTGTGGTAAAAGGTCAACTCTACTACTATTCAATTTAAACATTGCAAGTTTACAGAGGTATAACTATTAAATACTTGGACTTACAGGCTCTATGTCTAGATATGTCTCATGCTCCTTTTCATTTGGGCTCAAGCCTTCCACGTCATGCAATATAGAATCACTTGCATGAAGAAAATGAGGAAGAGAGATGAATACCGGTCTTTCTGTTTGAAAAAAACCAAAGAAAGTCCCTTGAATCATTAAGCCTTGTTATGGTGATTATCTTTTGAGGTCATTTTCCAGACAGTTTCGTTATATGGATTTACAATCCTGATAAAAATATTAACAGCCTAATCCCCCCTACTCAAAAAAAAAAAAATTACAGCATTTCTGTGATGCTTTTGTCATGAGGAGATTTTGCATGGTGAAATAAACTGTAACCACAAATCCTTCTTGTCTGTGTCTACACTGTGGAGCTGGCAGTGCTACCAGTTTCATGCTGAAGTGAGGATATGACTGTCACTGTTTCCCCCACCTCCATGATCTTGTTTCAGCTTGAAGGGACCCTATGCCATCCACTCCGCACTGAACACAGCCAAGAGTGTCCCTCAGTCTCTGAATATGTATGTAATTCTGCACATACCCACCCCCTGCCATGTGTGAATTACCGCAAATGCAAGGACTGTGACTGCGTCTGGCTTTTATACAGTGCCCCTTCTTTCTTTTCTCTACACAGATTCCTGCAGTTTCAATGTACAGCCTGTACTATCACAATTTTACATTGCACTATGCAAAATACAGAAGTTTTATGGTCAGCATTTTGGAAAATGAGGCTGCAGAAATGTGAAGAGTCTCACAGGCAGTTTGTGCAAGAATTCACGGACTAACACAAACATCCCGGATGTTAGAGTAACACCTCAGTTACAGGACACGTTCTTTCTCCCCAGTTAAACGGAGTGTTTGGTACTGCTGTGCCATACTTGCTTTGCAGGCACTGATGTCTAGGACTCCAGCTAACGTGCAGTTCTGTGATATGATTGGATCTGTACAGAAGCAATAATTATCTGCCACTTCAGTTGGTGATGCAAATGCTTCACGAGGAACTGTGAAACGATAGAGGGTGATTCCCTTCACGTTCTTTTTGCCCTGGAAAACTCCGTAGATTGATCTGAATACAAAAGAGGAGAAGAATGTTTCAGTCATTTTGGATTAAAAATCTGAATTCATGGCAGTACTCTGGAAAGATCCCCCAACTGTCTCCCTCTTAAAAGAAACAAGTACCCAAGGGAGCCAATGACCCCATAACTGTGTTCAGCAGTTTGTAGGAGTGTTCCTCTGTAGTGGAGAATATTTTCCGCCTTCACAAAGGGTTGTAGAGGCTCGGAGGTCAGCATGACAATACACAAAAAGACAGACAAAACTTCTGATACTAATAATAAACAATACAGACAAAACTAACAACTAAATTAAGATCTCTTTTTCCTACATACTTCTACATCTGCTGCCATTATGAGGTTTTTGAAAGTTTTTGGACTACAGTAGAGAAGTAAATCAGCTCTGCTATAGGTTTTTGCAGACCTAATGATAATCTAACATTTACAAAGCAGGCAATATCCTGCATATAACTTTCTTCCATTGCATATGAATCAGAATATCACTTAAGCTTCTTTTTGCTAATTCATTATCAGCTGATACAGAGATATGGTTGTTACACAATAAGGTAACCAGAACAGCAGTACTTTGTATTGCAGCCAAACAAAAGAAGGGTTCTGGGTTTTGCAACATGGACAGAACCATTTTCCCTGACCCTGTTTTGGCAGGACCTTAGGGTAATTGTTACCATCCTTATTGTTGATAAATTCTGAGAATTAAAAGGCCAGAGGGGTCTCTCAAACTGTGTGCAATTGATCCAAAGAATTTTATCATTTCTCCTCTACACAGAATTTCCTTTTCCATGGCTTGTGCAATGTTTTCCAGTTTGGGGACACAATCGCTACGCAAAAAAAAGAAGAACTTTAACTTCATGTAAAAACACTGATCTTTGAAAACAAACACTCTGCAAAGCAAATGGTCTACTTCAAACCAAGAAAAAAGGATGTAGTTGTTTCCAGGCAGCAAAGTAAACAAAGGGGTTGAACCTCCCAAAGTAAATACACTGTGATGCACTTTCAGTCTTTTAACATTGCTTTCAGTGATCCCACTGGAGAACTCAGGGACATTGGATAGCCACAGCAGAAGCAGCAGGCTTAAAAGTCATCAGTCTGGGATGTACTAAGCAGGCTGGTTTGTTTGTAAATACATAAAAATAAGATATGTAAAAATATCCTGTGAGAAAACAATTTTAAATATCTAATGAACGAGAGTAAATCCTGTTCTGCATAGATAATTTTCTCCAGAAATGCCAAAGATGGACCTCACTGGACCCTGCTGTACCTGTTGCATTCTCAGACCAAACAAGGAAGGTTATGATCAAGGCAGTTACAGATTTCTAACAGCTCATAACAATGTCAGATTTTCCTGAATTATACATGTGTAACTGGCTGAAATAAAATACACTGTAAATATCTTGCTGCTTGATCTTATAAAAAAGTGGTTGGAATCAGGATCCGAATCATGGGCCCAGCTCATGACTTTACTTATGTTTAGATGAAATGTTTATGTGGCACTGCCTCAGTGACCTGAGCCCAGGCACAGCCACCACAGCCACCCTCTGAAATGAAAGAGCACTCAGTGGCACATGCAGGTGAGTACACAGTCCAGGAAGGGACCAGCCTACCTGCAAATATCAGAGGAGAAGAAGCGTAGTACCTGATTCTTCTTAATAAATGGTGGGAATGATGCTCCATCTGTAAACAAAATAAATTTTAAAAAAAGGCTGGAAAGCAATTCCACTTAGAAGACATGATTTAATTTCTTGCTCAATACTCAGCTGTTACTTTCCTATAAACCTGTGAAAAAGGTAAACAAAATGAGTCATTTATGGGGAAAATGTTTATGTAAGTTATTGCCCAGTTACAGGCACTCCACAGATAAGATTTAATTGTTTTTGAAAGTGAGCCAAGTTATGGCAGCTTTTTTTTTTTCCCCAGATGTGAAGCTCTATGATCAAGTCCATTAAAAACAAAGGATATTTAAAAAAAAACAAATCCTGCTTAATATGAAGCCCAGTACCTGTTGCCACTGCTTCAAGGTTTAAGCAGCCTATAGACCTAAACCTTCCTAGATATTCTTGGTTCACCTGCAGTCATGACACAACACTTACAAGAAACACAGCTTCAGACTTCAACACTGCCTGTTTAACAATCAAACCTTGTTTCACCAAAGATTGCTCAAATTGACCTAGTCTTTCTAAACTGAGATCCTCTCTAAAGCTAATGGAGAGAAGGAAGCACAATACACGTCACACCATAGTAGACATGCAAAATAGGTCAGAGAAGTAGCAAGTTGGTGTTATGTTTCCCTCCATGCACTACGAAAAGAGTTCAGACAGTTCAGATGTGTATTTCTGCAGAGCAAGCACCCAGAGTTATGTAAGGGGTCCCTCTGCCATTTTCCCTATTAAGGTGTTGTAACAAACCTTTAACCGGTGTGTTTGTTAATTCTTGCTACAATGCCTGTTTAGTTGCTTAGGCAGCAGCCATAACAAAGGGACTGAAAACATCTGTGATGCCTTTGAATCTAGCCGGCCAGAGCAAGAAAGCTAAATTACATACTGCCACTTGCCCACTGCTGACAGAAGCACTTTTTCTTAAAGAAAATTCAAGATCATCCTAAACACACACTCTAAGTCTTGGCAGTCTTACAAGGTTGGCAAACATGGAGTCATTTCAAGCCCCAAACAAGTATATTGTTCAACGTTTTTGTCTATGTATTTTCTCGTACTGTACATGCTGAGCTTTTGTGTGAAAGCTCACAAGATAGGCTGAAATTCTCACACTTAGAAGACTATTTAAACCTGCTGCATCTCTAAACGCATGGTCTCTCCTAAGCAGCCACACTGAATGCTCTTGTAAACTGTGCAATAATCTTTGCTAATAAGGAAAAGCTTCATATTTTCACAGTACTGGAGTACTTATTCTGGTTAGCTGAGTATGTTTATTTTTAACCATGGAAGAAGAAAAAACAAAAAGCTGACCCTAGGTAAAAAAAAGACTTCAGGCTCCATAAGAGAACCTAAAAAAATACTGTTTCTTATAAAATTAATTGCATGGTTTAATAAGGAACTAATCCTTTGTGACTCACAGACTTTTGAAAGATCAGATTCTTGTGACGTATTTTAAATACTTCAAAATAACTTACTGTATGTGCAGGGTTAGAGGGAAAGTTATCTATGCCAGGTAAAGCAGAATGGAAAACAGGAAAAAAAAACCCAAACAGTCCAACCCAAAGCCTGCTTGTTCTGATACTTGCTTACTGAAGGCCTAGAGCTCTCTGCAAAAGTCTCCACCGAGACATCTGCCAGCTTCAGCTCCACAGATTGTGTCCTCACAGTGATGCTTTCACTTACCAAAAAGAAAAATATCACCTTGAAAAATGTACCTTAAACAACTCACCTGTTTTCTTATGCATACCAAAAGCAAATTTAAAAATACTCCTCTGTAGTAAAACTTTCCCAATTTAAACTACTTTTCTTCTTCGTCCCTTTTCACTTTTTAGTGGCCTACAAAGCATCCATCTGACAGCCTTCTCCCTTGTTACCTCAGTTTCTTTACATAACTCAGGACATCCATTATGGCACATTTATTGAAATTTTCAATAGTGTAAATGAATGTGCATTATTCAAATCCAAAGATCATTTTCAACTGCTATAGCAAAGGAAAAGATTCCTAGTTATATTGTACTACGCAGATAATTAGTGTTAACAAGAGAATTGGATTATTTTCTTGTGACTCTTCCACATCTACTCTAGATGTAAAGACTGTGTGCACATGTCCATGTAAAATAATGTACAGTAACATATAATATATACTTTAACAGCTACACACATATGCATATATCATTGTAGTAGTACGTATACATATATAAAGATCCTTAATTCACAGAATATAGAACTGCCAAAGCCCAGGGGAATTAATTTAATTATCTCATTATTTCCTAGCAATATCAAGAAAAGTGTTGAAGTTTTAGAAAGCTTTAATAGCTCACCTGTGCCATTAACCATATCACAGTGACCTTCCCAGTATGAAAGCGTCCTTTAAGATAGAAAAAAACAGTCATGCTGCATGTAGTATATTATACCATGTAAGCAATTTAATTACCTCTATTGCTAAATATAACTTTCCAGTATAAGCCTGACCTGTTAGCAAAGGAACGGATAGAGATGTTCATTTATTCAGATAAATTGTAAGATGCATTAGAATAGGATAAAAGGAATTTAGCTACTTAAGCATGCAAGATAGAAACAAGTACTTATATCAAAGAATCAATTACTGTCTTATATCCAACCCTAACAGAACTGTTAATAGCTGAAAGAAAGAGATGGTTTTACTAAGCCCAGGGCTTGATCTTGTTTCCCTTGAATTGTTGAAGAATTTCCATTTATCTATAGCTCTTCATGAATCGAGGCTTAAAAGCCATACCTTGAAAATATATATGGGTTTTTTTAATCTACATTGCTATGATACCTTCTGTTTTTATAGCTTTCAATTATTGCTGTTTTTTTAATATCTTCTGTCCCAGTATAGACTTTGTAAGGTCCATCGCTTGTCCCATTATACTGTAACAGACACAACAAGAAGGAACATCAGTTAGAAATATTGAAAAAAATGGTAGCATTGGCAGATTTTATTTCCTCAGAGCAGCTGCCTTAAGTTTTATTCAGAGAATGATAACTGAAGGCATTGCCTCCTCATTGGTTTCACTTACCGGGTAGAAGACTCCCAGAACTGGGTTCACGGCGATGGGGATGCTGTTTAAGAAGGGATCTGTGTATCCCCACAGTATTTCTTTTACTGTTCTGTTCTGCAGCATGGTTGACTGAGAAGATTTAATCCAAGTGTTTAATAATATTTGCATAAAAGGGCCTGGGTACAAGGCAGATGCAGCCTACAACAGCAACACAATCAATGTTTAGCATCAAATTCTGCATGTGCTTTGGATAAAAAACAGAGAGACTGACTCCAAGAAATCTCTGGCAAAGCCAGTTTCCAGATTTCCAGCTCACTTGAAGTTAAGTTTCTGCATAGTACTGACACTCCTTAACAAAAAATTACTGGGCATAAGTTACATAAGCAGAAAATTTTTCTTGATTGATTACACGAGTTCACTAGATCATCTCTCATCACAGAATCACAAAACAGTTGAGGTTGGCAGGGACCTCTGGAGATCATCTGCTTCAACCCCCGGCTCAGGCAGGGCCACCAAGAGCTAGCTGCCCAGCATCATGGCCAGATGGATTCTGAACATCTTCAAGCGAGAACTGCAGAAAAGGTTGGATCAGATGATCTTTGGAGGTCCCTACCAACAAGGGCTCTTCTATGATTCTGTGATTGTTGCTATGGTTCTATTCTGTATTTACATCATGTGTCTCTATACTCCGCTCCTCACAGCAACCCTGAGCGCTCACAAGCAGACACTACAGAGTTAGTGCAAGACAGTCAGGCAATACAACCTTAAGATTTTATATCTATTTGTTAATACAGTAATAGAGCTCTCCTCAGTGTATCTGACACTCACGTCACATGAGTTTATGGAGAGGGAATTTATCCTGTGACAGTTTCATTATTACTAATGCTCATCCCATTCCTGGAAGCGTTCAAGGCCAGGGTAGATGGAGCTCTGAATACCCTGGTCCAGTGAAAGGTGTCCCTGCTAATGGCAGTGGTTTAGAACTGGATTGTCTTTAAGGTTCCTTCCAACCCAAACCATTCTACGATCCTATGAACTTCTTCACTACTTCCTGCAGGACCTCAGCATTTGGATCTGGACATTATGGTTTTGTTTCTTTACTTACAACAACAGCAAGGTTGAGGCAGGTGACAGTATCATTTTCTGTCCCAACAGACAGGTCAGGTTCAAAGCGAGCGACATTAGGCAACATGTAAGATATTGTGCCATTGCCATCTTCCGTGATATTTTGTTTGGGCAAATATCGCACACTGGAAATACAAAACACAAACACAGAATATTTTTAACCTTTGACTTTTGAGAAAACACATAACCACACAAGTTGATGAAAATTTTTGTAAGATGAATGTTGAGTATTTTATAACCATTTCTCAACTTTTCGTGTGAACATCTGTAAAAGTTTTGTTTTCTGCAAAATATTTTTCTTTTGAAAATATTTCTTTAGTGCCAAATGCAATATTTTTCTTGATATCAAAATGAAAACAAATATGTATTTTATATTTTTGTGTCATTAATGTACCTTGTATATTTTTATATTTTATTTTAAATTAATTATGTTTTGTCGCATTTTTCCATGAGCTAATTCATGGTTGCATGTAATTAGAAGGGGGTGACACAGGCTCGTTGGTAAATACTCTTAAGTTTTGATCTGATAGGCATGTGTTGCAACAAAAGAGATTACAAATTAAACTCATAATACCACTTAGATAACATTTCATATGCACATAGAGATTTATAAGCAGCTCTTTCATCCCCACTGAGATTGTCTTAGACATGCCCTGTCATCAGATCTCTAAGATACAAATCTCTGCTGCGGTTCTACCTTTAGAGCAACTCTTCCAGTTCCTATCCTCTTGCTGACTGCTGTATAGGGATGGCAGTCAGCAGGGATCAAATCACCTAGCCTATGCTATGCATCCAGAAAGCTTATCTCAGTTCAGTTCCAGAAGGGATCTTCAGAATACTCCATCAGATCTTCCAGCCTGAGTGTAGGGGGTACAAAAGATACTGCAAACATTTTTCCATGGTACAGATGTGGTCAGTTCAGGTGGGTCTTCTCTGAAGAGCAGCTGGATTTGGCTTCTCAGAATTGGTTTGTGTGCATATGTTTTAATTAATGGCCTAATGTGTAAAGCACCTACCAGAAAGTTGAGAGATTTTTCTTTCTGATTAATGCTACTTCTAACTGGAAACAAAAGACCTAGAACAAGATTTCCCAACAGAATCAGGGGGACAGTTGTGTTTTCAAGTTTTTCTACACTATAATAAATTATTACTTATTTAAATGGAGAGAGAGAGACCCAGTGTCATAGTTATTCAGGTAGACTAAATATCCCAGGTGACATGACTGCAGCCGTGAGAAGAGCCATAGGCATAATTTTCTACTTAGTCTTATCTACAATTCTGGCTGAGATCTGTCCTTGAGAAAACAGGCACTATGATCAGCACCAGCATAAAACATTTTTGTTTGGTGGGAATTCACCATCTGCAATAGTTCTTAACTGGTTGTTTTCCTAATTCCTGTGTAATGATTTCCTCTGTCTCCCCAGGTATTCTATGAACAAAGAACTCTCTATTTCCAATGAGAAATAAATAGGCTTTTACGCATCAAAGCACCTAGGCTGTATATGTTGCAATGGATAACTATCTTGCAAATATAATATACATCCTCAAAGATATCGAGAAAGAAATATCCTCTCATCATAGGAAGGTAATTTCCTACCAAGAGTGCCAGGGATAGCTAGATATTGCACTTAATAACTCAGGAAGCATCAACTAGTCCTATGTCAACATCACATTTAAAATAAACCAAGTAACTACAAGTTTCCTTGAATGTGGGAGGACTGCTGCATCTAGGCTCTAGCTACTACAATCAGAAAGCGAAATGCTTTTCTGAGGGAAAATCTGAAAAGGAAAAGCTACAGATTGAAATAAGTCATATAGGAGGAAAAAAAGCAAACCACATTATTAAAATAAGTATGAGTGATGCATGGGCGATAAGATAATCTCTTGGGTTTAGGGCATCTGGCATATTTTCTTCTATGTTTAAAGCTGGCAAAACCAGAAAAGGAATAAATGCAGCTGCCTCTGTGTTACTGTGACTAATAAGCGATAGTTTTTCACAAGAGTAAGCTTCATATCCAATTACCTATTTCTGTTTGTGTTTTCCTAATGTGAGACTCAACCACAGAAAGTATCTGGGATTGCTGTGTGTAGCTGCAATTTAGGCATTTTTGTGAAGTCTGACTAAAGTGTGATGCTCGAATTTAAAAAATAAATTTTAACTCAGCAGAACTTTCTCTGACTTTAGCAAAACTTCTGATATGATGTCACATATTCAAAGGTCTTTTCTTACCTGTATGTGTAAGGTCCTCTTTGTTCAAGTTTTGGACGAGCTCCTTCATCTAAAACTTCTGAAGGATTTAGCACATGGAAAATCCAAAATTCTCTGTAAACTGAGCTTCCTGGCACAATCCAATTTTGATAAGCAGTGGTACCATTTACAATGACAGCTTCCTGAAAGTACAACAATCAAAGGTAAAATTAACCACAAAAAAAAACCCCAAGTGACAAGTAGCATTTACTTTATGAATTATTGTAGAAGATTCCCAAAGAAACAGAAAAAAAGCACCATTATCATCAATATGAGGCATACAGCAGAGTTGGCCAACATCTGAAGGCAGCCTGACATTCCTGCTCAGTGAGAGTACAAGTGAATCCCCCTAAAGCAAATGACCACAAAGCTGATATAACTGCTGCTGTACTCAGCAGCAAAACTTTCCTATTGCTGTGGTGGGGCATTGCCTCAAACACTTGATAAAGCCACTGATTATTTATAAAGAGAAAATCTTTGAGTGATTGAATGACACTCAACTTATATTTTATAACCCAAGGTTATAGATTTCATAAACTACTTTTCCTACATTTGCAAATAGCCCAAGGGAGGAAACTAGAGTTACCTCTGAGAATTATTCGGGTACTAGATAATTATACACCCAGAGAAGTAAAATAGTGCTCCTGAAGGACTGTTTTTTTGTCAGAAAACTTTCATCACTAAAACTGAGACTTCACAAGAAATCTCTCTAATTTTGGTAACATTTTGTCAGGAAAGTTTCCCAGGTCTAGGGAATTTAGCGAATCTTGTCCTTACAGCTGTAAGGACAAAACAGCACATCAGGAACCACACTAGAGGAACCAATAGCTTTAAGTCTGTGGCATTCAGCCAATTCAGCCTTCAGGACTGTACAGTGAGGAGTTTGAAAGTATGCTACCTGCAGTCAGGGGAATGCCTGCTTTGCCTGGTCTGCATCAGGCAATCCTCTTCTATAAGATTTTCCCAAAGTTTTAGGATAGTGTAGTTTTTCCCTTTGGTGGTAAAAATTCAGAAAAGCTTTTTCAATAGGAAGAAAAAGCTACACTGCCTGTCTCTGACATAAAACATGCCTTTTTTTTTTTTTTATTAGAGTGATTCAGTATGAATTAGTTAATTTGAAGAACTTGTGAAGTCCCAGGAATTAAAAGGCTCTAATTTCTCTAGATAGCAAGGAAAGACATTTTTATTCAGAAATTGCTATATTTTCTTTCTAGTTTAAGTTTATGCCTCTAAAGTTTGCTTAGCAATCACTGTAAAGCACTGGGCTTGCTGTCTAAATATCTGCTATAATTTATGTGCAAAAAGGGAAGGAAACCTTGCCACAGCAATTGTGTTACAATCCTGAGGCCTTGCATTCAGCCCTGACAGTTAAAATTCTCTTCAGCCTTGTTTTGAAAATCTCAGAAGGTCAAAGACTCTATCACAGCTGTGATCCAGCATGGGATAGATCATGTCCTTGATGAAGAGGCAAAAGCTTATGTGATTCAGAAATCACTCTTGCAGTTTTCACAGAGAATTGCTCGAAGAATCTGGGAGAAGCAGGCTGATACAAGGGCTCAACTCTGTCTGCCTGTGATCTGTACTCGGCAGGGTCCTGAGATGGGGACAGAGGTGGGATTTGACCTCCCACCTCTGTGTAACTGGGGTAGGCAATGGTTAAAGATTCCTTGCAGCTATATGGTCAAGAGGACAAACTGATCTCTCTGGAAGACAACATTCAGGAACAGAGGTGAATAAATTTTCAATCTTGTGACAATAGATCTATATAATAGATCTTAAAGTGGTCTTACTTTTTACAAGTTTTCTTCTCCATCCTTTCCCCTTCCCCTTATAAGTCTCTGCCAGGAGTTAGAGCAGATCAGAATGACGTGCTGACTCTGCCACTACACTCTGCCAGGTCACGAGTCACTGTGTGGATTTGCAGCCCACCACTCACTCTGTACTAATGCACTGTGAACACCTGCAGGATGCTCCGACTACAGCTGATCCAACCTGACAGTACTGCAGCCAAAGGGGCAAGTGGCTCCTGCAGTCCCCAGTACCTGATCTATGTGTCTCCCTCTTCCTTTTTCTCATTCCAGCTCTCATTCCTCAGCGTTTTCTCCCTATTGGACAGTAGGAAGATTATTTCCCTTTTTTTTTTCTTTTTTTCTTTGTTCTGTGTTACCTTTCTACCAGTTAGCTATTTGGCTCAGGGGTCTGTGTAGGGGGAACCAGAGTTAAAACAAGGGAAGCAGAAGGACAAAAGAGGGAGGGGGAGGAAGGGAGCAAGACCATTATTTTCAGTGGCATTCAGCCATTATTGTTAATAACATTCTCCCACAAAGGAGGTGGGTTTGATTCTCTGTCACATACTTTGAGAGTGCCAATGGTGAGTTAAGGTGGAAGACAGCCTAAAGCTCTGTCCTTATTCATGTCTTCACTTAATAAAACTAATATCCTCACACCAGCAAGTCCTTGGTTTTCACTGTTTGATCACAGGTGATCCATCTCTAGATATTACTCCTCTCTATGGCTGGTCATTTGTATATTTCCCTATTAACACTGCTATGCTGTGTTATGAAACGTTGAGGAATTTTGGAAAGTGATTTGCAACTGATAGTACAAAACACTTCTCAACTCCTTATTCAACCTGCATCAGCTCTAATATCTTACAGAGTAGTTAATTACTGTTAGCAAAAGTAGCCATACAGGATTTAATTTCTACACAGCCAAGTTCATATAGTGACCTAAGTGCGCAACACTGAGTGAAGCCAGTGCAAATCTTAACGCCTTTTTGTTTCTGATATAATTTTCTCCCCACTTGATGTGGGTCAATTAGCAATATACAAATTCAAAGGACTGCTGAGCAGTCAGCAATAGAAGCTTGCTGTACTTTGAATTTACACTAAACTCAGCCATCAGGATTTCTGACACAGAAATAAAAAATTTAAGACAATTCTGTCCTGATGAAGGATCTGGTCAGATGGACAAAAGATGACATTTTTCTGGGAACTGAGAGATGCCACAAATACTTTTGGCTGTAACAAAATTGTCATTAGTTTATGTGTTGTATATGTCAGTCTGCCTATGTAAACTGAAGGAAACAATACAATTGTGTAAAACTGAACAAGTTAGGCTCCAGAAAAGCATTTTGCAGCTGGAAGTAGGAATAGCCATTTATTACTTCTTAAGTGATGATTATTAGCTCATTATTAGCCTTTCTATTCAAGCTTTGTTGGATCAAAACTTTTACTACTTTTTCAGTATTTGATATTAAAAAGTTAAGGGAGCCAATCAAGTTTGTAATTGGTAATTCAGGAATATGTGTAGTTAGATCACTTATGTTCTGCTGAGAGCTAGAAGCTGCCTTAGCTTCATTAGTTTGCATAAAGAAGTGGCATACGAATGTCATGAACACTGTTTTAAATTAGAAGTGTTTCCAATGCCTCTGGTAGCTGATAAGAGATAATCTGGCCAATCACAGATAAAAGATATATGTAGACAAACAGATGACTGAACATAATAATAGCTAAAATGGATAGCCTTATTTCTAAAAATAACTGAGACTAACCCAGGGCAGCACTGAGGCATTGTGGCAAATCATACACCCTTCTGTATTATCAATTCACCAGGAATTCAATATATTAAGTATTATGGTGTAACTTCTGTGAAACTCCTGAGCTCACTTACTCAGAAAGCAGAAGATCTTAGAGAAGTGGTGATAAAGATTTTTCTGGCAAATGAATTTGTTACCAATACCTTTGAGTGGTTAAACCTAGCTGGAAACAAAAGTTGATAAGCTGACAAAAACAATAAAATCATAACTGGAGTGATGGGAACTTTTCCTAAATAGATACTATTGTTTTAAGGAAGGAAAGGCAAAAAGGAGTAACTGAGCCATGTCAAAATATCTTCATTCAACAATATGAGATGCAATTTTTCTGATTTGGTGTTTTGAACTCACTTCTTTTTCTTTGTTTTTTGTTTTTTGTTTTTTGTTTTTTAAGTTTAGACATGATAATATCTAGTAATGACGACAACAGACATGCTACCGTGCAACTGAAGTGTGTGGAGTCAGTTATAAAGGCACATTTTGACAAGCTTGAACAAAATATTCTTCATAAAGAACTCTGAAACTTTCCTGTTTCACTATAACTGTACAAAGGTTAGTTTTCTAAGACCTTCATGGAAAGGTCCCTCCCCTCTGGATACATTCAGTGTTTGGGGAAACTAGGACTTTTGCCCTTTGGTCCTGAAATCAAAGACACCTTTGAATGGGGAAATCTCCTATCCATGAATAGTATCAGGGCTGAAATAGCTTAGTACTAATCTCCTTCAGTGGATCCCTGCCAAGATGCTGCGGCTGGTGGTGTCATTTTGAGTGTGCTCTTCAAGTAACACTTTCTTTAAAGAGCCTTGAAAAAGACTCTGAAAATATATGTAAAGTTTATTTAAAAAAACCCCAAACAACCCGTCCCCTGCTGGAGGTAGGAGTCGAAAAAACTTATCTAAATAAAGGTTTGGATCTGGAAAAGACCACCATGTGTTCTGTGTTGAAGCAGGGTTGTCCAGTAACAAACTGGAACACAAGAGGTGACATTTGGGTGCTCCACGTTACATGGACTTTGCTTGGGTTGCCCTCTCCCAGACTGTTGATGGGTGGAGCACAGCACCTGCCTGCTACCAGATAAGTGCCTACAGCCTCAAAGTCTCTGTACAATTTCTAAGGGCACCTGAGATTACCCATTCACCTCCAGACGCTTTCTCTTTGCTTCAACAACAGTATGCATCCTCCCAGCAAAATATATTCTGCAGCGTTTACTCAGGCTAATCTCGCAATGAGTGCAATAAAGGAGAAATGAGGCCGGTAGAACTTGGTGAAGTGTGAAGATGTGTGCTCAAGAGAAGCACGCTTAGCCTTCCACTGTTAGCAGAAAAGAGCAGAACTATTGATTGCATTGATTTTTGAAATTAAAGTTCTTCCTATTTATTGGGAGATGCTAAGAGGTTTAGCGGGACTCGCTTGAGAGTAAATTGATGGTCATGTTATTTAACCAAATCTCGATAATAAGCTAATTTATGACAATTTGACTTGTTATAGTATGAAGTGTCCTAAAACTGTTCAATATTTGATTTTCTAATCCAGCAATAACATTTGATAGCAACTTTAATTTCCCCTAGAAATACAGATTTGATCTTGTCAACTTGTGTAATGAACTGGGATGTACACTGAGATAGAGGAAAAACTAGGGGTCTTCTTTCAAGCTTTGACTGTGCAGAATTTAAGATCAGATTTTGAATTTAATGGTTGTATCTGAAACAGTTTTTCCCTTTCATTAAAAATACGGCATTTTGAGTTTTGCTTTCATCCACTGGGTGAGTACCTAAGTTTAAATTTTGCCTCATATGAGTCCAAATGGAAATATCATAGAATTATAGAATCAATAAGGTTGGAAAAGACCTCCAAGATCATCAAGTCCAACCTTTGACCAAATATCACAATGCCCACAAAACCATATCTTGAAGTGTCATATCTACTAATCTTTTAACACTTCCAGGGCTGGTGATGACATCACTTCCCTAGGCAGTCTGTTCCCTAAAAATGCTTACAGGCCATATCTGAGAGAATCACTCACTCCTTGGGTTTTTCCTGTCCTAGAGTCACTATTCTTGAAAAATTCCAAATAAATTTGTCATTGAAACTCAGCTGTTTCTACCAAAGATTTTCTGTAAAAATTATATTTCCAAAAGTGAAATATTTCAGAAAAAAATGGATTTTCAGTACATTGTGATCAGCAAACTTGTCTAATTTTCAGTCAGCTCTATATTTATCTTAAATATAACTGCAGTGAATGACAAATTTGCTTTTATTAATAAACCTTTCATCAACATAATTAAATCATAATTAGTTATATTCAAGTCCCTTTTGAGCATCAGCTGAAATGATCACATATTTCAGCTGTTGTACCTTGGCACACCTTGTCTGAAATGGAGTTGTCTTAAGACTCTTTTGGTCTCACTGAACAGTCAGCACACAATAGAAAGACAATAGTCTAGTATGACTTGTGCTTAGGGAAAAAAGTACTCTTTTACATAAATAATTAAAGCCTCTACAGACTTACTCTGTTATGTGTTGTATGATTACAGGTACAAATTTTCTTTTTTATACACATCAAACAAGCTGCCTTGAAATAGGTACAGGCATCTAAAACATGATCACAATGCAGAAAATTATAAAGAGGTGGAGGGAAAAATTACTCCCTCTAACGCTTTACCACTAAGGACTCATGAAGGTATAATTGAATGTGTAGACATTTGCAAACCACGCTGTATAACTAGTTCATTATTATAAGCAAACAGATGAACACATAATACTGCTAATATTTGTAATTTGCTTTCAAAATACTTAATGGCATAGGACAACACTGGATTAACTCAAAGTAAATATTTAATGTGAGAAGATACACGTTTTCAGAACAATGTGTCTTCTAGAAAACCTCTCATTTCCTCAATATGGCAATCAAAATTACTTGCAAATATAGAGTATGACTTTTGTGTAAAATGTTGCAAGGTGGTTGAGACATTCTCTAGTCATTTGGTTTTCTATTATTCTTTATAAGCTTGAAAGATACAGCAGTTGGAAAATTCCTCTACAGTTTGGCTTTCACTGAGTTGGCTGACAAAATTAAGATGTTACATAGAAGCTTTTTTTTTTTTCCCATTTTTTTAAAAAAGTGATTCTATAATCTATCCAGGGCCTCAACAGACAGTTCCACATTTCCTAACAGTTCATGTATCTACCTCCTCAACTGACTCAACAGCTGTTGAGCTAAGTGTGGTCTTCCAGAAAAGCCTTTGAATAAGTGTCTCCAAGATGCCCACAGTCTTCAGCACCATAGCAGACCACTAGTAGGACTAAGCAATAGCCAAAGACCTTAAGATTTCTAGATACTTAACTGTTGGAGAAGCCACCTGTCCTGCAGTGACCCCAACAAGACTTTTTGTCTCCGTAACGGACATGCCAGGACTTCCATGCTCTTTCACTCCAGATTACTCAATGATTTAGACCCTCAGTTACATACCCTTTTAACCAAAGGTCTAACAAATTATTTTTTTCTTTTCCTTTAAAGATAAAACTATATTTGAGATATAAAATTATCTAAAAAGCAGAAAAAAATGTGTGTCTGCCTGGTCTACAACAGTCTACTTTAATTGCTCTCCACACTTAAACCAGGGAGAGGTATTTGATCAGATGCTACAGTCTTGTGGAGCACATTGACATGGATCATATAATCAGAGAATGCAGCTGAATATATGAAATGTAGGATTGGATTCTGCAGCAGAGTACTGTTTAGATTATATTGCAGTAAATACAAGTGCATGAAATGAATACCAAAATAAGCAGAAAAAAACCCCAGTAAAACAAATAAAGAAAAAGGTAAAGAAACTAGAAACAATGATAAATATAGCAAACATAAACGCTAGTTACTTCTAAATTGCGTACTGAAAACACATCTTGAAAAAATATTTTGGTTGGCAATGTGAAGCATGAAAGAGATCAAGCAAGTAAACATGGCATTGTAATTAATATATTTTAAAAAAATATTACCGTTGCCTATATTTCCACAGCAGTTTGGATCCCATCTATTACAAAAACTAGGTTTGATAAAGAAAAACAAAAAGGAAATAAAAGCAGAAACAGAACACAAGATTTAAAAATAATGACTATTCAATAACCACAAACCATATGGACCCAAAACAACAAAATCAAAAAATGTACCTTTTCTATTGCTTTGCCGATGAGGTTATCTCCAACTGGTATTAGGACTCCCCCAAAGATAGCCAGCACAGCACCGATGATGGCCCCAGTGAGGAGCCCACAGTTTCTGTTACAGCCCATTCCTCTCCTTTGTCAGGGTGCAGGTAGACAATGTACAAATATCCTTGCTGGAAGGCTTGATGCTTTTTCCTCACTTCTTGGTCCCAGCAGACTCACTGATCTTCAGCAGAGAAGCTGCTAATATAAGCAAAAAGTGAACCAAAATCAAATTCCAAAGCTCAAAGTACAAAGTACGTGAAATGAAGAAGGTAGTAAGATAACAAGTCTACAACAGCCAGCCAGTGGCAAAAAAAAAACAAGTTGCAGGTACTTTTGGAAAGCTGTTCGCCTATTACGTATGATTATCTTTCTTCATTCCAGTTCTCTAAACAGACTGATAAGTTCTTTCATTAGCCTTTTTTTTTTTTCTTTTTTGGCTCTGTTGCATTAGGACAATCTGATATTGTTATTATTCAGCTGACAGTCTTCCTGATGTAGACATCTCTGAAATCTCTCTCTGCCAAAGAAGGAGGCCATGGATAGTTCTCTGATCTCAGCCTGCCATGCCCATGGCTCCCACTTCAGGCAAAACCAGGCGTTACACCACTCACTGGTGTGAGCCACGCAGGCTGTTTCTGCGTTATGCCAGTGAGAAAGTCCCCAAGGTCCATCAGTGGGAATGGCAGCCCCTAAAGGGAGACACCTGCGAGAAGCCTCTTTGCAGATCTCTATCAGTCCACAGTCCTCTACTGAAGGGATAAAACTTTATTTCAGCAACTTCATGACAAAGGCACGACTTTTTTTTTCCTTGAACTGCATCCCTACCACCAAATTTCATCAATCCCAACTGCCTTACAGAACAGCAGAGATTTTAAAGTGAGTTTAGAGCTTGATCTTTGAAAGCTGTGATACCTTAAATTTCAAGATTATTCAGTGTCAGAAGAAAAACATCTGCAATTACTCAGGAAAACAAGAGTTGTTGGTAATATGTGTTAGCATCCCTTAAGACCTGGCCCCTGGTGAAAGGAGTTGTAAAGAAAATCAGAATGGCATCAGTGCTGAAAGGTATGGTAAAACTAAGCTCCTAGTGATATTTTTTCTGACTTGTTATCATTTATGAATAATTTAGACAAAGAGGTGCCTAATTTAAAATTTATTCTTGTTCAGGAATTAATCACATTCACAGAATTTGCAAGTTTGTTATTTGCTTTAGACCTCCAGTGTTGCAGTTGGATGCCATACTCCAGTTAACAGAAAATGTGCTCTTTTCTATTTTAGATGCCACCATGTCCTTTTTATTCTTATCAATTTCTGGTTTTTAATACGCTATCATCTCTAAATAAATTTCAATGGAGGTATTAGTTGCAGATTTAA
This sequence comes from Pseudotriccus pelzelni, assembly GCA_035584735.1. Lineage (NCBI taxonomy): Eukaryota > Metazoa > Chordata > Aves > Passeriformes > Tyrannidae > Pseudotriccus > Pseudotriccus pelzelni. The sequence goes on from JAWMRA010000041.1 coordinate 9,925,111, forward strand.
TTATGCATTCAAGGCCACACTCAGAGAGAAAAGGAAAACAGAGAGATGAAGTGGAAGAACAATGGAAGAACTGGTTTGCTCATGATGCCTAAAGGGATTTCATGAATTTCTAAATAGTAAAGCAGCTATAGGAATAGTGTGTGTTGTATTTTCATAATCAGTTTTGAGGTCCTGTTATCAAAAAAAGGACATACAGTCAGCCCTAACAGATAAGCTACCATGGTCATCAGGCCAGTGATGTGTCCTGCCTTGCCATTCCAAACTCACAACTATATCACATCTGTACCTGGGACCAGACAGCTCCTTTCAGCTGCGTTGGAAACCCACCTTTTCTGGGCTCTTGCACCATCAGCAGTTTATGGCTCCCTTGCCTTTAACAATGTCTATTTCTGTACATTTGAGCTCATTTGGTGTGTCAATAACTTCTCCTTGGAGACTTGCAAGCAGAATGACCAAAAGACTGCTCGCAATCTCAGAAAAATGTCCTTACTAAAAAAGTCAGCCGGTCCATCCACCTGCCACCAGGTCATTCCATGTGGTTCCCACTTCAAAGCTTTAACCTTTGTTTGTTTTGCCTGCACATACAAGGGACCTTAAAGAAGCCGCATTTGTCTTAAGTTTTTGACACTCCCTAGGGACTGAGAAGAGTCACTTTACATCTGCAAACCTGGCTTTTCTACTGGAGGTGGCACACCTTATTTGCTCTCCTCTCTCTACCGGCTCTGTTACTCTGTGCTTGTTTAGCAATAGAAACTCATCATGGGGGTAACATTAAAAAAAAAATAATCCGTTTTCTCAAACTTTTCTTGCATTTTGTTGCACTTTTCACAAAGATAACTGAAAGTTGACTGAATTGAATTGTGAAACTGTCAAATCATTAAAGACTCCTTGATATAATGGACGGATGCACAATGTGTTTAATGGCAAATCTTGAAGCAAACTTCAGCTAGAAATTCATTAGACCTGAAGAACTTAGAAGTGAAAGTCACCATGACCAAATCTCATGTTTTTGTAGCTAGGTTCACATCAGGATTTTTAGTTTGGCAAAGATAGAACTGTGATATGGTTGTGCAACTCATTGGATAGGTGGTGTGGGGATTTGAAAATCTGACTGTGGTTACACATTGTAGCAAATCTCAGAAAAGGCAAAAAATTCTCAATTAAATCACATTCTAAAAATTAGATGGACATATTTCCAGTTGATTTTTTTTCTCATAATACTATCTATTCTAGCAGATCTTTTTAAAGTGTGGAAATACACATTTTAAAATTTAAAACAGAAATTAGTTCTTTCATAAGTGTTTAAAGAGGTCTTTTAGATACCATCAGTTTTCTTCTTGACTTAACTTTCAGAAGCTTTTCAAATTCAACAGAAATACACTTTCCACCAAGATACATTTCCATTTAAGTTTCTGCAAGCTTTTCCAACGTTTTTACTTTGTTTTAGGGAGACTAGGCATCCCTCATGAGAACTAACAATAAACAGCTAGAAAACAACTGACTGCTAACAACTTGTGTCTATTCCAAGCTTCTGGAAATTGTAAAATATTCACCCTTCTCCCACCAAACACAATGTAATAGCAGTCTAGACATCCCAATTTATGCAATTCAAATTATAAATTACACAACTGCAATGAAGAGCACTCACAACATAACACTCAATTGCACATAGAAGTCAACAAGCTATTGTCATCTATCAGAACTGAATGTAAAATATAAAGATTAAGACAGAAATTTCCCATAAGAATGCACTTCCTGGGGTTTCATATTCAAATGAATATTATGTATCCTAAGCAGAATAGAAAATACCATAACAAAGTTAGATATGGTCTATGAGACTATAATATCATTTAAACTTAGATTTGACTGCAGGATTAATAAGAATATTTACCCCATTCTAGAGTGCTGGATATGTACTTTTCAGTATTGTATCAACCATCCTTCACAAAATATTGACAATGAAAATGGTCCATTCAAATCTCTGAAAAGACAATTTATAAGCAACTGTATAGGAGGAGAGATGCAAAATGTTATTAAATTCTTTTTTCACTACTTAACTTAGACTTCTGTACGTTTCAGTTTAAAACAAGTGCTTATAAAACCCAAATAATTTCACCTATATTTTCTTAATTATTTCTCCAGCTCTAATAGTAATTCTTAAGCATTGTTTGGCATGGAATTACTTCAATTATGAAACAGAATCATCTTTATTGCCCCAAATGAGAGCAATTGGTGGTGAAAAAGCAGTGTGTCTAGTGAAAATTAAAATGTGTTTTGAAAATTCCTATTAAGAGTTCCAACACAATATCATACTATAATTCCATTTTCTCCAAGGTCAGATGGAAGACCTGAAAATCCTTAAATTATTAAGAGATGCATTTGCAGAGAAGAGATTATTTCTTCTTTTTTTTTTTAATATTTGATATACTTTGAAATTATAGTTCCAAGCTTTTTAATTGCAATAGAAAATGCTATAAATCTCACTTTAAAAATCTGCATTTCTTGTAAAATCACATGACTTCAGAAGTGTAGTTGGAAGAATATTAAATATCAAAAGATAGAATGCAATTGGGAAAGCCAGCAATACTAAACATAAAATACCACTGTTATCATAATAACAAAGCATTTCATTAATACATGAACAATTTCACTTTCTTGCAAACAGCTTTGCAAAATCCTTCCTTTTTTTTTTTTTGCATTACAAATAAACATTTTCAAGAGCTGTCCACCAACTGACCTTTGAAGTATTTCTGAGGAAAACCTTCTTATTTTAAGTGTTGTATCATATGACTCACCTTGAATAAGGGCAACTGATTTTTCAGCTGAACATACAAGTACTTAACACATGACTTGCATCAAGTTACCAGCAGACAAGCAGCTAAATCTCCCCACCAAGCACATAGGCTCTGAACTCTGAGGGAGTGTTTATATATTCCAAGAGACGTCAGTTCCCTCTTTATCTTTTTGCCAGAAGAAAAAGTTAAGTTGTATTGGTGCTGGGGGAGGGGGTTATTTTTACAGTCTGACTAAAAGCCACTACCTACATCGCGTGGTAATATACTTAGCAACTGCAGTCTTTATCAAATTTTGATCCAAGTGAGTCAAAGGTCAAGGAGACAAAAGGGTAACTTACTTATTTGGTTCCTAGTCACTTCTTTAATATACATTTGCTTTAAAACTGCTCACATTAGCAAGTAATGATCAACCAGCTCCTGACAGCTTAAGATACAGAATATTTTCATATATTCTTTTCTATACAGCGTGGTCTGATATATACGTATAAATAAAGCATTACTACTGCAGTCATTCTCTGTCAAAATACAGACTAAACAGCTTTTCAGTTTAAGCATCATGATAGTATATTTGAAAGTAATAAGAATCAGGAAATGTTAGAATATTTTTAAGGAGTTTTTTTTCAGATTCTGGATTACGACATTTCCTTGCAAAGTGCTAAGGCTCTTCCTCTTTTACTGCAAGTTCCAACTCATCATATGCTGTGATACTCTGTAATGTTCTGTGATAACATCATGCCAGAAACTTCTTTTTCTGAACATATCTAAAAATTATTTAATTTTACACTGTAATCTCTGTCAACCAACATGTCACTCCATCACAGTGTCTACTAATAATGAACAGTTTGCCAAGCTTTTGCACAAATATTTTCTAAATATCTCCTCATCCCAGGTGAATTAAATGAATGCATTGTTTTAAAAGATTCTTCTGGCAGCAGCAAGAGGAAGTGATCTTTACTTGGCTTAATTATAAAACAGAAAATATTCCTAAAAATAGGTTATTAGGTCCAGACTTTCAGGGTACAGCACTGAATAGTTTGTGATTCCCATGTTTAGTATTGCTGTTTTGACTGACTGACTGCTCTTTTGTTTTTTCACATTACTCTATTATTGCCTATAAGCTTCTGTGGAAGAATCTGCCTTTTTCTAATCTACTTCTGCTAAGTAAACCTAAAGTGGGTAAAGATTAATGAATTTGAGGTTTTATCTCCTAGTAGTGCAGGCAAGATTGAAAGTGCGCCTGGCCTTTTGAAGGAAACCTATTATAGGGCAGTCTGTGTGCAAGGCTCGCTGCCAGGGAAAGTTAGTGACCCTGGCTAACTCCAGTTTCACATCCTTGAAAAGTGCAGTACATTTTTTTTTCCTCTATTTTGTAATTAAAGATGGGATTTAAGCACTGAAAGAAGCAGTCCTCCACACTATGCATCCCATGCACTGCTGTTATGAATATTGTCATTAATTGTTTCTATTGGATATCTCCTCATGTGATGCTCCCTTGAGGATACTCTTGTTTGGGGTCCCCCAGCTTTCCTCCCAAGCTGAACTGCCTCTTTCACTGCTGCCCGTGAAGGTGGTCGTGGCCATGTTCATTTGCTGCAGTGTATGGGAGTCACTGTGCACCATTCACGATGGAAATCGCTACTGTTGTTTTTTGTTGGAATCCTAAAGGCACTAATGCCGATGCAATGAGGTTCAGTTTTCAACATACACAGGCTGAGTTGTATCACCTAATTTTGTGACTTACAATATCCTATTATCATCCTATATACGCAAAATCTCCCCCAGCAGCAGTGCTTGGCCTGGAAATGAGGACTGCCTGGTTCAACTGCAGAAACCAGCTGTAAGGACTGGGAGCTCAGAGAGAAGCTGTGAACTTTTGAATGTCAGTCATTTCTGTTTCTTAAAAATGAACCAGAACAAACCATAAGTACTTAATATTGGTCCTGTGTTCTTTGGCTTCACATCAGAGTTCAGAGGTTATAGAGGAGAAAGTAGAGACACACAACAACAGAACAAAGACACAAAAAACAAACAATTATGTACTTCATCGGAGTCCCCAGTGGTGCAACAACAAAGAAACTGCCCCACCAGAAAAAATTGTAAAGAAGGAGAAATAGGGTAAATGACATTCCCATACTTGATGAAGACACAGAAAACTGCAGGAAGCATAAAAAGAGAAATGCAGTTGTTAACTCCAAATGAAGTCCCCCCCACATTTCCTGGAGTAAACATGCTGCTGACAGGCAAATGCTGAAGACTTGGTATTCATGGCTTTTATAGGTATCTAATAACTGGGTCTTTTGGAAAACACTTTGTGATTCTTTCCTGTATGGCCTGAGGTTCTTAAACAGTCAATGCCTCCCTTTTCTTTCTTTTTTTTTTTTTTTACATTAAGATTCATTCCAACAGAGGATGACATATCTTTATGGTACATATCATTTGAGTTTTTAGGAGGTTTTATATAAACATTCCCATATTCTCGTGGGTATTCTTTGATATACAGTACAGCACAGAATTTTATATTCCTGTGATTCCACTGTCATGACACTCACAGAGTTTTTCTCCAACTGCCTATCATGAAACTTATAAAAAACAATCTTAACATTAATGCCTTTTCAGATGTGGAAATATTACCATATGTTAGATGAGGTCAGGAAGCAAATTAGAAGGCTCCAGAAAAATCTTGGCAGTGCATTTGCACCCTATCAACTTTTTAAGGACCTTAATTGTTTAAAAAAAACCAACAAAATTCACTTTCTAATTGTTAGGTAAAGCACCAAGCCCTGGGACAGAAGATGAAGTTAATATTCTCAGCATTCAAAACATGATTTTCTAGAAACTTTTGGGTAGACTCCCTATTTTGAAATAGAGGTGTGAGGAATTATGGTTACATCCTTTCTATGGTAAGTAAAAACACAAATTTGTTATATATCCAGGTTATTCTATTAGCACCATCTTATGTGGCTTCTATCCTCTCTACTGAAAACCCTGTTGCTACCACTCAGTGGCCCTCTGGCTTCTTCACAGGAAGTGGAGAAGTCCCACAGGAAGTGTTGTACCTTGCTCAGTAGTGAAAGACTTAATTCATTCAAAAAACCCACAAAATCCAAACCAAACCAAATTAAAAAAAAAAACAAAAAAACAAAAAACAAAAAAACCCCCTGTTGCTCCTGTCCCCAGATAAGCTCTACTGAGGAGAATAATCAAGATGAACTGTCTAGAGAAGAAAATGTGCAATATGCCACCAGCTGCGTAAGACTCGACCTTCTGTGTGTGTTGGAGATACTAGGAGGTGTTGATTTACAGGGAGCGAAGCAGCACCTGAGCTATCCACCCAAACCAGCTCCAACAATTTACTTCACTTCTTTTGAACAAGAACCTCCCCTAGAGTGAACATGGGCTATCTTCAGGTATGGCCCATAAAGAACATGAATATATAACACACAAATTAAAAAATTATGATACAGAACTAATATTTTTTCCTGAATTTTGTGTTCGCTCTTTTTTATCTCATAGTGACTGCTACTTTGTACCACCTCATTTTCCACAAGGAGTTCCAAAAGGAGTTTCAAACAGAGTTCTATAGGTCAGGAGTAGTCACTTCACATAATAAGGAAGAAAGATATTTCAGTTGTTTCGGTTTTGCTTTTAATATCTTATCTCTAAGTATCTAAAATAAAAGAAAGGCATAGTTTCCTATTAACAATTCGTTTTTTGCGTTACGCTATTTGCAAATATTTGTTGCAAGTAAACGTATCCAGCTAAAAGCAGACAGCTGGCCTAAGGAAGACGAATGGTTTCCTCTCCTCTCAATGGAGAGGAATGAACACAACTCATCCCATGTAGTTTAAATGCTTATCTTAGGCAAGAATATATGGGATTGCAGAATCATTAAGGTTGTAAAAGACCTCCAAGATCATCAAGTCCAACCTCTGACTAAGTATTATGCCCGCTAAACCATAGCACAAAGTGCCATATCTACTCAGTTTCTGAAGACTTCCAGGGCATGCATATCCTTTGGAGGTACTGATGTCTCTCCTTCAATTGCAGAGAATCTAAACAACTGATTTAAATTAGACATCTAATGATTAGGTCAGTGTTAGAACAATTGCACTCAAACTCTCCAAACAGGTCTTTCAGTTCCACTCCATACCATGCTGACAGCAGCACCAGGGCAGCCATACAAGGTTCTGCTAAATGCAAACACATTGTGAAACAAGAAGAAAACTTCAAAACATTTACCACCTAGCATTAATGGAAAGTTTGGCAAAAGATTGCAGACTTGGTGTAGCATTTTTTTTCCGAGCTCACATCACAGACTTTCACTGCAGATGTGTTGGCCTTCAAGGCTTGCCAGTGCATGCCCTGAAGCATATTCCAACCACTCATATCAAACAGTTTTCAATCCCCTGAAAAAAGATGCTCCCAAACATGCATCAATACCTGATTTCTCCTCACAAGAGGTTGGAAGACTCATTCCAAACTGCTGTGCAGCTCCTTCATTACTCCCAGCTGTAGCTTTCCCAGCTCTGTGAAGTGTTAGGACCTAAGGTGCTGTCCTTTGTGATTCTCAGTGTGTCCTGACGATATGGAAAACATCCTAAAATACCAACAGCTCAAGCCAACTTGGCAGCAGTACAGTGGGAACAGTGTGATATATTTGGCTCCTGTCACTGATGAGTTCCTCTGTCAAACTGTAACTAGGTTCTTTAATGGGGAAAATGGGTGATGGAAGACCCAGCAGTTGCTTCACTTTTTCTTCCCTGGAAATATTGATTCTGAGCTCTTCTTCACTGTGGATTCGTATGAGAGGCACTCAGCACATAGATAGGGAGGAATTTAGTACAAGAGAATTGAATGCAGAAACTGTGATATAATAATTTAGGCTTCTTGTGAGTCTGAAACAGCAGGGAGATATAAAAATCTGTCATTTAAATAGCTGGGTCAGTCTATTAACGCTAGAGACCTTTCTCACTGAAACCTAAGTGTTGCCCCAAGAATCAGGATTCATCACTCAATGTGCAGTAAGCCAATCATGCACAGAGCCAAGGTATTTGTTTATTCAAGATTTTCATAAATTTGGGTGCTAGGTGATAAGTCCACAAAAGTAGCACATCAAGCAGAAGAGACAAGCACTCTTTATATGCTGTTAATTTTTATACATTCTGCTTATCTAATATATTCATTGTTTACTACTTGACTATTTCCGGGTTTTGCTGATCTGGCATCTTATCTTGGATAGCCTGGTGGTCATCAGTATTTGCTATTCTATTACTGTTGAGCTGGGTTTCTTAGTTTCTTCTTATCTTGGGTGTTCTGCGTCACCCTTTGGTTTCTTCTTATCTTGGATGACCTGCAGTAGCACACTCTTCTAACCAAAATTTGTTACTCCACTGAGTCGACGACATCTGAAGCAGGTCAGGCCCAAAACTTTAATAAGGCAACTGTACTGACAAAAAATTTGCCTTAAACTTCACAAGGAGGGTACAGAGAGGAGATTCCAATGGTAGGAGAAAAAATTTTTAAGCAAACATCTTCTGAAAGTCAAGAGAAATTTAATAAATCTTGTCCCTACTTGGATATATTTCACTTCTTGCAAAACTCTTCTCCTTGGATCAGAAGTCACAGAATAATGGAGTAATTCTAAAATCTTTCACCAGTGCAATACCTGGTTGAGAAACAGTCACCAAATGAATCATCTCAGACAATGTCAGTGGCTTTGTTGAATGACTGGGTAGTGCTTATGTTAGTTCTTGCCTACCAACTACACTGCAATTTTGTCTCTGTAATAATTAAGAACAACAAACATACAGGGAATTTTTCCAGTTGTGAAGACCTAAGTTTAAGGTCAAATTCTTGATGACTTCTCAAGTATAGAAGACCTGTGAAATAACTGAAACCCTTTTCTTTCAGTTCACCTGTTCCAGACCTGGAGAAATGTCTTTGGTCTGAACAACGTGCAGAAGATCTTCTCTGGGACTTAGTTCAGCCTCAGACACCAAAGCCAAAACGTGAGCCTCCTGCTAGGAAAAGCCGGCTCCTTATCAGGCCAGCATAAGAAGAAACCTTTACTGAAGCCATCCCACATCCTGGGGCAGCTGCCCAGCCTCACTTTGAGAATCAGAATTAGTGGCTGGGATAGTTCCACAAGATCCAGGCCTTTGCCATCCAGGCACGTGTTTTCTACCAACAGAACAGGAGACATAGCAAATCCTCTCAAAAATTAATACAGGCCCAAGCCCTTCCTGAATAAGTTTTCTCCCTCCAGAGGAAATCTCAGAGACTGTGGCAGTGGCAGAATGAAGCTGATGGAAACACTCTCAGAAAAGCAGATTTTCTCCTCCAGCTTGCAGCAGAGGTGCAGAACTTGGGGGGGTCTTGCCTGGCACTCTGGGTGAGGGAGAAATACTCAGGTACTTTAAAGAACACGTGCTCCTACTGCCATAGAGTTTCTCACCTTTTATATCCTTTCCCTATGGATCTGATTAGTTAGACTTTATTTAAACTATTGATTATACAGAAAATTAATTATACAATTTTTCTTATAGCAAAGGATGTTCTACGCTTCTTTATTCTAAGAGCTAACATGATACTCTTTTGTGTGTGATAAAAAAGGGATTTTTTCCTTTTTGCACATTTTTCTTGAGGAGATACTTAACTACCACAGTGAAAGAATGTAGCACACACACAGACAAAAAACCAAAACCCCCAAACTGAAAAATAAAATCAGCCTCGCCCCAAGAGATATCTTGGCAGAAGCTGAAGTTCTAAAGAGATTATGAAAAATTGCATAGCATCACTGTGTATTAAGACACATTAACAGCTACGAAGAACAGAGCAGTAGAAAAGTACTAGCAGTGATTTCTGTGCACTAGCAATGAATGCAAGAAGGAACTAATAAATATACTGAACTTTTCAGACCATGTAATTTTCTGATGCTAAGATATGACATTATTCTGTCAGATGAAAACATGAGACAGAAATATGTATATAACTATCAGTTGCAAAAAAAGAAAAAAAAAAGTAGTTCCAAAATACAGTAATTAACTCAAAACCCTTACATTTCTGATCATTTTCCTGGTTGTGCCAATTATAAAAAAGCTTCTGAAGTCGCACTTGAGGAAAAAAATATTTCCATACTAAGCAACTACAGACTACACATTTATTATGAATAGGATATTTTCGCCAAGTTAAAAAAAAAAGCAAAACCACAACACTGAGTAAATATCAGTTATTGGATTAGTTGTTGAGAGAATCAGATCACTAAAATAGTATATGACTATACTGTATTTACTGAGTCAATCTCAGGATTCTCATATAAAAATAAATGTCTCTTACATCAGCATAATTATTGCACACAAATTATAATTCTAAATCAACACAGAAACGCAGATATATGCCTTTTACCCTAATGAATAATTACATAATTCCCATAATTAATAATTACTACAGTATTTTCAGATGTTCTTTTATAACACAGTTATTAAATGCATACAGCCATAAAATTGATATCTTCATTAATATTTTTATAATAAAGTTGTACAAGATAATGATTCACAGGCAAATTATTAATACACTTGTTGCACTTTGAATATCAATATATTTATTTTTACTCACAATGTACAGTGAAACATTAGAAATATGTACAATATCATCAAGATACTAATATGCAAGTGAAATCATTTGATTACCACTATATTTATTCTTTCCAAATTTTAGTGAATGGACTTAGAGTTATAAACAGTCAAGAAATAGAGGCTGGATGACATCTGTCTTCGCTTTAATAACTAGCAATTAAGAGCATTTTGCAAGTTATAGGATGCAATAGTATGCTCACAAGAAATGGATACAATATCCAATGTGTGCTGAGAACCTGCCTTTAGCCCTGGAGCAGGGTCACGTACCTGGATGGAGGGAGAGCTACTCTCACTGCTCTTCCCACCATGAACTGAAGAGGTGCAGAAGAGCCTGCAAAGTTCATTATTCACAGAAAAATCAAGTTGCTGTAGCAACCCGAAGCAACCCTGCTGCCCAGTGCCCTACCAGCCAGTTGATCTTTCATCAGCCACAAAGAGAAATAGAAAGTTGCACAGACCTTTTAAACTCCCTGATAGCTAAGCTGTCTCAAGTGATAAGGAACTATAAAACCTGGGAGCCCAAGATAATACTTTCTCACATTTGTGCTTTGCAAGAAAGACCAGCTCCAAGCAATCATTCCGGGACCAGCCTTTGCCTTTGATCTCTTTACCCTCTGCAATTTCGGCACAGGGAGGCAATGTATCAGGACCCTGTTGCCAAGCCAGAACAGTTTAATTGAATGCGCTCTTTGCAGTAACTCTTTGCAAACATAGTCTAATCCCAGTTAATCCCCACAATGTACTGGAAGCCAGGTGAAATGTGTCTTATTAGAGATAACTCTTCACATGTGGGCTTATTACTTTTACATACACAAAACACAGAGACAGTTCAGGATGAGGGATCCCAGCTGTGAGTACAGCTGTTCAAATTCACAGGACTCCTTCTAGCAATTTCCACAGGCTTTGGTTCAGAACTTGGTTGTCTAAATGAACATCTGAGCCAAGTGGCAGTGGTATTGCTTCCTCTGCCAGTCTTTTTGGATCTCTGAGAAATCCTTTCGTCATAGCAAGGATGATACTTTTTTTTTAAATTACTAAATTAAGTTTTAAGCACTGTATTATTTTATTTGAACAGTGATTTGAGACACCTCCTTCCAGACAGTTACAGCAAACAGCAACAGTGAGCAGCCTGTCTGCCAAGTGCTTTCATAATTAAGATAAAAGCTGTCCCAGAGGATTAACAGGACCCTGAAGGTGAGTCAGTACAACAGGAGCTATAAAACTATATTTACATGTACTAACTCAAGAGGCATCCCATAGCATGAACCTCTTCACCTGGCTTTCTATGAAATTTCTACTTCTCTAAAGTTAGTCAGAAAATAAAATTACAAAGGAAATTTAGAAATCAAAAAATATTCCTGAAATTTGCATAGATCTGGATATTTTCTGACCTATCCTCTTATATAAACACTGTTCTTCTACCTTTGGTCTTCTTGGAGTCCCGTTGGTTGTTTCCTGTGTAGCTTTCACAGCTGCAGCCTCCAGCTTGTTGCCAGACTTCCCTTCTGCCTTCCTTTCTACATGTGCTTCCTTTTACCCCCCCTTCCTTCTCCAAGAATCTCCTCCCTCCTCCAGCTCTATGTATACCTTTCTCATCCTCCACCCTATCATCTCAGCAGTCACTCCTCCACCAAGCATCTCCTCTAGTCTGTCTCCTCCCCCCTTGGATTATCCTCTAGGGTATTTTCCCCACTCCCAGAGTTTACAGCTTTCCATCAATTCTGTCCTTGTTCCCTGGCATGAACATTCATATTTCCCCAAATCTCCCTCCTACTTCTTTTTTTCTCCCTCTGCCTGAAGTGCTGGTATATAACCTTCTCACACCATCAGTTAACCAAAAAGCTGATTGTAAATGAAAGCCACATTTATCAGTGTTCTTTGGTACACAGACAAGTCTTACCTGATAAAGGTTAATTATAAATAATAATTTAAGTTTGGTAACTTAATACTGTAGTGTATTCATGTTTGTGTTCTTTCCTAAAGCCTCAGAACAGTAAAGCCCATGGTATTTCTGCTCATTATCTATTTCTCTGCACAGCTGTCATTCAGCATGCTTTTCGAAGTCCTTCCACTTCTAAGAAAATTAATACTGAACAGCTTCACCCATACACAAAGAAGCAGATGGGCCAGATAAGAAAAGCAAGCTTCATCCTCATCTTACCTGCACCAGAACTGAGAGAGGATCTGAGATGAGGCTGGGAACGGCTCAGACTTCTCCGGATGCAGGGTCAGGCAGGTCCAGTGGCACAGCAGGCATATTGGACTACCAAAACCAGTGTTGTACCCTTCCTTCCAGCCCACAACAGCTAGAAAGAAAACAGGGATGTATCCTTCATCTCTTTCTTATGCTTTGAGAAGTCAAGGCACTCGGTAGCATTTAGCATTTAAACACAATCCTTAAAATTATATAGGATAAAGATGACAGAATTGTAAACATGTTGTCACAACATGAAACGCCCCAGGCATGTTTGTGGCAAAGCACACACCCTCCAAATAATTATACTCAGGCTTCTCTGTTTTAGGCAAAAAGTAACAATAGTTACTTATCAGATTCTCAAAATGGTATTGGAGAGGATTCAGCAGGACACTCCCAAGACTTTCTGGGTAGTAACAGCCACAGAATTACAATCATGTAAATACTCTGTCCCTCCAACTTCTGGCAAATCCTTCTTCCATGCTGCACTTTGCCCTGTTTGTGGTTTTTCTAATTGGTTTTTCGCCAGTCCTTCTTTCACAATTCCTTTTCTTGCTGCAAGATTCTAACATGGACCTCTCTTCCTTTCCCCGTCTCACTACCAGCCTACCTGCTCACCAGGATAAATCTTGCTCATATCAGAACAGTATCTCTAAAAGCCTTGTGTGTGCTCACCTCACCTCAGCACTGCCCTTTCATGAAGTAGGGAAGCTCTTTTCCCACCGTGCTTCTTTGTGTGAGAACTGTTTTCACAGTAGTTACACATTCTAGGTCTTACCTGAACATTTTATTTTTCAAGGTCTGTGTACCCAAGGGAGTATTCCAGCATCTTGGTCAAACAAACACCATAGGCACCTATCAGCTGATATCTGTCAGATTACATGCCTGACATGTACTTTACATTTTAAGATGTCTGTGATTGTAATGTACACATGCCTAATAGTGACTGTGTGAACATTCACCTAATATGTACAAATCTCCTTAATACAGACAGAAACAATTGTAGTGGAGATGATTTTTCATGGCCTCCCAACAGCTTTCGTGGCATAAAGCTCTCTTCCATTGGGCTTATGAAAAAGCTACTAAAAGACAATGTCTTTGACATTTGGAGCAAGCAGATCCTGGTATTTGATTCTTCATTTGCATGTAATGAAAAGAATCTTTATCTTGGCATGACAGGCATATGTTGCCTCATTAACTGGTGAGACTTGTAAGAGGCTCTTGTGTTTTCTTGGATAGTAAACATGAGAATATATTTTCCTGTGGATATTTGACTTTCCTTGGACCAAGTGAAATGAGAAGACCCCCTTTATTAAGGGCAATAATATCTGATTTTTTTACCAAATAAATACTTTATACATGCTTGCATGTACGCATGAACATACACTCTGGTGCCTGGTTTCAGTTTCAAAGAAACTCTCATGAAACTTAATGGGTAGCTGAGGTTTTTTGCCTCTTTCAACCTTGCCTATTGCCATTTTCCACCATGCAAGCACCCAAGAATGCTGCCTTTTCCTTGGAAACTTCCATGTGGGCCTTACTGAATTGTGTGTTGCTGAGGGGATTTGGGCCTATTTAGACCTTTGAAATTGTGTTGTGACTCATTGTAGAACCTTATTCAAACCATACTTTTCATACCATCCAGATTCCTCACCTGAAGAACGTGGCAGTAATACAGGTCTATTTCCTTGGCACGTTGCCACACCTACTGTACTGCTTAAACTGAGGTGCTTTCTGAGGTGCTGCAGACCTTTTTGATGTGGCTACTGTAATTCTGTGTACCCTTCATTTTCTTATGAGGAAATTAACCCATGAACAGTTTTCCACTTTTAGAGCTATCCCTCATCTAAATACCACTTCAGTACTTCTTAATTCACATTATACATTGAGCATGTGCCCAGTGCATATTTTATAGATAAGACAAGACCAGCTTCTTAAGTATAGACCCAATGTAAATGTTTTGGCTATACACATCACCCGATTTCACTTCCAGATCTTTCTGGATCACCTGAAAACATACCTTGTTTGGATCTTAAACTCTAAGGATCAAAATCCAGCATAAATTTGCCTATAACTGTATAGGTGACATCTTCCAATTTCCTGCAGGAAATCTTCACGCTGCTGTTGTTTCCTGCAATGAAGGTGATGTGCAGGACAACTGAGCCAGTGCACTGCTTCCTGTCTTTGAACTTCAGTAAATTTTTTCAGGACTAAAGGTTAACAGTTCTTAGTTTAAAAAAAACAAACAAATAAAAAAACCCCCCAAAAACCCCAAACCTAAACCAAACAAACCCCCAAAACAAAAACAAAACCAAACAACCAAAAAACAAACAAGCAAAAACCAAACCAAAAAACAAACAAAAAACCCCTCAGCAAATATCATGCAACAGATCATATTTCTTTTTTCCTGAAAAATCTTTAGTTCTGAATCAGTGTGCATTTTGTGAAGTAGAGGAAATGACCTGCCAGTCTGGATGGGATTCATCTTTCCGCAGCTTGTTGTCCACATCTGAATGTCTACCCAGAATCCCTTCATTGTCTACAGAGAAAAATACACCTTTCTAGGACTTGAATCCTCCCATCTTTACTATATGATAACTTAAAAGCAGTTCTCATGAGCTATCTACCACTAGTTTCTATTGCTTTGCAAAAAAAAGGAAAAATATTCTGTATAATACCCACAAAAAAGCATGCAAAAATGGACTCCAAAATTTTGAAAGAATTTCAGGATTTCAGAAATATCTTCTGTTCAGAATCACAAAGGGAGCAGAAACAAATAAAGTTATAATGCAAACTTTATCTGACCTGCTCTAATCCTCATTTTGTTATTCAGACTGATTTGACTGTAGAATTTACTTGCTATAGAAAGATTCTGGTCCTGAAAAAGTGACTGTATTTAGTGAGACTTGATACAGTGACATAACTTGAATTTAAACAGCCTATGAGCTTTGTTCCTGGGTTTTGCTCAGGGTGAATTTCATCAAAGAGCTCATATGACTCTTTATTAAATAATCACAGCATGAAGTTGTCATAGCCTATCTGATTCATTAAGGTTTTATTTTGGTCAAACATTCTGCGATTCCAGTGCATGAAGCCTAAACTTCATGGGGTGCTGATGGAATTCCAAACAGTGGTTTACTTCAAGCACTTTGAGAGACACATAATGGAGCCATCATATGAATTAAACAGTTACGGCTCTAAATTAATTAGTTACTAAGATATAAAGTAGGTCAATATTAAGGTTTAGCAAGGAGTATGCTAATCTAGACACACTATGCAATGCTTAGTGGTGTTCATAAAATAATACTACAATGATGAATATTTGACATCTATGTCTGTATGGCATCTCCAGTAACATGAAAAAATGGGAGATAGTGCTGCCACATTTGTTTTCAGAGACTGTAACAGCATTACATGAGTAATTGGTGCTTCAGGTAGGATAGCAAGTAGGATAGCAAGATTATTTCTTTTGAATGAAAAATCAAAATAGATCCTGGAAAGTTCAGTAGCTAAGTCTCTGGCATGAGAAATAAACTTCTATAAAGTTTCTAAATTTTAGAGCCCTTGACAATGGTGTTTTACGTGCTTTTTGTCAAGAGGGAGCCTAACAGTCTCTAAAGTAGTGAAAAATAAGTGACATTTATATACTACTGCTACTTTCTGTACATGTTCAAAATTAAAAATTAGTCTGAGTTTAGAAGCTATAAAATGTTGTACTTCCTTGTTTAATAACAACCCATCCCTGCCAGATTTACTCAGATAATTGAGTGTTCAGAGTATCCACAGAGCCCGGCGGGAAGTCAGTGCCAAGTCCAGCTGGTGAGACTGGAAACTCCCGGGGTGCACAGCAAAATGTCAGGGGAGGAATTTTACCTCATCCTGTTGCCCACATGCCCAGTTTTAGTGACATTTATTGTCCTCTTCTCTGACTGAGTCGAATTATTCAGAGCCATTCAGATACAGGAGCCAGATCAAGTGATAGGTCACAGGAATCCAAAAGTATTTTGCATTAACAAAGTAATGAAGTTACATAAATATAAGGCAGAGGAAAATCAGAAGTTCTTTGGTATTATTCAGTTTTTCACAGATAAAGCCCATTTATTTCCATGCTTTTTTTTTGTCTCAGCATGCCTGAAAACAGCATTTCTGCTCTATTTCTAAACTGAACACTGCTATATGCTAATGTACATAAATCCCAAAATTGTTATTCTCAGAAGTCACAAATTGTACTGTATGGCTTGAAATTTACATAGCTGCTTTATGGAGATTGCTCTTTGTCCTTTGAAAAATCAGATCCCTTTCAACTGAAATGTCTATTTTCCTCAAAACAGAAAAATTAGCATTGCCAAAAAACTTTTAAAATATAAAATTGCTGATTACTTAATAATTGGAAGTGTTCTGTTTGTCTATACAATGTGTACACAGTGTAAAAATAAAGCTGTTAATTTAGATTATTTCTATTTTGCCAAATAACAGTTGCTTGTAATGATGGAAAAAAAACAAAAACAAACAAGCAAAGCCCCAAAACAAACAAACATTAACCCCCCAAAAACCTCAGAGCTAGATTGCTCAGGTGGATAGTTCTCTGCTATCTCTCAGAACATAAACAAAAAGACTTTCCGTCATTTTATTTTAGCCACATAACTCAGAATTTTGCACATGAGAGTCAGATGGATTGTTCCCCGCAGAACATTCATAGTGCTTAGTTCCTTTCCTACTGCAAAGATCCCTAAGATTTGTTTTTCATCTGAGCAGACTTTAATTAGCTTTCATTTCTTTGGCCTCTCACTTTTACAGATACAGCACCTTTGCTTGGAAAATAAAACACCTTTTGATTAAAATGTAAGACTGAATATGCCTTGTCTTTTGAACAAGTATTGACTTCCAGTGTGGCCCGAGTATTCTTCAGCACATCTGTCTTGGAACATCTCTGTCTTGAAGTTCTTAACAATCAGGCCACAGGTCTATCAGCAGGGGATACAATTAACGTTAATATCTTAAAATGTGAATTTATTATTTACAACTCTTATCTTTTAAGCTTTACATACAAGTATAAACTTCACCAGTTTGGTTGTTGCACTTCTGAAATAAAGGATCCTTTAATAAAGTACACGAATGCCCTGAATGTTCTTGCTTTCTTGAGGCAGTGTTCCTCTGTGAAGTGAGCAGTGATCAGAATTTGATCTATTTGTATCTTGAATAAACATTCTTTTATGTCAACATTTTCAAACATAAACATAAACATAAATGAACTTTTCCTCTGTGGAATATTCAGACTTTCTAATTAATGAGAAGCCCAAATAAAAACCTGTGTTCAAAATTGTCCAGTATTGCATTATTATTAGGATCAGAATGCAGAATCTGGTGTGAAAATTGAAAATGTCTGTATCTTGTGCTCAAAGACTATCTGCCCTACTGAGCAGTTGTAATGAACAGTGATCCCTGTTAAGTTAGGAAGATACTGAACAAAATGTCACAAGAATGCTTCTTGCACTTTGTGAGGACTTGGAACCACACACGGTGCACTTTGGGTCTCTAATGGCTCTGGCAGTAATTGTGGGAAGAACAGCAGCAATGCAGGAAAGTAAGAAGCCAAGTGCAAGAAACATTTTGGGACTGAGACAGATCTTGACGTTGCACAAGTCATACTTTAATGAGTGCCAAGAATGACTATTCAAAGGCCACTAGCCCAAAGATACTTGGCCTCTCTTTTCGCTTTTAATCATTTTGTTCCATACACCTAGAAACAATACCTAATTGTAGGAAAGCTAGGAGGCAATTTTTAAATCCAAAGAGTATGTAAAAGGGTAAAGGAAACTCTGATGTTAATAATGGAGAACAACTCTTAAGAAGTGAACAGCCTCAAGGGACTTGACAGCAAATTGACTAACAACCCTGAAGCTTGGCTGTGCTGTAGAGTGAAAGTAGGAGATAAGTAAAGATTCAAAAGAGATGGTAAAAATAACTAAGAAAAAAAACCTTGACAAGTGTGGTGGGTTGACTCTGGCTGGACACCAGGTGCCCTAGACACCAAGCTGCTCTATCACTCTCCTCCTCAACTGGACATGGGAAGAAAATACATGGAAAAGCTCATACGACAGGGAGAGATCATTCACCAATTACTGACACAGGCAAAATAGAAACGTCTTTGGGAAATTAATTCAATTTATTGCCAATTAAGCAGAATAGGATAATGAACAAAAAGAACAAATCTAAACCCAACTTCTTTCTGGGCTCTACTTCACTCCAAACTTTTCTGTGTCCTCCCCCTCAGTGGCACAGGGGGACAGGGAATGGAGGTTGTGATCAGTTCATCACATCTCTCTGCAACTCCTCCCTCTGCAGGGGGAGGACTCCTCCCACTCTTCCCCTACTCCAGTGTGGGGTCCCACCCGAGGGAGATGAGCCTCAAGGAACTTCTCCAGCGTGAAGACAGGCTGCCTGACCATAGTCTTCATCACAGGCTACAGGAGAATCTTTGTTCTCGCAACTGGAGCACCTTTTCACCCTTTTTCTGACTTTGGTGTCTGAAGAGTTATTCTCTCACAATTTCTCACTCCTGTCTCTCCCTCTCCCAGCTGTTGCACAGCTTTTTTTTCTTCTTCTTTTTTTTTTTTTTTCCCCTCTTTAGATATGTTATCACAGAGGAACTCCCACTGTCACTGATGGGCTTGGCTTTGGCCAGCGACGGGTCTGCCTTGGAGTCGGCTGCAACTGGCTGTGTCAGACATGGGGACAGCTTCTGGCAGCTCCTCAGAGAAGCCACACCTGCAGCCTTCAGTTAGCTTTGAATTTTATGAAATCAGCATTACTCAACAAGACGTGGGGATAGTGTGACTCTTTAATTGTAGAGTCAAACTTCAGTATGAGTATCTGAGTTTTCATTTCTGAAGAAAACTTTTTGGCTAGTAGAGCTATAGCAGAAAAACAGAGAAAAAAATTGCCATGAATCCAGAACCCACTCATTCTAGTGAGGTTAGTTTACAATTCCTGGGGTATGTGATGGACTTGTGCATGTTGAAAAGTAGCAATTTTTGCAAAAATTTATCAAAGTTTTGGGGGAATTCTAGTGGCTACATTTTAAGTACTGGAATACATTATTATTACATAATTGTTGAGAGCAAATAATAATTTTAAATAAGATTTTCTCTTTCTTTAACTCTAGCACAATGGTAAGTATTTAAGAACTATACACAGAAAGGAATGTGACCTTTACAGGTTTTTTTGGTAAAGAAATGAAAAAGAAATTACAAGAGTCAGTGCTGTCTCAGCAGTTCTTAAATAAACCGTATGTGTTTACTTAAAATATGTTATTACAGACTTCCAAAAACTGCCTGGAGATGCAGATTTCCTCCTTTGGTTTTGGTAAAGACCTGATGAATTTCAGTGAGGGGTTCTATATTTCAAGTGGATTTTTTACTCAGAAGATATTTAGGCACCACTTCTGAATGTCCTTGAAAATGAACTCCTGTTCCTACAGTTTCTAATCACACAAATGCAGGAAATTGTTATAATAAATGTTCTATAAACAGCCTTGCTTTGATGGATTAACATTTCAGATTCATCTAACCTTGCCCTGATTTTCTTGCAATAATCTAACTGAAAAAGTAAGAAAACCTTCTGCAATATGCCGCTATTTCAATAGCATCTAAGAAACAAGTTATTCTTTTAAAATGTTCTGAATAAAAGTAAGTGAATTAAATCCAAATAAAAAACATTGCTTTTCAGGGTAATGTTCTGTTAGTGATTCCCCAGTGTCACAGGGTTTCAGAGAAGTACATGAACAAAAGAAGGAAGACAGCCGTTAATCACAAATCAGACAGGCCTGACCTTGTCTCAGTCGTCAAGATGAAATCAAGTCCAAGGAAGGATTTCTCAATTGTGTTTTTTGTGCATTGCCATTTCTAGTGTCTCATAATCCATCTAGCAATTAGAAATTCTGTCACTTACAATTCTGCCTAAATCAGTAATTACTTCAGACCACCCAGGTGCTTTAACATTGTCCTATTTTACAAGAATAATTCAACAGCAACACAAGGCTTGATGGAAAAACAAGCATCTAAATGCAGTAGTTGCAGTTGAACGTCTTCAGTGTAGTAGTATGCTAGCCTTCTAATAGCAATAAAACTACTTCCAAGAAGTATTTAATATACTTTAATGAACTAAGAGTATTCATAGGTGTATTTTCACAAGGCAGTTCATGCTTATTTTTATTACAATACAATGAATTGCAACTGTCTTGAAAAAGTAAGTTTGCATTCGTGTGTGGTAAATAGGCTTATGTATATTTTCATTGTAAATCCTGGGTTTGTGCTAAGGAACAAGGCAATGAACAAGATTTTGAGTTAATATTAATTTTGCCGTATCATGAGAGCCTCCAGGAGTCCCTGCTTTTCCTGACATACCACAATCATCATCACTTTTTTCAAGCTTCATACTATGTTTGTTTTATTAAATTAAAGCTTATCTGAACTGCTCAACAGTATTAAATTTCTTACTACACTGCACAGTTTCCACATTGCGTAAACTATTTTTCCTCTTACCCTGCATCATGCCTTCATTTAAACAGAAAAGTTGGGCTGAACTGACAGCTCCAACTGATGACTGCAGATCCCGACCTTCCTTCCTATCCTCCCAATTCAGCACACCTTCTTTAATTGATTGCTTTCCTGATAGCTGTGGTGAAGAACGCCCTGGAGTAAGTGAGGTTGAGCAGACAGCAACAAAAGCTGACTTCATAAGATTCTTTTGCTGTTCTCTGTACTTTATTAATGTTTGAAGAAAGCTGAAGCTCAGTTATGTGTCCTATGGTTGAAGCGTCTCTTCTGTGTTCAGATGTGATTGGTAAAGAGAAGCTGGGTGCTTTTTTCCTTCAGCAAGAACTGAAGTGAGAAACTGCTGAAATGAAAGTTTTTATTTGGAGTGTTTGGGTTTTAATTTCTATCCAAAATTATACAAACCAAAATACAAGTAAACCTGTAAGCCCTGTTTGTATACACCGAACTCGTGCAATGAATGCAATCACCTTCTGAGAAGTATACCAATATATCCTTGAGTGTAGGAAACTATTTTTTAGTAGAGGCAGAAGTTTCAATCTACAAGAGTAAGTCCAACACTTAGTGCAGTGAATAACTGGTTGGGATTTTTCAAAGTCAGTCAGCATACCAAACTAATGTAGTTACATCCTCATCTTATTTACATAAAAGATCAATTGTAAGGCAAAGTCCTGAAATCGTCTCTGGCAACAGAAATTTATCTGAGAGAGGACACAATAAAAAGTGTTCAAAGTCTCTCAGCACTGAAACATAGCCTGGAAGAACACGATCACAAATGATTAAACAAAGTATTCCCTATCTGAGGCAGGATAGATAGATGTTATCCTACAGTATTCCAGGTCATTGTAAAGAGCTTTTATCTTATTCTGCTTTACGTAGCATGTTAAAAATTAAGTGCAGAAAAACATTTTTTATTGTAGCTTTGGTCTTAGAAATAAATCAAAACAGTAGAGGATTAATCCATTTTTTAGAATCCAAATGATACAGATAAAGGATTAAGATAATATTGGTCTACTTTAGACAGTGAGATAGAACAATTATAGTAATTTTACCAGCAACTGAAAGCAAGTCATAACATTAGAGCTGCAGTTAGAATCACTAAGCTGGTCTCTTCTGGTTGGTGCTGTCTGCCAGGTTCCCCTGGTATGAGTAATAGTCCCGGAAATTGCGTGAGCAGCACTGGCAATCCAGGGCATTTTTTAGCTGTAGTTAAGTGCTGCTGGCCACCGGTCTGGACAGGCAGGTGGAAGGGAGGAAGAAAAGAGAAAAAGGTACAGAGCAGAGGCCCAGCTACAAGCAAGATATAACAAATTCAATGGGAAATTACTGCACTTTACCACTGTTAGAGTAATACGGACATGCAAGCATGGACCTTCATAAAACTTTAATGAAAACAAAAATAAAAAAAACCTCAACCTTTACACGTAAGCACAGTGGTTTTGCAGTTAATGAACATAGTTGCTATGAGCAGAGATCTGGAAGGGAAGGGCTGCAAAAAAAAAAAAAAAATTAAGAGGGAAGGAATCTCACAGAAACTAGAAAAGTTTTGATAAGGTGGTAAAAATAGTAATCTCCTGTTAGTAATCATGTCTTCTTCTGCCAATGTGAACTCCTTCACAGGTATTCTAAAATCTTGGATTCTTGTCTTTGTAACATTTTGACTTGGATGTATGTTGGTTAAGTCCAGTCTTCCTCTCTGTTTTTCCACTGCATGTTGTTTTGGACAGCAAAGGAGTGATATGGGACAAGCTGAGAGAGAATCTGAACTTTGATCTGCAGCCTCTAACACTACGTTCCTAACCACCAGACCCCTGCACAAAATGAAAGTACTGTTGCCAAGAGTGCAATAACCCATCACCCATGTTAAAGTTCATCCCACTCATTCAGCTGTATATGCCAGCATAATGAATCCCACTCCTAGAGCCTGTTCTGGAGTCTGAAAACTTCGACATTTCATTTATAATCTGGTCCTATGTCAGAATATGAAGGACTGCCTCTCAGAGGCAGTCCTTATACTTCTCCTTCTTAGTTTCAAACCTAAAATTTAAGTAGCTGAAGTTGAGAGGAACTTTATTTCAGTTGTTAAATAGTTGCATTTTTTTAGAAGACTGAATGTTTTTGAATATTCAGTCTTCCAGGTCCACATTAACCCCATAGTCTGATATCAATCTTATTTATTACTATGAAAATTTCTTTGTTAATTTGAAGCCAGGGGTGATGTGAACTCTATTCTGACATAACTCAAGGAAATAAGTAAATACCAGAGAAGAATTACTAAATGCCTCCCCTTTGTCAAGGCAACTCATACCTCAGAGTGATCTTTGAAGAAGTGAGCAATAGTGGACATGGGAAAGCCTGTGCATACAGTCACTTTGGTTTGAAAAAGTTGTTCAGCTCAACAATACACCAAATGTTGGTGAAGAAAACACAGTGGCAAAGCTTGAGAAGGAAAATCCTCAAATAAATAAAGAACTGTACAAAGGATAGGCAACACACCTCAAGAGGAAGTAATAGTTGGGGTTTTTTTAATGTCAATTTTTACTTCTTTTTGAAAATTAATTGTCTCATCTAATACCAAGGATCCGACGGATTCAATCCTGGCCCCTGAAGTTAAACTGAGCAAAATGAGCTTTCTGTTTCTCAGCTGTGATCCCCAGCTATGAGGAGTGAAGTGGCACAGTTCAGGAGAACAGAACAGCAATTCTAGGGGTGCACAGGAGAAAGTTGATAGCGAGATGACCTTCAGGAATGCTCTTTTACCTCTTTTGCTCACTTGTTCCATTGCCAAGAACTTGTTTTTTCTGCAGTTATCTTTTTGTCATCTCTACTCGTTTCACTTTGGGGCAGTCTGAAGAGTAGTTTGACTAACAAAAATTACTAGATACAAATATTTGACAGGATAGGTCTTGTGTGCAGATGTTCTTATTCCTGCTAGCTGTTTGGCACTCAGATGTTGATTTGTTGTGTAGGTGTACTTCTTTTTATGTATGTAGTGAATAAGGAATCTTTACCCCCAGAGCCTGTGACACAGATATTCAAACCAAGTGGATTAATTAAAGGAGTCATAGAGTTTCTTCATGAACACACACTTGAATGAAAGTTGAGTATGTTACGTGTTTGAATATCTATTTGAATATTTATTTGGATCTGAATTACAAAACAAGTCACATGAAAACCTTAATGGAGTGGAGTAAAGTTTTTTCACTTTTACAGGTTTGTTTTTTTTCAGAGGGACTTGCACGTAGAATTAGTCAAGATAGTTAAAGCTTTAAGATTGTGGCTTTTGTGATAAATTTTAAGTTTTATTTATTTTATTTATCTAGATTTTCTTAAAAGGGGAAGAGCAAAATCCTACAAAAATGAAGGAAGTGCTCAGGAAATATTCTGGCAGCATTCTAATAACAATTAATATTCACAAATAACCCCCACCAATTTATTTTCCAATTTGTTGTTCTATTTTCTGCTATTATTTTACCGTTTAAAAGTCAAAAGGGCTTTAATTCAAAATACATCGTTCTTCTATACAAGTAAAGTTCTCACTCTACCCCACTACTAGTTTTCTCCCTTACTAAGTCCCAACCCAGAATATTCTGTGATTCTGTAATAAGCATTCATATTTTCACCTTTCAGCCCCAACTTTTAGATTTCTTTCTACATAGAAATCCATATTTTCCCAAAGTAATTCTTATTTTCAGTTCAATAGCATGTTTTTCTAATATTTTCCATATTCTTTTTTGTATTGCAGTACCATTCCCGTTGTACTCTTTGTCTCCTTACTGGTATGATGTTAGGTTCCTTATTTATACTGCCCTCAGCAAATTGCTCTGAGTTCTCATAGCCATGCTTCCCTTGGTTTCAATTCTAAAAAAAGATTGCAGGATTTCTGGCCAAGATAACTGACTGCTTTATCAATCCCTGATGAGAAGGATGCAATTAGTGTAGCATGGACATTAAAATGCAACATGGTGGCAGGATCACCAAAAGCTCTTTCAGGCCCTGGTTATGCAAAATATCCTCTGAACTTTTCCCATTGGAATATGTTATCCCACTTCTGTTTTTGAGCTCCCTATTGCCCAATACTCTGATTCTTAATCCGATCCCAGAAATGTCAAATAAGCATCTGAAGGATCAAAGAGAGAAAGACATACTAAAGAAGGGAGTGCCAGCGTGAGGTACATAAGAAAATACAAAATTGGCTCAGTTTGAGGAGAGGCTTCTCTATGCTGTGGGAGATCCGATTAAGTTCCAGATTTTTCACAGGTTTTTTAAGTGTCATTTCCAAGTTGCTTAACTCCATACCTTCATAACTCACATAAGTGTTGCAATGCTTCAAATTAATTCTTAACATCTCAAATTAGTTCCTAGTGCGAACCATCTGTCCTTCATATAAAGCACAGACTAGGCAACAGCTGCATAACCTACTCAAACAGGAAAAGCAGAAGCAAGGGACTGTAGGTTAGTTACATGCTTTGTTCAACATAGGATATTTAGCTGTGAACGCTCAGCTATGGAGATGGGCTCCTCTGTGGGCAGTTATTCCTCCTAAGCAGGATTGTAGTCAAGATCACTCCCATTTCAAAATTTGAATCAATTCACATTTCCCCATCTATCTCTGAATAACAGACGGTCTTTTGTCGTAATGCTGCTTAGGGGATACTGGAAGGATCAGGCGTTGATGGTTTTCTCCTACCTGATTCACCAAAAATAAGACTCTACCTCAGCGGCTTTCAGTGTGTACACTCTGACAGACTGGTGTTGTGTCTATTTAGAGAAGTATAGGTAGCCTGAGCAGTGTGTGTGAGCACTGAGTGCCTCTGTGTAGCACTTCACAGTTCCTTGACTGTTTTGAACTGCTCCAACCACCTCCAGCACTGTCAATGCAGGACAATCAGTGCCACTCAGCCTCAGTAGTCCTCACTTGATTATCATCCCTTTTTATTTTGCTGTAATTAGGTGATATAATTTGCCAGAATTAGGTGAATAACATTTTTTAGGATGCTCAGTATGTCTAAATAGTGGTTGAAATACCCCAGGCATTTCTAGCTTAGCTAAATTAATATCCCTCTTTGCTCTTTGAAGAAAGTCGTGACACTGGAGAAAAAAATTCAGATCTTTGGTAATTTAGTCCTCTTCTACTTTCTACAAACTGCAGGGGATAGCTGAACTGACTCCCTGCTAACCTCACTGAATACACTAAATAACTGAACTTAGGTCCCAAATCCTCTTGGGCATAATTTTGTACCTCAGGCTAGCACAGGGGATAAATGTACAGGAAGCAGAGTGATTCTTTTCAGGACTAGAGCAGAGAATGAGTGCTGTGGGTGTATGTAAAGATGAGATACTGTAACTATCAGCAGTGAGGCCAGGGCTCTTGCTCAGTATCTTCACCAAGGGGAAAAGCCACTGGGATCTTTTTGATGATATTATTCTGGTTTTAGAGTTTTCCACTTCATTTAGTCCAGTGCTGAAACTGCCCTCTACAAACCTTTTCTACAGATACTTCTTTTATTTCTTAAAGCATGTGTGAGCTAAACTGTTCTTACAACATACTAATAAGAGTTAAGAAAAAAAAAGAAAAAGCAGTGTAATCCCACTAATTAAGAATAAATACTTACTATAACTGTTCATTAAGAAAAAACCCTTAAACGTTCCTAGTTTGCGCAAATGTTGGTTGCACCATGTTTGCACAAAATATTCTTTAATTAACACAATGCTCCCTAATCCAGAATTGCAAGGTGTGGACCAAATATTCCGCACTGCCCAGGCTGCATGTTCTAGACCTTCACCACCTTCAAAGCATCATTTTGGCAAATGGCACAGAATCTGCAATCCTGATTCATCTCTTTTTGAAGACAGTAGTGAAAACTCCAACTGTTTTGTTGAGGGGTTTTGACTTTGTTTTAATTTTGGAGGTTTTTCTTTTGCATGTTTCATAAACTGCAGCAATGTCTGCAACTAAAGATACAAATGTCAACCTGCAACCTGGTGCTTTTTTAAGCAGTGCTTAAGTCTTGGAAGCCTTGGAAGAACAGAGTAATCACCTGTGATACAATTTCCAAGGAAGTGGAATCCCCAAGCCCTCTTTTATGAAATGACTCTTTCATAAAGTTTGATGAATTTAGTGATTCTGTGACAGAGTTTAAAGAAAGAGAGTTGCATAAATCAAGGACCACTTTTTGACCTTTGAGGCTGAAAACCTTCTACCTCCAGCAAAAGTGCCACTGATTCTAGTTTGTCTTGATTTTGACAGGCAAAAGTACTTTTGTAACAAATTGATTGATATTTATAAACAAAACTGACATATTTTGAGGAAGGCCAGAAAACTTGACTGGCTTGACATAGCCACTGTGTAAACTTTTCAATTTCATAATTAGTTATCTACTACTACCCATATACATAAATTATAATATCTGTGATCCTCCGAAACACTTCAAATCATAACCAATGAAAGGTATTTTTTATCTGCTTGTTTAAAAATACATTTTGGGTGCCTATGGATCATTCCACTGTTTCTGCTAGATCAAACCAGGCTCCCCAGGGAAATGGTCACAGCACCAAGTCTGCCAGGTTCAAGAAGTGTTTGGATGATACTCTCAGGCACATGGTGTGACTCTTCGGGATGGTCTTGTGCAGGGCTAACATTTGGACTTGATGATCCTGGTGGGTCCCTTCCAACTCAGCATATTCTGTGATTCTGTGAAACAGATACAAGAATTAAATCCTGTGCACTGGTGACTTGAGTGCTTCATCTGTGCTGTTAACAAATATGGGGCTTGAGTTCCAAAGCTGAAAAAGAATAACTGAAATACAGCAAGCATATAGCATGGCTTAAACTATGTCCAAGTCCTATTTTCAGGACACATAGACTTTCTCCTAGGTCACCACAACAGACTGAATCTATCTGTGACTTTCCAAGTTTGATTTACAGTATCATGAAGACTTGGGGCACGGGACAGAAGCTGTACTGACTACATCATGGGGAGCCAGGAACCCTCAGGACACAGACTTGAGGTTAAGGTTAGAAGCACAAATAAGGAAAACTGTTCCAGCTAAACAATCTCTCGGGTAAATGGACAAAGAACTATTTTTAAGAGGAAGTATCAGAAAAGGAACAAAAATAGCTTGCGCATTATGAATAAGACTCGTGACAGGAAAGCCACAAGTGAAGAGTCACTTACATACAAAACTACTTACAGAGTCAAGGAAATCCTTCCCTCAGAGTTGATCATTTAGGCATCGTGGCTTAACCACAGAAAGAATAGAAGCTTAAATCAAGCAGAAATTCCATTTAGGGATCTAAGAACGCCTAGTGTTGACGTTCTGTCATGGTCCATGGCAGAAAGTACCCAAATGGCCACAATGGTGGCTAGTAGTTGTATATCACATTTCTAGACCCAGAGAACAAAATCCCTCTGCAACTTGCATATGACAACTAATTAAACCAAAGAAAAGTCTTCTCACTTCAGGAGTCATTTAAGTGTTTGCAAGACCAGAAATCTTGTTCTACAGAACATTCCTGACAGCAGAAAAAGGACAAGCCTTTCTGAACCACCAAAACTCACATTCATAGATCACCTTAAGTCAGCATCTTCTCATGAGGAACATGTTCTTCATATTCTGTTACAGACTCACTCAAAACTCACCTGATAGAAGAACCACCCCAAAATAGGATCAGTTTTGTTGCCCTTTGCACAATCCTACAGCTTTATGCATTGCACAGTTCTACAGACATCTGTACTCAAAGAGCAAGACTATCGCCCAGAGAATGCATCTTTACAAGCCTTTATCAAGTTTTCTGAAGGCTAGATAAAAATTTATGGTTAAACTATGGAGTCAGCCCAGCTAATTCTATTCAACTCGCCTTAGTTGAGTCAGTTAATTTTTAATTGATATGAGCACTAAATCATTAAACTCATTTATTCTGATGGAACTCCAAATCTGTAGTCAGATAGAATTTGTTTCTCTTTCTTAGACAAGGGATTTATTCTGAAAGTTTGATATTCTTAATGTGAAAAAAATAAAATCATGGATGTACCCTTAATGACAGTGATGTTTTAAGAACTAATTTCTTAAAAAGTCCTGTAACCTTCTGCGAGATCCTTAGAAAGGGCATGCTTAATTAATTACTGCTATCATCATATATTGTCCTGAAGGCTTGGTGGTGAAATGTGCTTTTGAAAACAATCAGTTTCTTTGAAGGGAATAAATTAAGAATGTTGACTTCTAAATATGAAGTCTGAAGGCTGATAGATGTAAAGAAGCTACAGCACAAAGGATCTGTGTCAGAAGCCAGTGGTTATACACATTGCAGCTGGTGATGGCCACATATTTTTTAATTTAATGGTGAGACAATTTACGTCAGATGGTCAGCTTGGACATGATTCCTGAGTGATGAGAGTGTCCCTTCAGCAGATGTGCAGCTTACTGACTGCTGCAAGTCAGAACTGAAAAAAGAGCTCTGGGCAGCAAAGGTTTTCTGCACAGGGAGGAATACATTAAAGTGTCCCTTTTGTAACAGAAGATCTCCTAAAAAGCAGTTCAGCATGTACATACAAAAAGAAGACTCGGGCATTAATTTTTTCTTTGGCTGTGCTATTTTAAGCATCCCTCATCTGCTGCCAGGTATTTGTTCTTGATCTGTTCCTTCTTCTCAATCATTACAACCCAGCGCCTTTTTTTCCTTGATTATTTTCCAGCTGGATACGTGCCCTAATACAGCAAACCTGAAGCAGTACAAACAGTGGGATAAGCTGGTAAAAGTGTAGGAGTTGCCTAATTTTTTTAAATACATATTTAGGCTAAATATCTAAACGTGGTGTATGCAAGTTAACTCTATCCTCAAAGTTAAGTTTGCAGCATAATACAGATACCTGTGGGACTTCTTCAGTGTCAAACAGAATCAATAAGAAGTTTCTAGATATCCTCTGTAAGGAAACTTACGTTCTAGCAATTCATGTTTAATGGCTTCATCACTCACTATTAAGTAAAGTGGAGTTTTTATCACAGCTCATGTAAAGGGCAACATTTTATTGCTGAGCTAAGGATCAGATCTGGAAAGAGATTTGGATCCAAAGTATGACCACCTGTTTCCCATCTCCACCCAGGGGAGAAAAAAAAAAAAAGCTATACTTGTACATGTTGTAGGAGCTTGTCTGAAGGATCATTTTCATAAGACCAAATTTCAGCTTATACTGCCATGGTTAATCTACCGGTTCAAATTGCTCAGCTCAGCTATGATGGAACTCAGGGTTCAGGTGATTCAGCAGTAATTTCTGTCAGGTGAAATGCAGCTGCATGAGCAAAGTTTGATATACTAAAAAGGACATGCTAAATATAATATATATATATACTTGATATACTAAAACTCTTATCTGAAAGTAAGAAGATTTCTAGGAAAAAATAAACTAAAATGAAATAAGTTAGAATATAAATCAGAGCAATTTACAAGAGTGTTCAGAAAAAAAAAAGACTAAAAGAAAGGATAGTACTGAGTTGCTAAAGGTATATATTACAGTGTCATTTAAGCTTAATTATTACAGGTAATACTCCCCACTCCCCACAACCTTAACTAGAATTGCATGCTACCAGATGAGAAAAATTTTCTTCTCATTAATAGCTTTTAAGGAGCACACAGGACTGTGTAGACGCAGAAGAGATGTGGCCAACCAGTACTGTGCAATCTCACACAACTGCATTGCTTGGTCATGAAGTGTATGGCTTAATATTTGTTTTCTGGCAGCAGGCAGGAGAATTTCTGACTGAATCACACTGCATCTAGTACATCTTGCACTTCTCCCCCCCCCCCCCAAGCATTAGGCATGTGAAATCAACATAGGTTTAAACAGGCAGAGGTTGTCACAAGGAACTTGTAGTTCCTTCTCACTACTGTTGGAGTCTTGCATTTGTATGTACAAAGTGTGTTCTCAGGTTATGTTGCAAAGGGTGTAAGACAGTGGCAAGCTGAAGTCATGTACAAGTCTTAGGACAACCTCCTACTACCTCAAGTGAATTCCTAGTTCTTTTCTCCAGAGTAATATCTTTAGATAAAAAAAGTAAATAGACATCCACTTGAACTTGAGCAGAATGAAGAACCACAAGACAAACTATTCACAGAAATGTAAGCTGGAAGGGAGATCTCAGGTCCAATTTCCTGCTTAAACCAAGAGTTTAATCAGTGTTATATTACATCAGGTGCAACTCTGAATAGCTATGCTTTGAAGACCTCCAAGGGCAGATTCTACATAGCCTTCCAGTGATGCATTATCCCACCCCTACTAAGTAAAGGAGCTTTTTCTAATGTTCAAAAATGTTCAGCCTCTGGCTCTCTTCTCTTGTCATACATCAACCATTATTGGGAATATTTTGGCTTTCACTTTACAGTTTCCTCTGAAGTAGTTTTATACTGCAGTTACATTGCCCCTTAGTCCCTACAAACACATTTACCAGCAGTTTTTTTGTGGGCAGAAAATCAAAGATAATGCAATTTCATACTATTAAGAAAGTTCATGCAATTTCATAGTATAAAGACTAACTGGTTCAATAGTTAGAGAATGAGATTTCCCTGACATAGACCTGGCTAGATTGTCTAGCATTTGTACTAGAACGTTTTCACCAACAGAATCTAAAGATTTCTTGGATTGTTTGCACAAACTAACTAACTTCCACTCCCACCAAAAACCTCTCATGAGAACATGAGTTTGTGATCAGGATTTCTGCACTAATTTTGATGCCACTGCCCCCATTTCAATTCAGACAGTTAGGCCTTTCACTTTAGGAGCATCTAATTCTGTCAGAACTGTGTGAGAAAGGACATAGATCATTCTGACAGACAAAAAACTTGAAACTGGATGTTGCTTCAGCAGAAGGTCTTGCTGATGAGTGCTCAGCATGCCCAGTCTGCCAACTGTACTACTGCCCATGCTATGAAACTGAGTGCAGGAGAGCCATGAACACTCGTCAGGACTTTTTGGAGCCAGATTTCCCATTTCTAACACTTCCTTTCTCTTAGGGGCTCAAGTGCCACTGTCTTACAACATGTTCTCCGCTTTGTAGGTAGGGAAGTATGGCTACTTTATTTCAGTTCTACTGGGTGGCATATAGCTGCTAGCTAAATTTGCCTCCGTGTTTTTTCATGATCTCATAATCCTTCATTCCTCTCTGTTTCATGTATCACCTCAGTCTTTTGCTGTGAATTTGTCCTACCTTAGAGCCAGCCCTGTGCCAAAGAAGTGATTATCGTTCACTGGTACACTTGCAGTGGGTTGCTTCAAAACTGGGCTCTAGCCAAGAACATATTGACTCCAAATGCCACTGGAGTTTCACTTCTGTGCTAATCCAGCAAATCACATTTGAAGACACATTTTAATGAAAACCAAGTATGTTTTAGTGAAGCTCAAATTATTGTGCTGTCTTTGAGAGCAGTCACATTAAATTCTGCAGCTTGCAATATGCCGGGGGTCAGGCTCAGTCTTACCAAGGTGTTGCAATTTCAACCAGGACTGCTTGACCCAGAGCCCAAACAGCTGGTACAAGAATTGACAGCAAATTTCCGAACTCCGTCCCTTTGCTGTGCACCCAGTGCTGCCCCACCTTTTTTACTGTGATTACACTGAACATATTGTTACAGGCAGAAAAAGTAGGTATCTTTAAATTCTACAGAGGCACAGAGAACATGCTAGATGTCCCTGTATTTTATCTCAGGTCAGAAAAAAGCAACTCATCAAGTAAAGTAAATACTTCTTAATATTAACTAAGCTTATCAGGAATAGTGGAACTGGCAAGCACTAAAGTGTACTTCTAATATTACTTATTGTTATTACATAATCCTTATTACTTAATCATATAAATGGCACAGATAAATAGAAAAATATAAAGACATATGATACAAATAATACAAATAATACAAATGCAAATAATATAAATGGAATTCAAAAAGATAAGTGAGACCATTTATCTGGAAAAAAAGCTATTCACATTCTATTATTGAATATTTTATGGCAATTTTATATTTTATAATCTCAAATTCATATGAGTGTATTTGCCATGTAAGGGGTGTGAGTTATATTTTATGTTCATCAATAACAAAAAAGAAAGATAATAGTCTATTATTGTTTGTCAATAACTTCATGTGTGGTATAGGATACAGATATGTTTGACAGGATACTATAAAAGGTGTGTGTGCAATACTTTTGGTTAAAATCGTGTGTTTAGGAGTACTTATAATACATTTTTTGTTATTGAAGTAAATGATTAAATATATATACAATTCAAATTTATATACAGAACTCAATTGTATATACAGTAAATTTCAGAAAAATCTACTATGTTAGAAATGTGCTTGAAGTGCTGCCAGAAAAAGTCAGGCTGAGACCAGGACACCTGGAAGCTGAGCAGCCTGAAGCTGTTAACCTACCTGATGGCAAACTGGAGAGCCTCTTGTTTTATATCATCAGCATTTTGCCAGCGTCCTGCTGCAGCAGAAAATTATCAGCTGCAAAGAACAGGTCCTTTAAATTATTAATCCAGTGCAGTGTTAGCTTTGCAAAGTGACACAATTACAGTGCTCAAAGGTTTGATTTTAGGCACCCTGTTTGTGGTTGTGGAACATGGCCAGAAAGACCTGTTTGCATTAAGGAGGACAGAGCTGATTATGTGCTGCTACATACACAGCAATACTCTAAATCAAACTTTAAGTGAATTATTTCATGTCGAGCGTGTGAGGCTAAAGAACTCAATTCTTCAGTTCCCCAAGCATGATAATCTTCCTTCTGCCTTCAGCAAAGGCTGTTCACACACCCAGAGATTTGTCATGAATTTTTCACTGGCTACGGTGGGTCACAGCAGTAAGCATTGTTTGCCTGAGGAACTGTGGGGGATGTAACATGGATTTACTGCTGAGTCAGAGGTTTTGAAATGTTTAATCCAGCAATTGCACAAGTAGCAGTTATTCTAAAATAAGAATTACTTTAAAGGAATACTGACTGAAATTCTCACAGAATGGAACAGTTGTTATTATCTTTAAAGAAAACATGATAGGTGGCTTCTGTGGCCATTAAATCAGCTTGCTTTCTCTGTAGTGCTTGGTAGAAACAGTTTTTTTTTACTAGGTCTTCAGCTGTGCCTCTGGGAGTGGCACAGAGCTGCCAGCGACCAGCTGCACATTGTGTAGTGCTGCTGGGAGAAGCGTGCCAATATTTGTATAAACAGTTTGTCCCTGTTGTTCTACTGGAAAAAAAATCGTGCGGTTTCCAACTGTGTCTAAACTTGAGCCTTCCTGCATCTTGAAGAGTAATCACATTTTTGAGTGAAGTAAGCAGGAAGTGGCATCTAATCACTGAGCAATCAGGGGAAGGACCTGTGCTCTAGTAATATGCCTGGGGTTTGCTGAGCCATAGCAGTGGGAAATGCAGGAATACCAGAATAACTGCTCCTCTGAAACACTATCTGTGAGACCATGTGATAGCAAGAATTTACTACAAGGGTCTTAAACCCCCTTGTATCCACCTATAGTGCAATAAATTTCTCAAATTCACTCTTGCAGTTACAAAGCATGTGGGAGAAAACAGAAACAACCCAGTACTCTGTGCCTGTTTTCATTGCATATACGTAAGCCTGTTAAGGATAATTGAATACCCTCTGCTACTCAGCATTGCAGCAACCCCTGTTGCTGATGTTCTTGTTCCTTAACAGTTAAGGACACAGAAGGGTATTCCACACTTGTATGGAGCAGATTGGGAATAAATTCCCTAGAGTGAGTGGAATAATACCACTGGAGCAGTAGTTCAAAAGTCAGGACCAGGCTCCCTTTTTTTCAACTTTAGAAAAGCACTGCTATGTTTTCCTTCTGTATCTTTTCAGATCTTGCTTTCCTGACTTGAATTTTTTGTTTCTATTGCAGACGGGTCACAAGAATACTTCCTTTCAAATAAAGTTCATGTCAATTACTGTTATGTATATTTATATTTTAGCTTTCAATTGTCCTTTTTTATTTTAATTTTTTGTGGGTGTAGGACTGCTGTCAAATATTACAGTGAAATGCCAAAACAGAAGAGCCATAGCAGCTTTTGCCTCAGTCTGGAGAAAACATCTAAAAGAAACCTACAATAACCTATCCCTTTCCCCAAGCTTTGTGTTGCCCCAGAAAACTTTGATATTCTCCTCTTCTAAAGAGAAGAGCAAATCTTTCAACATCTGTTTGATTCATTTATTTCATTTCTTTAGTAGGAAATGTGCAAATGCCAAGAAGTCATTTGGAACAGAGAAGTTGCCGGTTGTGCTGGACAGAGAGCCCTTCTCTGACAGTGAAAAGATGAGTGGCCGCAGGTCAAAGGGCTCCCAAGGAATGTAAGGAGGCATGATCACATTCATCTTGCCACATTTACAGAGAGAAGGAACTCCAGTAAGCAGCATTCTGTAACCTGAAAGGTCAACATCCCACACCGATAACAGCAAACCTAACGTGGAAAGTGTAACTTAGGGCTGTGCCCTTTACAACCAGAAATAGGTTTGGGGGTGTTTTAAGGTGGTTTTTGGGTCTTGTTTCATTTTTCACCATTTCACAACAGCTACATTGCTGATATGATGCAACAGCAGAAAAATTATCAGGCACAGTAATGAAAATTCATTTAATTCTGCTTGGTAACTTAAAGCCTTACACTCTCCAATATCTGTTGCTCCTAAGGAAGGTTTCAAAACCCCAGTCCAGTAAGCACTAAAAGACTACGTTCAGGAATTGTTACCTAAAACATCAAAATTAAAATGTTCCTAAACAATTTATTCGAAGTAAGACATTATAACAAGCCTGGCGTTGCCTGTCAATAACTACAGTAACATCAAAGTTCCAGAATTATTTTGAAGACAAGCACAAATATACATTGTTTATTCAAAAAGCTCCTAAAAGCAGAGTGTTAACAAATCAAATTCTCACACAAAGTATCTATGGTCTCCAGAAACTTCTAATTACTTCACTGGCTTTCATCATACAAATCTATGCAAATAAATCAGAAATGATCTGACACTAAATATCAGCCTGTACTAGTTTATACCCAGTTTCTGTACAACTAAAACATTAAAGCTTAGAAAAAAACATATATACATCATTTAAACATAGTTAATGAACATTTTTTGTGATTTTTTTTTGTTTTTTACAGTAAGAAAACACAGCACTTAAAGTAAAAGCATGAGATCAACTGTGTTTCTCAAAGTAAAAGCCATGTAGACTCTTTCAAAAGTAGTTAAATATCTCACCATGAAATTATATTGCTGATAGAAGATGTAGTCACTGCTCAGGTGAAGCACTAGAATGAAGAATTCGGACCAAGTAGCATTTGAAATTACAACTTTCACAAAGCATCTCAGGAAATACATAAAAATATTCACTGTGTCAACTAGAAAATCCTAATGAGAAGGGACAGCCAGAGATGTTTAGTCCATCAAAGAAAAATCACAAAATACGTTCCTTCTTGGAAAGTAATCTCCAGTAGTTGTGCATAATGGGCAAGAAAATTTTAGAAGCAACATTCACTGATAAAGAGAATCATAACCAAGGCAATAGAAAATTGTCTCTGAGAAGCGGAAGTTCTTGACTCTGGGTACAGACACCAAGGCCAGTGTGTGAGGTATATTCAGTATTTAAAAAGATGGATGGATGCCAGCCATGAATGGATGCCTATGGATACCAGCCATGCCTGTGACAATAGCCAATTGACATTACCCAATCATTTTAAAATCCATCACAGTTTTAAAAGAGTGGGGTAAAGGCACATTTTAATTTCGAAAAATGTGCATTGGTGTGTTATTTCAGTGACAGCAATGAACTCTCAACACAGGACATAAATTTGTCTGCTCCTACAGTGAAAGGGAAAGAGGACCACTGCAAGGGTCCCCAAATAACTCAGACAACCAGGTACAGAAGGGAAAGCCACTGTACTGGAATGAAATAAGGGTCTTCTGACTGTTCCTGGG
Source organism: Pseudotriccus pelzelni (assembly GCA_035584735.1). Lineage (NCBI taxonomy): Eukaryota > Metazoa > Chordata > Aves > Passeriformes > Tyrannidae > Pseudotriccus > Pseudotriccus pelzelni. The sequence goes on from JAWMRA010000041.1 coordinate 9,962,252, forward strand.
CACCAGCTCCTGCAGTCAGAGGCATATCCCTGGTGCCGATGAGCAGACACTAATAAGTTTTTTATCTCTGTTAATCCTTACACCCCTTTCTTATCACATATACAGATCTCAAACTCAGATGTTGAATCTGAAGACCTGTAAAAAGATAATTTGCACAGCTGAGAAACGAGGAGACGGCATTTTGAAGGCAGTCACGAAAAAGAGGTGTAGCAGGAACAAGTTCTAGACAGGAACTCCACAGTACAAAGTGTTCCAAATGGAGCAAACACAATGGTTTGGAGTTTTTATAGAAATACCTGATGAGTTTCCCAAAAGGAAACTTTCGTCAGATTGGACTGATACCAATAAACCTGTTAGGTACATAAAGAAGAGTAAATCAGCCCAAGCAGTAGATTGTACTTGAGATAAATCAATGATATCTTGCGAAGCTGCCCACAGCCATTTCTGTGAATGTTGTTCTGAGACACGAGATTGCCTTGTTCTTCTTCCTAATAGGCCAAATTAGAAACTGCACTTCAGGTGTAGAGTCACATTAACTCACTCCTACTGATGATGGATTTAGCCATGGGCAACGTAGGCAGCTGCTTAGAAAAGCAGATTATAAAAAAACCAAAACATCTGCCTTTCTCCCCTGACATGATTTATGATACTGGAGCTTTACGAAGGTATTTTGTCTTTCTGTGGTGAGTGGGCTGATGTGCAGTGCTGGAGGGAGAGGAAGGGGAGCTCCTCCCAGGCATCATCCTTTATTTCGCTTTCTCCCAGGAATGAGCAGAAGCTGCAAATCCACCTCTACACATTTTCCCACCACCTTCCTCTTGCCTCCTTGCAGTGGGAGTTGCTCAGCCCCAGCCAACCTCCACCCACCCCTCAGGTCTATTCCTTGGAGTAGCAAAATTCAGTTTTAATTCCAAGGCTTGCCCTGTCTCTGTTGCATATATTCAAGATGATGAATTGCTGTGCCAGGTAAGTCTAGGGTCTAGGAAGACACTATGAGACAACCTTAAGAAAAAATGTTTGTGAATCCAAAATAAGCAAAGATTAGTCCTGTGATTCAAGGTTTAACTTTTCCTATTAATGGTTCATAGAACATATAAAAGGAAGATGAAGCACAGCATGAGATGAGGACAATGTAACCTGCTTTCTTCTAAAATCTTCCCTAGAGCACTGCGTTACCCTTACCTCTCTAAGGATAGCTTCAGACTTCTCATTTAATTTCAGGTTTCCCTTAGAGGGCATAGCTCTTCTCTTCCTTATAACACTACTTCTAAAACTCACTCTAACAAAACACTTTCTTAACAAATGTATTTAATATAGATGTGTTTTTGTGTGTCTGACTCTATTTCAGTATTTTTCCAAACAAGTAAAACAACTAAGCTTGGGGATTTCACAAGTTCTTTCCCAGTCTGCATACATAAGTTGCTTCCTCATCTCTTTCTTTCTTTTTATGAAGTCTATGGTTTTACTCTAACAGTAATTTTATTTTAGAGTTTCAATCAGATATGTCTAGTAAAATTCTGATTTCAGCTTTAAAAATACCCAAACAAATACCTTTTTTGGTTTTGCTTCTAGTCTAATACCTGAGAAAAAACTCAGAGGCAAAATCAGGGAAGAAAACAGTTTGGTAGCCGAGAAAGAGAGAGAGACAGAGAGAGAGAGACAGAGAGAGAGAGACAGAGAGAGACTTTATCAGTAGGGTTGGGGCGGGGTGGGGGTGGGATGTGGCTTGAGGTGTGGTCATATATTCACTTCATATCACTCAAACACAAACTCTGGAAGTTCTTAGGAGGACCTGCCCACTGTATCCTCCCAAGAATTTAGTCATATATAACCTTTATCCTCATCATTGTCCCTGTCTGGGAGGGCCCCATTCTGAGTATATCTGACCAAACCACTAAGGAGGATGTGGAGAACCCATAACCAGGACGTTGATAGAATCCCAAATTCTGCTGTGGCTGCTGTTGCATTGGAGCTCTCTGGTGGAATATGTGCTGCAGAGCTGGCTCCTCCTACTTTGACTGCCTAACAAGAAAAAAAAAAATCGGTCTTGATCTTATTATTCTGAGATCCTGTGGAGATAAGAGATGCACAAAAAAGAAGTTAGCATGTTCAACAGTATTCTTTTTTCCAATACCTGTTACGAGTTTGTCCTAAATCCCCTGGATCCCTCAACAGTATAATCAGGCAAAGGATTAATTCTGCTGGGATTAAAGGTAGGGTTTTTGGATGGCCGGTACATCATATAATTTGACTTGGACACAGATAAACATCAAAGCCACATGATCAGGCTGAACTTGAAGAAGATTCAGAATTCTCTGTTAATCACATATTTTTACTGAGTACTTGAATGTTTGAATCATTTGCATGGGCATTAGTAATGGTCTAACAGAAGTGAGATGGGACTGCTGTGGTTTGAGTAACTGAGATAAACAAGAAGTGGTTAGAACTCTCTGTCAGACATTCAAGGTCACTTTAATCTGAAACACTTTTATCTGTCCTTCTGCCCCTTCTTCATAAGAGGAAGCCACATAAGCAGGGCTGCTGAGCAAGCGACAGCCCAGAGAGGGTAGACTGACTTTTTCCCTATTTTATTGCCTTTTCACACTGCTGTTCAGCCTCATGTTAGCTCATAAGCACCAGGTCCCCCATTTCAGATCTAGTATCAGTACAGGGCTACGGGAATACCCCTGCCCAGTCCTGCTTTGGCTTTGGATCCCTCCAATTCCTGTAATGCTATGAAATAACGGGACTGTAGCTGAGGGAAAGATATAGAAAAGGTAGCGGTGCATAAAAAATTTAGAACAAAGTGGTATGTGAATTTCCACTGCATCTAAACACTCATGAAGAAACAAGACAGAAAAAGGTCCTGATTCATGATAACAGCATGTGAGGCTGGATAGAAGAGACATACAGCAATGTACTTTATAAACACTGTCAGTAGAATTACTGGAAGCTTTTTTTGGAAGAAAAACATGCATTTATACTTATGAATTTCTTGATAATCAGTTAGTTGCCATCAATGGAAGGAACCAGCTTCTATGTTCCCCAAGCCATTAGGGACCCTGACATACAGCACTAACAATGTTTTATGCCTGGAGCTACCATAGCTCTTAAATGCACCAAGTGGGTATCAGGTCTTTTTCTGTGTAGATCTTAGCAGAAATGCAACACAGGCCAGTCCATACCTGGAAAAACTAGTGCTGAACTATTAATGTAGTTTCTGACTGTATAACACAAGACATAGGACTTCCCTGAAATCTCATTTGAATAACTCCACTCTTGCAAAATTCCCTCTCCAGGCTCTTAGGAACTGTTATCAATTAATGAAACAATTGGAGATGGGGAGGAAGGAAAATTAAGAACAATTAAATGAGTACATCGCCCTAAATATGAGGATGTTTCAGCCCACATTTGTATCACCACCTAAGCAATGTTCTATGTTTTATTAAAGGCTCAACAAAAGAAGGAAACAGGCAGAAAGTAGTTAAACAATTTCCTTACCTTAATAGCTGTTTTTAGTCTTGAAGATATCCTTAAAAAGCAAAATATCCTAGGAATTTCTGAAGTAAAGTTCCATTGATAGGTACTCAGGTAATAAGGATCACATGAATTTATTTGCTCCTATTGTGAAAAACGCACAGGATAAGTCAGATCATCTACTTTGGTGCCAGTGATAAACCTGAAGAATAACTAAGAAGCTTGAGATAAATGACGAGAATGCTTATGTTCCCTTTCCAGCATGGTGGAACCCTGATATGTTCAGGTTCAGATTTATATTTTATGCCATAAGGTCCTTCCAGTTATCTTGATCAGAGCAGCCACAGATATTTCCACCCAACTCATCCTCAATCAGACCTGAAAAGGTGAGTTTAACTTCCCAAAAAGAAGGTAGAGCATCCTTGTTCTGTTGGTTTTAGCAGCTGGCAAGTACTACATATAAAGAAAAATGTATATATTCCTGACTGCCTATTCACTACTGAGAACTGAACACTAGCTTACAGACCCATGTTACTTTATCATCTCCTTCTTAGCATTTCCTGTTCTTGGTGGAAAAGTCTAAGTTAAATTTCATACTCAGCACCTCCTTGGAGAGTTCAGCCTCTCTCCTGGAGGTAACAGGCTACAAACCTTGCTGCCCAACTTAAGCACTTTGGCTCACCTCACAGGTACAGGTCAGCCCTACTACACATTAGGGTGGCTCATCCAGATGGTCAGAGACTGCATTTTGAATGTGGACCAGATCAGCAGCTGCATACTGAGGTAACTAAACATCCCTCAGTTATTCTGGACTAATTTCATGCACAGCTTTCTAATTATTTTTTTTAATACGGTTTTGTTCATTCTGGACTCCTCTTTGAGCCCTGGAATCCTTACCCAACCAATGAATAACCACATGTATGGTTATTAGAAAAAATCCTCAGCCTTTAAAAAAAAGTTTCTCAAATTCTTGTAATTTTCTATAAAGTAAGTAAAGACTTAAGTTTTAATCTGTCATACATTAAGGCTTACACTGAAATATTTCAGTGTAATGTTCAGGAAGGAAAGAGAAACAAACTATCATGAGGATATTTTGGCGAATAACCAAAAAGAATATTTGAGGAAGAAGAGATGACTGAGCAAGCTAAATTTGTTTAAAGGCACACTAAGATTCACATGAGTGGGAAGAGAAATCATGTTGTTGAAACAAAATCTTCAAATTTGCCCAAATTCTTAAAAAGACATCAAAAATAATTAAATTTAGGAGTACATGGGGCTTCAAAAGCAGTTTCATTCTGTGTCTCTGCATTAAATATGTCTAGATTTAGTTTGCCATAACAGTCTCTGGTAGGCAACTATTATGATTTCCATAATCTTCATATATAACTTTTCCCAGTGCTAAACTACCACTGCAGTTGGAAGGTTTTCATACCATCTAATAGAAACCTTCCCTGTTTCAAACTATTATTGTATTTTTTTTTCCTGGACCTGAGCATTTATTTTCTATTCTCCTGAAAGGTATGTTTGGTATTTTTAGGATATTATGAGAATTTTCACACTTCACTTTCTTGTTAGTCTGTTTTCTAAACTTTAAAAAAACCCTCTGATTTTTCTCTTTTTTTTTTTTCACTATGACCAGTATTTCCATAAGCCCAGTTTTTTCTGATGTGTAATACAACTTGTCTTTGGTTTGTTACTTGAACACCGTAACCCTCTTGTATATTCGTTATTAATTAATAATGGAAAAACACATCTAAGCAGTCAAAACTATTACAAATAACAAAATTTTCACAGTCATACTTTCAGATTGCATATATAACATGAGATAAATACTTTAAAAAAATTCTATGTATCTCTTGCAAAATTAAGACATAGTGGAGGTCAGTTGCCCATTATATTCACCTGGTGTTTACTTACAAAGTGTTAAGGTAAATGTACACAACATTTTTGTCTAGAATGGGACTGAGAATCAGAAAATGTGCAACAAGGAGAAATAAGTCTGTTTCTAGACTTTTGTCTTATGAACTTCTGCGCTAGGCTTTAAGAAGCTTCTCGAAGTGGATGACAAAACTGAGCACTGTCTCATATGAAACTCCTCTTGTATTTCAGCCATGTAATGTTATCTCTGAGAAGAGCTCTCCTTGACTGTCTTGACATGGATATTATCAGCTCTAATTCCTTTCAGAAATGCCTGTTATGACAAATCTGTGACTCAAAGACAGGCATCATATTCAGATGTCTGTATATCCACTTTCTTCTTGCCCTAAGTATACACAGAGAAATGAGGCTTTTAACATTTTCTTCCCCCTAGAGCTTTGTCTCTGTCCTTTTTCATATGATTTCCCTGTACACACATACAGAATCAAAGCAATTCAGAATTCAGCCTGTAGTAAAACAGATGTTTTTCTATAGTGGACCATAAGTCTGTGCAGTCAGACACACGGTAGACAATTTTGTTCACCTGTGAAGTTCATTTATATTCCTCTTTTTTCTAGAGAAAACAGTTCTATATTATTTCTGTTGGTCTGGCTTTTTGTTTTTGTTTTGGGTTTGTTGTTGGGGTTTTTTTTCCCATTTTGAAAGATGTGAGCTCTAAAAAAACATTTTAATATTCAGACGACAAGCCAATGAAGCATATAGAATTTATTCCAGAGATGGACTTTGTTTTTAGTTACTAATTAGATGTAACCTCTGACATAAAAACATTCTTGTAAAAGTAAAATCTAGATGCATAGTTAAACTATACAATGAATCTAGTATAGTGAAATGAAATGTGTTACCTTGCATGCAGAATAGGGAAAACAAAACAACCACCCCACACACAAAGGAACTCTTATCAACCCAAAAATGAATGTGGCTATCATCACAGGGACACTCCTTGTCTCCCATTGCTCTTGATCCGCATTTTCTGAATTGTGTTCATAGATCAACCACTGGACTATTCTAAGAAAATGTTTTTTTACCAATAAAACTATTACATATCGTCATTCCTGTTACAGCATGTTGGAAATTATCACTGGCTTTGGCCATTTTACAACTTTCTGTCAGTTTTCTGAGCTTTTTTGGAGCCACTCATGAAGTTCACATGGACTTTTTGCCCAGCAGGTCTCAGAGTTCATCAGGATGTCTCCAGAGTGGCTGCCACTAAACACTGCAGGCAACCTCGAGTAACCACTGCAGGCAACCTCGAGTAACCACTGCAGGAAACTGCCAGTAACCCCTGCAGGCAACCTTCAGCAACCACTGCAAGGAACTTCCAGACCTTCGTCTCTTGGAGTCCCTCTGGACATTGCTGTCAGTTGTCCAAGGACTTTGAGAAAAACAGATCATCTGTAGCTTCTGCATCAGCTACTTGCATGGGAGAAGGACACTATTAAAATTCTCCCTGGAGAATTGCTGAATTTGGAGCAGTGAAAAGAACATGGAGGGTTCTGTGGCAAAAGATTTTCTCCTAATGAGAAACATACTCAGAAAAACCTTCGTACGAAGAGTGAGAAATCAGTGAGAGTACTGCAGATGGAGATGAAAAGATCTTAGCATTCTTGCTGAAGATTTTTTGCAGCAAAAGATGAGACCCCCATACTGCATGCTGCAAGTGTGAGAGGAAACTGACCTCTGGAAATGTCCATTATTTTTCATTGCCTACAAAAAGGACTGAAGGTGACTTGTCCAAATGCAGGCCTGTACACTGTAGGCTTCTGCAGACAGTTGCAACTAATGTCAATAAATACATTTCAAGATTGTAACAGCAGTGACAGAAGGTAGTTTTATTAAACATTCATCACTTCAATGAATTATAAATAAAGAGCATAAAACTGAACAATAATTATTACATACATACATTAATATTTATTTTTCTTGTTGCTACACAGATGTGGTGACATGCCACTCGTAAGTGAAAGGGACCACCCAAGATTCATAAATGCTCATCCTCAAAAGGAATGACAAAAATCAGAGGGTCCACAAAATCTTACAAAATTTTATGCTTATCTCCAGGAGTTAAACCCAGGATGTTTGTCCCAGAAAAGTGCTGCTGTACCTCTGTACGGCACTCACCTCCACTCCCATTCTGTTCTTTCCCATGGCATGATGTTACCAACTATTCTTGTCTGTTATTACCAACAATCCTTGGTTGGGTCCACAGCCATCCAGCTATCGGTGTTTGAGACATGAACATTAGCCCCTTCTGGGATTCTACAGATGTGCAATTTAAAAAATATGATATAATCTACAAATACTGTTTTGTTTCCAAAGATAAAAACTTGTGCAAACAGGATGCTCAAAATGGCATATTGGGCTATCAAGTGGTGATAAAATAAGACTCTTTCAGTTGCTTTTTGCACAGTATCACATAATTAGAAATGCCTCTGGAGAACATGATGAGCATTTCCCAAAGTACACACATTTCAGAGAAATATCCTCTTCTGTCTTTGTGTATGTCTTTGGAATCTTTTAAAAACATAGAACCATAGCATCATTTAGGTTGGAAAAGATGTTTAAGATCACCCCATCCAACTGTTAACCCAGTACTGCCAAGTCCACCACTAAACCTTAACCCCAAGTGCTGTATCTACACGTGTTTTAAATACCTCCAGGAGTGGAAACTTACCATTTTCCTGTGCAGCCTGTTCTAGTGCTTGACCACATTTTCTGTAAAGACATTTTTCGGAATAACCAATCTAAACCCCTCCTTGTACAGTGTGAGGCCATTTCCTCTTCTGTTACTTGTTACCTGGGAGAAGATACCAGCCCCACCTGGCTGCAGCCTTCTTTCAGGTAGGTGTAGAGAGCAATAAGGTCCCTTCCCCCTGAGCCTCCTCTTCTCCAGACTAAACACCCCCAGGTTCCTCACAGGACATGTGTTCCAAACCCTTCACCAGTCTTGTTGCCCTTCTTTGGCAAGATGTTTTCACAATTTGCCTTTACTCTGTAGGATCATAATTTCTAAGAGGATGATACAGGGAGGGTGACCAAAAGGATGGACAATGCCTTGACCGAAAAATGCTGTTTGTGCATACAGACCACAGGCAGGCTGATAATTTCAACAGAGCGCCGTGGAGCTCATCATTGCCTGTTCTCTTCTGAAGGCAGCATTTTCCGGGTGTTGACCCCGACAATTCTCCATAAACCAGAGAAGATATTCTGAAATAAACTGGGGAGGATAAATAGGAAAATAGACTCATCTGCTTCTTGCTTGATCGTGCTTAGGGTTTCAGCAGGAGTGGAAGGGAGCTTGCAAGGTGCCCACAGAGCACTGAAGGACCACTTTGATGAAGTCTTTCTGTACCTGTGGCACATGGGTATTTCTTCCATGCACATGGATTGGGATAGATTGCACTGTAAAATACATAGGACCATGCAGCCATCTGAAGAGAAGTGCACTCATGAATGCCTGTCAGCTTCAGAACATGTGACTCACACCTACAGTAACTGAGAACAATTATCACAGTCCACCTCAGGTCTATTAATAAACTGCCACAGTCTTCAAACCACACAGGTTGTAAGCAATCTGCCTTTAGTTGTGCCAATTTTCTTTGGCACTTCAAGTGTATGAATTGTCCAGGGAATATCATAAATACATGGAATTCTTTACTAGGACTGTCCTAACACTTTACAGGCTCAGACAACCCGGTTCCAGGAAAACTGCCAGGCATTCTTGAGTTTACTAATATAGCTGATGCCTATAAATTCAACATATAACTGAGGGTAGGGGGCAAATACTGAGTGAGAAGACATGTTTCTTCTGTCACATGCCACAAGATAATCCAGGAGAGTAGGTCGTGTGAAAAAGCAACATGCATTGCTATGTCTATAAGGAGCAGTTCAACTACAAAGTGGAAATCTGAACAGAACATGAGATTGAATACATAAATATGAAGAGTTTGATCCAAAGTGCTGGAGTCTAGCCCTGCAGTGCCTGTGGTTCAGAGAGATTTAAAAACTGTGCAAGTACAAGTGAAATATAAGACCTAAGCAAGAGCACCATGCTGAAGCACAAGGCATGACTGCTTAGCCAGCAGGACTGTGACAGGTACCTGAGCTGGATCTCACAGGGCAAGTTATGGCACCTGGCCAACAACTCAACCCTGAGGTGACTTTTCATCAGGGTGACTCTGGAGCAGCAGAGGGCACGCAGATAAATAGCCTGACAGAGTCGTGTGAAGTATCAGTAACATAGCCTGCCAGCTGCATAACGCTTTAAAATAAGAGCTGGGCACTACAATGACTTCTGGAGAAAATGTCACCCTGCAACCAATGAAAGTACTACCACAACAGATTTGGAAATAAATATGAAAACAAAAAATTGATTGCCAGAATAAACAAAACATTTGGGACACAGGACACTAAAACAAGGGGTAACTCAAGTTATTCCACAGAGTACCTTAAACACCTGCAGCCTTACCTTGCAGAATCTCTGATATGTAAAATACTCAAGCAAATGCGAAAACACAATCACTGTCCAAAGAGCTGGCAAATTATTCTCTGCACTTCAGCTAGATGAAGACTCAGATAAAACCAGTTTTGAGACATTTTCACAAAACATATGTTGATGCAAAAAAAATAAGATCTCAATAGGCTAGAAAGTAAGTCCACTTAAATTTGCAACTTTGAGAATAACATTGAAGGGTCATTTAATTCTGGAAAAGATTGCCTGATTTTGGGAAACAAAAACATCATCCCTGAAGGCATAGACTAACATGCTGCCTGAAGGTATTGGAAGCGTTCCCCACCTCAACATGTCATTCTATAATTACCCAATTACACTTGCTTTTACCCTTTATCAAAGATGGAGACCCACTCCTGTCTGTGATTTATTAAGACACAGCACTTAGGCACTACTGGCATTCACAAAATGTCTGGCTAGTCTTGTAGTCTCTTCCATTTCCTTTGCACCTCATTTCTTATGAGACCCGAGGATTCAGAGGTTTACTTTTTTTCCTACCAATTTATTGAATGTGGGTGGAGTTCTTAACGTGTTTAGGATCTCCTTTCTCAAATACACAGGGAGACTGATCTGTGCTCAATCCATTCAGGACAGTAGTAAAAACATTTTGTTTTTGTTTTTCCTTCCCTCTCTAAGAACAGAACATTTTGGGGTGGAGGCTGGCCTAGCTCAGGAAGAAATGCTCAGCTTTTAAATTCCTCTATAAGGGGAGGGGGAGCTGAGAAGAATGAGATAATTTCCCTTTTCCCTTGAATTCTTCCCAGGACAATGCATATTTTTTGAGGGGAAGTGTCAGATAGAGTTGTATTAATTAGAAAACAACTTTATTATTAGAATGAAAGAATAGTAAACACATCATGAATTCTTACATTTCCCGAACAATTAAAATCCCCAATTGAAGACATTTGAAAGTTAAGTAGATCTGACAATGAAGGAAGACAATGTATGGGGCTAAATCAGAGGTTAAAATGATTACAAACTGCATAGATAACATGACAACTTTGCTCCTCTGGAGAAATAACTTTTCTTCAGAAGTTACACTAAGTAAGAGAGAAGGGTTTTTCCAGAATGATTTCGATATTATAGATTCGTAGGAAATCTCTCTTCTGCCTTATGACATTTTGCCACCATGCTCTATCCTTTGAATTAATCAGGTCTAACACAGAGTTAGAGTGAAATGTATTATTAAAAAAATTAACACCACCATCCTCTCTAAAAACCTATCAAAACAAGGATCAGCTCTTATGGAAAAGAAATTTTGTGGACATAGTCCACACTGCATAGTTCATTTAAGTTGACATCCTGGAAATCACTCCGAGCTCTGAAACTACATAGTTAACATCCTCTTCAGCATTCAGAAATCAGATTTTATCCAGACACTACACAGCTGCATCACAGTACTGAGCTGCTTGCATTCTGATGAAGGGACTGCCGTCACAGCTTGTCTTAGCTGGAACAAGTCTGCCGAAAAAAAGGAAGGAATGATAATCTACTGGGAAAAATGTCTTATTTTTTTCCGTATTTTTCTTTTGCATGTTAGTTTGACACTACAAGCAAAGGTTAAAATGCTTGTTATTCAAGGGGTTCTATGAGTCAAATCAGAATTGTGCTTGCTTTAACTTTTCATTAATTTCTGGTTGTGCAAGGCACCATGGGACTTGATGAGTCTTAGCATGTGAGTCTCCTGGGAACTGGAAATGTTCAGAGTAGGATGTTGACAAAATATTTCCCCATTGTTTTAAGGTGGTTTTTGTTTTGTTTTTTTTTTTTTAATGTGCTATGTTTGCTGTTTGCCTTGTACTAGAAACTAAATCCTTCCAGGAGAGATAGCAGGCATTACCCATTTTCTCACTAAGATTTCCTTTTATTTTTACTCCCTCCCCCCAAAAATACAAGGTGCACCTCTTGCAGAAGTCAACAGGAGAGTGTCAGATACTCCAGTAGGAAATACACGTCCATCAGCTCAAAGACCTCAAATCATTTATTCATTATAATGCACTAACTTCTGACTGCTCTCTTTCACTTTCTTGTGTGAATCAGCAATAAGCCACAAGAAAAATTAAACTCACAGCAGCAGAGAGATCATTTGTTAGTCTTTGTAGAAAGGTCATACCTTGAAATATTTGCTGTTCTTATGTGGGGTGTCAGGGGAAATTGCAGTGCAATTTAAAGCTCTGTCAAATTCAGCACAGGCATCCCGTAAACACAGTCTGGAGTCACAGTATTGGTTCAGGAGAGACTGAAGGGTTTGGGGTTCTTTTATAGCTGTGCACTGGACTTTGCTTTTCCACTGGTCAGCCAAATCTATAAATCAAGTTTCAAACTTTTGGAATGACCAGTTCTTAATCTGAACACAGTAGCTCAGCCACACTTCTATTGTCAAAAATTGGCATAGGTTCACTGATAACACAGGCAATATTCAGCTTAAGTACTGGCATATTTCTTGCCAGAAATATGTGGGTCTTATCTGGACTCAGCCAGCAAGCCCCCACCCAGCACTCAATAATTTCTGCTCAGATAATGTCACATATTCCACTGCATCAGCGTGTGCTGCAAATACAGAACCAAGGATACTGGGAGTACTGAAGTTAGTACAGCTCACCTATGTCATGAGATTTTCCCAAAACGGAAAAAGAATTGTTACATATGTCAACATTTGAGGAAAAAATCTTTGGTAGGACCAAAGATCAGCACCTCTTTAATATTTTAAAAATATCTTCTTTTACTGTTTGTAATGTTGTTTCTATCCTTCTACTTCCTTTTCTTTTCACCTCTGTAACCAGTAAAAACGAATGATTATGTCATTTCTTTTACCTTTCTTATAGAAATATGTGGCTTTGTACATGCAACAGTATCATCACTGCATTAATATAGAGCTAAGGTTCAAGTTTTCCTTTTTTCTTCTGCTCTTTGGTAATGTTTCCGAGAGAGGAGATGACAAACTGGGGATGAAAGATGAGAAAATGACATGACACCAAAATCTTAGATTTCACTCACTTATTTATAACAGTGTTCAGAAGGGGAAACAGAAAATTTAGGAAGAGGCAAAGCAAATAAAAATAAAAAAATCTAAATTTTACATTTTTGTCAATATTTTAAGAGAAAAAAAGGGCAAAAATTTCATCTGAAGGTAGCTAGCAATGTATTCTTTGTGAATGTTTTTCATAGAAACAATCTTTTCTTCCCTGTGAAAAACTTGAGAGTATTTTTTTTGTTGATTTTAGTTGGAAAATCACAAGAACCTGAAATTCAAGAATAATATTGCTTGTAAACAAAGTCTAAGAACTAAGTCCCCACAATCATCTCCTTTTTCCACAGGAGTACCATTAGCGTGGATATGAAACCTGTAAAATACTCTTCTTTCTGGAGATAGCATGAAAAAAATGCACAAAAATACAAAGTATTGGTAAATAGATGTGTCTCAGCTAGTATTAATAACTTTTTTTTATTACCAATTATCACTTTTTTAGTTATTCTTACTTTTTTAGGGCTTTTTTCCACAGCGTGGAAAATAAAAGTGATAGGTCACCACACAAACTTCCAGGACAGTATTTAGAACACCAAGTTCAGTTATATGACCCTGGAGCAGCTATGTTAGGGTTATTTTATCTCCTGAAAAGTCATGGGGAGAGTCATGTAGATATGATGATTTTATTTTTTTTAGTTGAAGCAAGCAGGAATCATGGATGCATCAATAAATGGGATCTGAAGTAAACAAGGGTGACTAAAGGCACTAGGACTACAAGAAGTTTATCGTTCATATAATATTTAAATCACTGTGGAAGCATGGGGTGCATACAGAAAAGGTTTCACAATGGCTACATAATAAGAATAATATTAAGAAATTGCTATATCATACTCTTGAGTTGCTCTGAGCTAAAAGCTCATCTGTTTTTTTGATAAACTTTGAACTGTGCTCAAAAAGACTGAAGTAACTTGTTATTTTTTTCCAGTAGCAAATAGTGCTATTGCCCAAAGTGAATTTCAAGTTGCCTGTGAACTGCTCTGTGCTAATTTACTCAGCATTAACTGTGGACAGTGCTAATTAGTTGTTGGTATACTACAAGGTAGGGGTGCCTTTCAGACAGTCCTCAGTAAGTTAGAGGAACGGGCCAAGATGGACCTGATGAAGCTCAAGGATGAATGTGAACTCCTGCACCTGGAACAGAATAACTCCATGCAATAACTCCAGCTGGGAGCCCGCTAAGGAGAAAGTGTCTTTCAGAAAAGGACCTGAATGGCAGACAGTAAATTGAGTATGAACAGCAAATGCCCTTAGGCAAGGCAAGTCTTAAGAACACAGCCATCAGGTCAAAGGAACCCCTCAACTGAGCTCCCCTGAGGGCACATCCAGAGAGATTTTTCAGGGTTTTGGACCCCTCGTAGGAGAAACGAGACTGTCAGGAGACAGTGAGAAAGATCAGAAAGCTGAAGCACATGGGGAAGATGTTTCTGGGTTTGCTCAGCCTGGCTAAGGAGAGGATCTAACAGTAGTCTTCCATTAAGGAAAAGGGAGGTTGACAGAGCCAAACTCTACTGAGAAAAGAGGCAACAGACACATATTCCTAAAAAGGAAATTCCAAACACAGAAATGGAAACATGCACTAGAATAGACTGCCCAGAGAGGTGGTTGATTCTCCTTCACTGGAGAGATTCAAGAACTGTCTGGATGCAATGCTGTGCCATGTGCTCTAGGAGTACCCTGTTTCAGCAGGGAGGTTGACCAGAGGCTGGGCCCACTGTAGTCCATTCCAAACTTTGTGATTCTGTGTGAAACATTTCTTCATATTGAGTGTTCAAGCACTGGAATAGGTTACCTGGAGAGGCTGTAACATTTGGTCTATTGACCAGTGTGTTAATAAATGATGTAACAGATGGATGTTAATCCTTCTGTGAGCTTTACATCTTTCAGAGTCACAAGAATGTAAAATGGACCTGGAAGAAGCTGGTCAGGTTGAATTCAGAACTGTCCACGTAGCCTGCCAGTAAAGCGTAACAGTGAGGGGTTCTTTGTGTCATATATTGGCCATGGAGGGCTTCTCAATCCATGTCCTGTTGTCATTATGAATGTCTTCCAAGATATTGTGACTCAGTCACAAAACTGAAACTGCTGAAGCTTGAGTGTGATGTGAAACCCACAAAAATATGTCCAAATAAGTATCTAGCTCCTCTTAAGAATCACACCCATACATCTCAAGCCAAGGGGAAAATGTATCAATCTCAACACCAACGGTACTGTGGCACTGAAATACCAAAGACCAAGAAATGTGACAATCATCAGAATGGCGTTACAAGCCAGCTCCATACTATGATAAATGCTTATAGAAATGACAGTAGGAGACAGTTACTTCTCTTATTCATCATTCTCTTCCCATGATGGAAGCAGATCTTCCAATGTTGTTGCTGGCAGCAGGTTCTCCTAGTTCTCTAGTTTTCCCTGTAGTACTGCTGCCATCCTTTCTGCCAGGGCACATATGTGACATGTTCAACCTTGTTGACTCAAGGGTAGTCAGAGCTTGGAATTCCTCTGTTTCCTACTGAAGAATACTACTTTCTGGTGTAAAGGAAACTTTTTTGGGCACACTAACTGTAAGAATTTGGCCACAAGGTCTGATGGAGAGATGAGTATTTAAATCTTACCATGCTACTACTCTCTGTTCATTTGTATTACATGTAAGATAAGGTTACTTAGTCAGTTTCAGGAATGGATGTCTTTTTATACTTCAGATAACTCTGCTAGAAGAGTCAAAATAGAGTACACTGACATCAAAGTCAGGTGAAACCTGAGATACACCATTCACCAGTAAGGAGGGCTCACCTTTTCCTAATATCTCCTTCTTCAGACACACAGGCTTTCACTAAAATGATTTTATATTAAAGGGTACAGATTCCATAAAAAAGAAGCATTGCAGTGTGTCACATCAAACTCCTTGAAGCCTTAGTAATTCATAGACCAGATTAATAAATTAAGGTAAAACTAGTTGAAATTTCTCTAACAAAATAATATAACTATTTTGGCTGAAAGGGACCTCCTGAGGTCTCTAGTCCAACCCTCAGCGCAAAGCAGAAATAAGTTCCAAGCTAAAATTTCTTAGGGCTTTGCATTGCTAAATTATGAGGCTTTTTCCAGACCCATCTCACATTCTTGTGAGCTTGAGAGATGTAAAGCTCACAGAAGGATTAACATCCATCTGGCATATCACTTAGAGCATTCAAGCAGCATGGGTGTGCCTACGCTGTGCAAGGCAGATGACAACCCAAACTGTAAACATCACATAGTGCAACACAGCCCTGTGAGGAGTCAATACCTCAGGTCCACAAATGTTTCAACCCCATGACTGTGGCTGAGTGCCAGAGATAAGACTCTTAATAAGTCTCAAAAGCTAGAATGCCTGTCTCTGCACATTACTAATTACAAAAGTCTGGATGGCTTTTTCAGTATTAAGGGTACAAGGGTTTTCCCCACTAAAATATTGTCAGTGTGTAACAGTGCAATTGGGAGCTGTGGTGTAAGAAATTCAGTAGCCAACCAAAAGAGCTAAAGGGTTTCCTTTGTTTGTAAAAGGCATTGTACTGAAGATTTTTCAAGCTTCCTTTATTTAGGAGCATACTGAAGTATATGTATTGAAAGTTACTAAATTTAGAGAAATCTATTCTTTCTGAAACTTCCTCCTTTTTCATCAAAGTAATTCCTCTAAATTTTACCAGAAAAAAAAGGAATACGTTCATTATAGTGAAACATGGAAAAGATCAACAGATTCCATCTGCGCAGTTTGTAATTGCAAAGACCTAGAAAGTAAGAGGCAAAACTTAGAAGGCGTGAATTTCCTAAGCTGTTCCTCTTTGACTGGGAAAAGTTTAGTACTTTCAGAAGAGACTGAAAATGAAAGCATAAGTTAATCAAGGGCTATATTAACAGGGCAATCTAAATTATTTTAAAAAAAAAGAAAATCCCAAACCAGTACATCTTTAATATAAGTTCCAAAATAAAAATTTGGAACTGGAATTCCGAGCTCCTAATCCATTACTTCTGAGTAAATTTGAAACAGCCTTTCAGACAGTCTCTTGGAGCTTACAGCTACAGAATGCTTTAGTGTACACTCTATATTATCAGCACCACCTAGAGTGCATCACCAGAAACAACTCCAACCACAAAACTAATACTCTTTATGAAGCATGATTTCAAAGGAGCATTTTCCAGACTTACTTTCAAAGAATTCCATATGAAATAAAGGTGGTTGATACAATAGAAAAAAAGCAAGGAGAGACCAAGTTTTTATTATTGCACCCAGAAGAGGCGGAGAAAAGATATCACTAAATATTTTAAAATCAACTAAATCCTGTAAGGGGTCTGTTACTTCTGGCTTAATCATCGGCAGAAATTTTCTCAACCAAAACATAGTTAGTGATGATGAGGAGGAGGAGAAAGAGAAGGAGGAGGAGGATGTCCAACACAAAAGGGAATCCTGTTTACTCTTCAGAGACATAGGAACAGATTGCTGTGGGGTTTTTTCAGCAACCTATTAAGAGTTTGAAGTTAGAACTGAGTAATCAAATGAATGAAATGTTATAGACACTGCATGTTTATGAAATACTTAGCTTTGTCTTTATTTATATGCATTGTCTTTATAGCCTGTTGATTCAGAGATCTGATTATTTAAAGCCAGTTCCTGTATGTAGTCATAATAACCACAGAGAATTTTAGGAAACCTATATTACGGGATACACATTGATTTTCCATTGCTTTCCTTCTAGGAAAAATGATGTAAATGATGACTTATTTACATCCATTTTCTATCAATAGAACTGAATAGTTTACCATTACTCTATTCCAGTTTGATACTGTAAAAATTAAATGTAAAATGAATAGAATTGGTCTGGTAAATGCCTGAAACAACTCAGTAGTGAATTGGGCCTTTAATCCGGAGATGATGTTCATCTCCATGATTTGTGACTGTAACAGTTAATTTTTAATTTTGTTAGTTTTCAGAAGTGCTCAAACAGGCTTACTTTTCAACCCCTCCTGAAATCCATGTGAACACTGTACTTGCCTACAGTTTTGATAAACAAACACCTGACACTGATACCACACTTCCAAAGCTGCTTATTTTAATTTTTTAAACAAATTAGCTGTTACTATGGCTGACACGATGGCTTTTTTTAAAGAATAAACAAAGTAGAAATATAAGCTTAACAAAACAGAATTTTCTTCTATTGTAAATGTATATGCAAAAATTCAGCTGTTAACAAGCAACGATTGTCCATTTCTGGGAAATCAGTGCAAGGAGACTGAAAAAGACTTCTAACATGACTGAAAATTATCTTCATGCTTATTTTGCCCTTAAACATAATTTTCATGATGAACCTCATATGCTTACATACTATAAAGTCAGTGTGTTACTGGTTAGTACTAGTGAATAATTGCAGAAGTGTAATATAATTTCATGTTGCTATTTTTGTGTAACTGAAATACATTGTGAAGTGAATAACTGTAATTCTAGAAAGAGTTATATTCTTGCACATTGGTGAAATTGATTTTATTTAAATCCTTAATCTGAACAGAAGAGACAAAAAATAAAGTGTTTTTTATCTTTTAGTCCTGACAGTAATTCTACTCCATTCCACTGCCACACTGTTAGAGTAGATATATTTTCTCAATATACTGCTAACATCACATGTCAAATAATATTTTAATCATATTTTATAAAACGCTACTATAATACTGTTGCACTATGAAGAAACTAAGATGAAATTATCATGTCAGGAGGGAGAATCTGACCTATGTCCTCTCTTATATAAGAGAAAACCAAAACTGGTAACTGCTAATAAAATAATTTAAAAAATTGGAAAAGATATGACATTAATTAAGGAATGGCTGCACAAAAATACTCCAGTGATGCTACCATTACAAGAAAATAAATTTACTTGCCATAATATGAAAATGCAGCAAAAATTCTTCATGCTAGTCAATAGATCAAAATAAAAATGTCTTGACCATGTAAATTTAAATTTTGTCATTTGTAAATAAAGAGTACATATATTTAGGGCTATGACCACTGAGAAAGATGAAAAAAAATATGTAAATGCTTCAAAGACATCTAAAGCTTTTTTTTCTTTTTTTTTGCTTCCGGGCATATATACTGATCCAAAGCTGAAAATTTTACCGTGATCGTAGTTATTCACAATTTTATTGTTCCAAGACATTCTGCACATTTCTTTGGAGCCTGTGAAACTGGAACCTCTCTGAACAAAAAGAGACCTTGGTTTGATCTTGAATGGATAACTTTAATTCTATGGAATCATAACATTACATTTTTGTGTCCCTATGTAAATCCTTGACTATGGCATCTCCAAGTCATGTGACAGCTGAAAAAGAACCATTTGATTTGCAGGCTGACCACAGAGGTTGAATGGGATTTTTAAATTTTCTTTAAGCACAGGTGGTTGTCCTTCTGAATTAAAGCAACCTGTCTGATAAGAAGTAAATCAGCTGGACACACAGGATTTGTAACACGTCAGGATGGGCAGTGGAGCCAGTTCAGAGAACAAGGAGTCAGCCAGGAGATCCAGAGAACTGGAAAAGAAACTCCAAGCAGATGCGGAGAGGGAAGCCAGGACAGTCAAACTACTACTGTTGGGTAAATACAATAAATATTGCTCATGATTCTTTTCCATTTAGGGGTTGTTCAGGTCTGGAATTATATTTCAGTACTGTGAATTTCCCACTCCTCTCTATTTTATTTGAAGACAACAGTTCTATAATATGTGTATGAAATGTTTTCTGGTTGTGGCCACTTATGAAGTCACAAGAAATAAGCTGGAAATGGCCATGTCACTGTATGTATTCCATTTTAAATGTTTGACTGTCAAAATTTTTAAGTGAGAACCTACTGTTAGAATAAATGTTATGATACTTACTTACAAGTAACATAGCACAGACTTGTTTTTTTTCCCATGGATCTGTATGCATTCATTTGCAGGAGGATTAAGTAAGATAACTGGTTACAATCCATAGGTGTCACAAGGTATTGATATTGTTTCTTTTCCAAAGTGTTGCACTTCATTTTTTTACAGAAAGTGATTTAGAATGGCTTTTTTGATGTTTAAAAATGATATTGTGGAGAGTGGAATGAAAATTATTGAGATGAATACAGATGAATATTCTCACAAGCTACTACCTCTAATTCACACTATGATCAATTTGTTAGCAGCCACAGGCTCTAATGCCAAAAGAAAAAAATATTTTTTCTTTATAGATATTTATTCTTGTCTCTTCTTTACCTTAGTACTATGCAGAAATATCCAAGAGCGTAATAACACCGTCACTGTCATAATATTTTCCTTCTAACAGTGTGATGCCTATTGTAAGATTTTACATTGGTTTCTCCCAATGAATAGAAAAACAGCCTTTTATCATTGAAATGTTTCTCATTTTTCCTTCATTGTAACCTCAGTGCTTACAAGTGCTTTTAAACTGATGTTTATTCAGATGTAACCAGATCCCTTAGATAAAGTAAATCGACTTAATTCTGTTGTTTTGTATCTTATGCAAAAAGTCTATTATACTTTCTGAGAATCTATTATTATTCAAAAAAAAAAAAAAAAGAGAAAATCATGCAGGTTTTTCAAATAGTAATGTTAAAGCAGCAATTTGGGACACTTTACGTACCATCAGCATTCAGATTGCAGCTTACAAAGCTTTTCAGTCCAGCAGAGAATGCACAGATTTTCTGTGCCACATTTATACAAAATATTGTCCCTACTGAGGCAAGCTTAAGTTGGTCAAAAAAAGCCCCAAAACAATATTTTCATTTAAATTTTCATAAAGTTTAAATAATTTTAATGCATTGTTACAAAAAGGAATTGGGACATCAAGTTAGAACCAGGGTCCATCTACTTCAGCATCCTGTCTCTGACCTTATCCAACCTTATCCATGAGGAAGATGTAAGAAATCCTTTAAGAGGAATGTATAGGATAAAGAGGAATTTTCCAGATAAAGAGGAATTTATAAGTTAAGCAGTTTGATCTTCAAGCTTTTATGCCTTCACAGTATTACTGAAGGCTGTTTTACACCAGGACACAAAGTAAATTATCCCCACCACCCACCCCTGCTGAACATATGTATGTATTTAGTATTAAGGACTGTAGTTTTAAACCTTTCCTAATGTATATAATCAGTCTTCTTCTGACACTATTAATATCAGTCTTGAGATACCTTTAGTAAAATACTTTGAGATTCATTGCAAGCTATTTGAAAAAGACTTCTATTTAGTTCATTTCAAATGTGAACATATTTCAGTTTCGTTTAGTACACAAGCACTCTTTTCATGAGACAAGATGATCATTAGAATCTGAAATATTTTGTATATAGATTTCTACAATATCTTCCTTTACTCATGTATACCTGATAAGAATTCAAATTTGTCAGTGGGTAATATTTTGTAAGGTTTTTTCTCCTGTTACAACAGATCATAAGGTCTTGGTAAAAAACATGTTGAAGAGAGAAAAAAATATTATTGCTTAACAGCTTAAATTTTCTTGTTCTTAAAAAAGCAAGAGGTGAATTAAGTGTGAGTCTGTTTGGAGCCTATTGCACCACCAGGGTGAAAGTGTCTCTTGAACACCTGGAACCAC
Organism: Pseudotriccus pelzelni; assembly: GCA_035584735.1. Taxonomy (NCBI): domain Eukaryota; kingdom Metazoa; phylum Chordata; class Aves; order Passeriformes; family Tyrannidae; genus Pseudotriccus; species Pseudotriccus pelzelni. The sequence continues at coordinate 9,983,809 of JAWMRA010000041.1, forward strand.
AGATGCTGAAGCAATGTGTATAAGGGACGCCATGTAGCGCTTTCCATAGGGACTGTGTGAAATGGCCGTATAGGAGAGGAATAAATCTACTGTGTTCAGATTTGTGCCTGTTACCTTTCCATACCTCTGAGGTGATCTCAGAAATTATACAAATTTTGGACTTCATAAATCAAGGGCAGGTCTATTCAAGCCAGCCTAGTCCTACCCTAACTCTAGGTTTGAGTCCTGCCAGACCTTATGTTGCCTCTCTATTGCAGAGCAGATGTCACCATTGTTTCCTTTTGCAATAGGCAGATCGGTAGAAAGCACTCAGAAAAAATTGATATGTATATCATAAGTTTTTCAGTGTGATCATTTTGTTCTTACATATCATGGCTAGGCTTCGCAAACGAAGATTTGGGAGTTCTTACATATAAAGTGTAAAAAAACCCCAGTGTGTACTGACCAATTCCTGAGATGATTGTTAATACCTAGTGTGGTGCCTCTGTGTCCTTCAAGGGGTCCCTTAGTAAAAAAGAAATTATATTCAGAAAAGACACCACATTTGTTTTTGTTAAGTTCTATGACCTGGGCAAACACATTATCTGGCTGAGGTGATTTATAATTTATGTGATATGCCCAGATAAACTGGGGGAGGAGGGAAATTATATCAATTCTGACATTCCTCACAAGTTACCCAGGAGCCAAGAGGCTTAAGACCTTTATATGAGGTGTTCCCATGCTGTCAAAGCTGTCCCATCCCCCAACAAATCTGGTCTCTATATCTGTACTTCCAAAAAATCAGATTGTTTTATGAGTCTGGAACAAACTCCAAGGTGAAAGTTTTATTTCCTGTGTATCAGAGCCCTATCTGGCCTGCCACATCACCTGCGGTTTATGTGCTTTGCAGGATACCAGTTTGCAATTTATTGGTGTGCAAAGTACAGTGTACATTGCAAATATGGCCAAAATAGCTGATGCTCACAGTGATGTTTCACAGGAATAAGAACTGAGAAAATAAATAACTTGAAAGTTTTAATGGTTATTTAAACTGAATCTAAATATTACTCCATGTCCTCATTATCTACGGTTTTCAGTGTCGGGATGAAACTCACCCTAAATAGACCTGGTCATCCTCAGCTCACTTTACGCTCTTTAGGGCTAACCTCACATAATTTAGTTTAAACAGCTGATTCAGGGGAACAAAAATTGAAGCTGTTTGTTTTAGTAGCATATATTTTTCTCCACTGACTATTAGAGGTCTCTAGTAAGTAGTAGTAGTGTTGAGATTTATAGTTTAGGTAATCAAAACCAGTTAAATGAATCAGTTACTGTAGTACTGAAACTTAAGTTCCTGTTATTAACACACTGGAAACAGACTTTGAGCACAAAGACAGCCCAATAATCCTACTGATGGGAATGCATTGATTTTCTTATTTAGGGGGTGGATCAGCATTTAAGGACTTCATTCTCTCAAGATGGTTAGAGCTCAGATTTTTAATCTAGTTTCTTTCTTTTGTGGAGTAAGTTTGCTGAGCATGGTAAGAGGACCAGGAAGATATGATTTCCAGTCTGGTTCACAGTGTCCAGAGCTCTGAATGGCACAGACAAGGCTCAGGCAGATGTGTGAAACATTTTCTGATTTTAATTTGAATATTTTCTTTTCCTGCATTTTGCTAGTTTATGTCATTGTCAATGTTTTTTCTGACAGGTCTCAAATAGAGCATTCAATAAGGTTGTGTTTTTTTATTTCCTTACCTTTAAATATAGAAACTTTCCTTGATTAAACCTTTCCTTCCAGATAAATAATAATTGTTGAGATAATAGCTCTTGTGATGTGAGACATAAAAGCATCTTAATATATACAAAGAACTTTCTCCACTGTCTCAGCAGATGCCAGTCCTGAAAGGAGCTTGTACTCTCTGCAACCATTCTAACAAATTCTGCTTAGAAAAACAGTAATGTCAAGTTATAGCTGAGGGCCTGGGTTCTGTTCCATTTTGAATTTGAGACATTCTCACTCATTTTCAAGGCACCTCCAGTTTTTTTCTTCATTTCTGCTAGGGCTTAATGCCTTAGAGGCCTGCAGAGAAGGGGCTGAGCAATCCCAGAACAGCAGGGAAATTTGTGTCAAGCTGCTGGGGGACAGCTCCTTTGCAGACATGCTACAGGGCGCTTCTTCTTGAGTCTCCTCTTCAGCCCCAGGGTGTCCAGAACCATAATGGGCTTGGGACTTGGTGGGATGCAGCTCTGGAATACCCAAAGCAAGAAGAGGTGCAGGTTACAGCGAGCTGCATGTTCAGCACCTCACTGAAGGTGGATGTGTCATGGCCTGTGAATGTGGTCTCTGGGAAGAAGGGTCAGCCTTACTGGCAGTGGGGACATCTTTCAGCTTCCAGGAGTGGTGTCAGAGTTTCAGGCACTGACTGAGACTTCTGTGCTTGTATTTTTTGGGAGTTGATTCATGTCAAGGAAATAGGGACAGAAATGAGAGGGAAATATGAAAAAGCTGGAGTTTAAATATGTGAAAAGTAAAATATGGGTTATGACATTTAAACTTTCTGAGCTCCAGGACAAGACTAAGTTTGGCCTGAGCTCTTTTATTTAGAAAATTTGGGCTTCAAGGAAGTGCCTTCAGTTCCTTGCATAGTCACATTAAGTCTTTTGTGATACACTTTTCCCACTGTTTCTGCAAGAACAAGGCTACTGCAGTGGGCTGAAATGCAGGTCTGTCCCTGCTCTCCCACTCTGGGGACTGACCAGAGGACCAGGCTGTACAGGAAGGGCAAGAAATAAAGGAAGCAGATGCAAAGTAACTTGTTCCTGACCTAATTCCTGTTGGACCCAGTGCTGCTACAGCTGACATGATACTGCAGAGCAAAGCCAAAGTCTGAAAGTTATCTGTTGTTTAGATAAAGGCATTATTGGATTATAAATTAAAGACAAGCAGAGGTAGAAAAATGCATGCAAAAGATACAAATTATGTGTCCCACTCTATTTTAACATTTTCTTTCAGATCTGGAAGAGAGGTTCATTTCTATGTTTCCTGGCATGTTTCTGGGAGGTGAATGTATGAATTCTCAGCACAGCCTCCTCCCTTCCCTACAAAAGGTGTAGTAAATACCACCGTGCTGACAGGGCTTTACCTAGTTCTTCAGAAGGGCACGGAAAGAATAATAAATGATCTACAGCAAATTTGCGTTTTTTCCAAACTGTGGCAGATGGCAGCATCAGCCCATTTTGCATGGGCTTGTTTTTCTCCCGCACTTTCTACCATTCCCTTCAAGGGTTTCGGAAAATGCTTTGCATGTGGTTTGCTATCTGTTGTAATTCATTTGAGTAAATTAATCCCTGCCATTTGAATGTTACTAGCTTTACAAAATGTCTTTGGAAAGTCTGTAATCAGTTTGTTCCATTGACTGAGAAGCCCTTAGTTAAAAAACCTATGCCCCAGATTTTTTCTTTTGTCAAAAGTATTTGACACCATCCCATAAGGCAAATGGTAATCTACAAAGGAAAAAGCAGTGATGAATCCTGTCCCATGGATTCACATTCCAAGCTGAATCCTCTCTTTAGGTGCTTTGAAAATCCATCTTTTGTTGGGCAGCTCTTGCCAACCCTCATCACAGTCATTGACCGAAGATGACAGTCACTCATGTTGATTTCCAACAGAGACAGTTTACTTTGTGATTACTCACTTTCCAGGAGATAAGAAGGCAAATTAATCATACATAATCTGGTCAAACCTATGCCCTAGTTCTGCAACTGGCTGTTCAAGCAGATGCCTGTACCTCCCTGCCAGCTGTGGGGTTTTCGTGCAGAATCATTCCCAAGCTGTTGTGCTGCTCTGCAGGTTTCCCACTCCCAGCCACGCTGCTTCATGGCAGAACACCACGGGGCAGAGGAACTGACAAAACACCAGGGTCAGGTCTTGTGCTCATGTGCTGCCTTTGCATCATGAGCTTGACCACATGCAAGCCTCCACATTCCGCTTTTCCAGTTTCTCAGAGAGGCTGGCTAAAGGGCGTGGGGCTTGCTGGTTTGGGTTACAAAAGGTCATAATGCACATTAAATCAGCAGCTACAAATCAAGAAATGAATAGGACACTATAAGAAGCTGTAGCTTCTTCATGTCTGCCTGCCCATCAGTCAGAGATTAAATCAAAATATGACCCATATTTTACTTCCTTGCTAATTAAAAAGTCTATATTTTTCTCTTAATTGACTGAACTTTCCTTTGTTTTTAAATGTTCCTTTCCTTTCCATAATTAATATTTGTACCAAGATTTTGTTCTTTTTAAATCCAGTTGGACATTAGAGAGGGTTTATAGTTAGTACAATGAGAATCTAAAACATCCGTACATTTCTTCATAGATAGAAAATTCCGTGTTACAGAGAGTTATTTTTAGTACTTGCTTCTTATTCATCTATCAATCACATCTTCTCAACATTCCCCTTCTGCAGGTGCTGGAGAGTCAGGAAAGAGCACTATTGTAAAGCAAATGAAGTAAGTATCTGAATATGCATATAAGTTGTTAAATTTGGTATTTGTAGTATAAGCTATCTAGCTGATGACTTATTACAATGTTTACGCTTATTTGAATAAAATGCAAAGAAACATCATTTAAATCAAGTTATCATTCAACCACACAATAAATAAAAAGTCACTTTGTAAGCACCAATCTCTTCCTCTGCAAAAATCAAGGAAACTGTTCTATGAAAGTAGTAATACTAGTCTGAATTTAAGTTGCCCTACCTATTTAATATCTTCACCAATAAATTTAAAAAGTTAAATAAAAAATATTACGTCATAAGAACAATTTTCTATTATTTAAGTAGCTCATTTTGTAATAAGTCAGATTCAGAACCATCCATCAAATACTTTGCTAACCCTTTTTCTCCAGCTAAATGGTGGATAAAGTTATTTCTGGTTTGAGTGCCATTCAGGAGACCCTCCCTATTCAGCAAACCATTAAAGCATACTGTGTTCAAAGCTTCCTCAAACAGGAGCAGATTAAACGTGTTCCTCTGAACTGAGCACTTTAAGAAGGCAAATAAGCCTTTACAGCATGGAGGAGGGGGCAGAACACTGCAAAGCTGAAAGGTATATTTAAAGCCCTGTGCTGTCAACTTGATCACAAATATGAATTATTTTACAGGAAAACTGTTCAAAAAATGATCATTTTTCATATAAAATGTCATCTTTCTGTCACAAACAATGACTTCTTTTTAAGGGATTTTTTTCAGTTAAAAAAAAAAAGCAATTTAAGTTTTGGTATTTGGGTTTGGTTTTTTTTCAGTGAAGCCTAATATTTTCCAAAGAAGGCTGATACAAAAGAAATAATTCTGCTGAAAAAACAATTTTCACCAAAATCATGGAAATTTTACTCCTATTAATATAATTTTCTCATTAATAAACCTCAGTTTTTTCAGTCTGAAGATTTCAATCCAAGTTATATCCGTTCACTAAGCTTTGCACAATATCTACTGATGCTCAAAATATAGATATGCTGCAAGGCCCTAAAAAGATGGGGTTGGTTGTGAGAGACACTAGAAAGGAAAAAAAAAAATCTCTGTAGCTCTGTGCTTCTAACTATATCATTTCTAATGTGTGATCTAACTTTTTTAAAACCAAGTTGGGTATCTCTGTGGTATCCTCTAAGTTAGCAGTACAAATTTACTACAAATAATTCAGCAAATGAAGTGCAGGAAACAAAATATTTTGTCATCATGCTTGTTGAGGCTGAATTAAAGCCACCTATCTAAAGAGAACCCTTCATTTGTGAATGAAGAAAAAACCAGAAGATTTCATCCATAAAATGAAGAGGTCTCTGCTCCAGGAGCCCCCCTTTTTCTTTCTCCCAAGTTCAGTAGGATTCCTTTGAATCTTTCAGAATTTATTTGAATTCATGCTGAAAACAGCATTCAAAAAACTAAAGCTTCAAATAAGAGTTTATAGATTTGCCTGGTATAGAAGTGATTGCGAAAACATTTTAGAGACCACTTTTTTCCTATAGATACTATTCCTACAGGCAGAAAAGGGCAACTTCTGAGTTTTCTGACATCCATAAATCAGAGACATGTTAAGACACATCAGTTATGACCTGGGCTTTGTGTGTATGTGAGTGAATTATTTTCTGACAGAGCTGACTTCTCCCCTGCAAGGGCAAATTTCCCCAAGACACACACCCATGCTCATTCTGGGCTAACCTGTCAGATCCTTTCACATCACTCCTTTCTGCTTGTATAGCTCTGTCCAGACTGTACCTCCGGCAAGACCAAGGTAGAAAAAACAAACCCCAAAGGCCAGAAAATCTTTATTTGAAAACCTGGCCTTCAACTCTGAACACCTGAGGTTGGGAAGAACAGAGCCTCGGTTCCAGCAGCAGCCGAAGTAGTTTGGTGTCTGTTCACTGAGAGTACGCTCGATACAAATGGGTGAAGGTTTCATCCTTTCTCACAACTCATGTAAAAAGATGTCTCTGAGTCGTGATATAATCTGTACACTGATTTGGAGAACTTTAACCACATGCCATTGTCCAATCAGGAGAATTATGAAATTATAATCTCTCTGTCAGAATCAGAGTCCTGAAATTGACTGCTAAGGTTCTTTACCCTCTGAAGTAATATGCATGTCTCCAAAGCCTGTAGATAATAAGAGTAAGGCCTTTCTATAACTAGAAATTTTAACTGACGTACAAAGAAATATTAAAGATTTTTTTCTTTGTTTTCTTGACAAGAGCCTCACAGTGCTGAAATATTTTTTGCAATAATTTTTCTACCTAGTTAAGATTCTGGATAAAAATGAGAATGACTAAACAAGCAATGTGACAACCCATGACTAACGTTGTAGTTTACAATAATAAGAGATTTGGGATCTAAGTACAGCAATGCACCTTGCCCTATACCTACAGGGATGGACCTGGGTCCTGTTCCAGAATCATACATTATCTTATATTGATGCACAAGGTGAAAATACAGTAGCTGTTCAGTCCAATTCGGTGCACAGATTTAACCTCACATAGATGAAGAAATTGCTGTTTCCCTGCCCTAGCAGAATCAGCAGATCAACCATTGATAAATGTTTTTCCAAGGACCAAATGGATTAAATTCTCTTTAGTGCTGACCAAAAATGCATCTGATCCAACTTTTCGTTACTTTCTTTCTTTCTTTTTTTTTTTTTTTTTTAATGCATCCTGCAAAGCTTTTGTTTTCTTTTCTTTTTACACAAGGATCATCCATAAAGATGGTTTCACCTACCAGGAACGCATGGAGTTCAGACCTATCGTTTACAGTAACACAGTGCAGTCTATCCTGTCTATTGTGAAAGCAATGACTAAGTTGGGAGTCAGTTATGAAAACCCCGCTAGAATTGTGAGTATGATAATCTTTATCTTGAAATAGACACTAAAACACATTTTTTTTGGTAGTATAATAGTAGAGACTAGTAGAAAAAAGAGGGTCCAGCATTTTCTTTATGGCAGTGGAAACCAAGTACTGCTGGAGTTATATGTAACAAGATGTATTTTTATTTTCTCAGGATTGATGCCCAAAGGTCTAACGTTTGCATAAATTGCCATTTTGATTCTTACAAAAGAAATGTTCAACTTGCAAAGATACTACTAAAAAAGAACCCAAAAAACAGCAGAACCTTTCTTAGCTGCTTAATCATTTACTGCTATTGAGAAATGTAAAAAAAAATATTTCCCCTTTATGAACAAACCTTGGGGTTCAGCCATGTGAGGAAGGGTCATGTAGACTTGCTGGGAGCATTTCAGTTTGGCATTGCTCCTGGAGCAGAGACCTCCCTGTTGTATGGATGCAGTACTGGCCCACTGGCACCACGGGGAAGTGGAGTCCAACTTATCAATCCTCTGCACAGGCACATAGAAGCAAAGCCACAACAAGGAGACCTGCTATCTTTTGTCAATCACACTGGATTTTCAGGGATGGAAATAAAGGAAAAACTTTTCTTCTCTGTGCAATAGTTTAGTCTATTGCCTGTAATTCAGACCTTGCCGAGAAGTTCTCAAAGGCCTGTCAGAATAGCAGTTGATTCCAGTTTTGGCAAATTCTGTCTAATCCCTAGAGGTTTATCTTGGAGGGAACAACATCTGCTTATCTGAAAGAGCTTTTCTTTTTCCAAAAGTCTACATTTCATTATAGTGACATGTGGTACTTTGACCTAAAAAATGATAAACAAAAGCTTCAGAGGTTACTAAAGCTCACACAGGCATTTGACAAAAATAGAAATTAAATGTTTTCCATGAATGCAAGTCATTCAAACAAACATAACAAAACCCAAAAGCAGCACACAGAAAATAGGCCAATGTTAACATGCTGTACTGCATAAGGACTTGTTAACCAATCTACATGGCCTAAGATAGCTGGACCTTGCAGCACTTAGCCACAGGTCCTGGCTTAGCCCATGATATTTTAGCCCATGGTCCAGACTCTCTTTGCCACCTGTAATTGAAATATGTTCTTCCTGTGCCCTAGTTTCAGTCTCTTTTCTCAGTCCTGCCAAATTTTCTGAGATATTTATACATGCTTACTCTATGCCAGTTTCATAGACATTCTTTTCAAGGGATTTCACAGCCTGGGGAACTGGGAATTGAAAATTTTGTTAAATAGCCCAGTTCATTTCTTAGTATTATATATAACCAAATTCCAGAAAATACAGCTTTTGTAAGTTTATCATTTATAGCACAGTCAGCTCACTCTTACTGTCATTGGAGAGTAGGCCTCCAGGAACATGGTTGAATACAATGGTATAAAACATTTACAGTGCCTGTCTTGTTTTCCACCCAAACTATGTAAGAACAATCTGGAAGTGAGTTTTAAAGAAAATAGAAATTTTGGTCACATTTATTTGAATGTGGCCACTAAACCTTGCCCTTTTCCCAAAAATCCCCAAAAACTTCACTTCCATTTCACGTAAAATCATGAGCAGTTGGTAAACTTGAGTTGTTTTGAGGTAAGCTTTGATTTCAGCTGTACTTTGCTTTTTTGTATGTTCTGGACTAGATTTAACCTCCTAAAGTTATCTAGTCCAAGGACTGGGATTATTTTGGTCTCAAAAGCAATGGGTTTATCCATGTTTCAGGTCTGCCTGCAGATATCTCTTACTGGTCCTAAAAGGGCCTCAGAACTTAATTTAAAGAACATCTGTTCTGGGGAGGGAGGTAATTTTTCTTTCTAAAGGCTCATTCCAATCTATTTTTAATATGAAAATCATCTGAAATCTGTGTAAATACCAGTGAGACACAAAACGCTGTACAAATCAGGTTTATGATAAGCTCAGTCTGCTGCTATTTTCCTTCATTATGTAAGCACCAAAATCCACAATTTCCACCTTTTGCATAATAATCAATGAACATTTACCCTGCACCTCACTGTGTGCTCTGAGCTCAAGGCTTCTTGTTGGAGGCCATTCAACCAACAAATCCAACACAGGAGGTGGATAACTGTACTCATTACATGATATGTCATATCTTGAAGGAGAGAACGTTCAAACTCTTATCTTCAAGCTGAACCCTGGAGACAAATGCAGGGCACACAAGAGAAAGCGTGACCCAGTTCTGCTGATCCCAGCACTGCATGAGAGGATGGGGGTGTCAAAGGAGATGGTGGGGTTTAATGTAGAAGGGCAGTTACACAGCTGCCCACTTTCCTTGTTCCAATAAGGGCAATTTTCTAGTGGTAATTTTCCCCCCTTTTTTTCACCCATGCTAACCCAATTTCTCCAGAATTTCAGAAAACATGCGGTGTTTCATTTTTAATCTGTTTCTAACTTTTATGAATTTCCATAAACTTCACTTTCTATAGAGAGATAAAGATATAGCACATTCCTAAAATAAATTATTGTGAAGATGTTTTCTATTTTTGAATAAAACATGCTCCCTGCCAAAACAGTGTCTGTCAGAATCCATTTATACTTTTTCAACTATTGACTGAAAGTCACTTCAGTTGTCTACTTATACAACTAGGAAGGAATTATATTTTATAATTATCCCCTGCTGTGGCAGTGTATCAAATGACTCTCTTTTAATCATGCTCTTTGTTGACAGTACATTCCTAAGCTGTTAACTACTGAAAAGAAATGTTTTTAATGTAATAGATTACTTGAAGTATCTTTGATTTGTCTACAAAAGGAAGAAATTATAGAATAATATATTTTAAATATTTGGGATTTTATTCTGGTGCAGGTTTCTTCTTCCTCACATAAAAGAACATATAGGAAATCCATTCACTAGTTATATTCACTTTGCCAGATTTCTCACTGTGGCCTAAAGCTAAAAGTTTTTTCTTTCAAATACATTAAAAAATACATTTATCAATAGATTTCTGCTTTGATATAGTTAATTTAATTTTTGATACCCTAGTACTCTCTCTTCCAATAAAAGCCTTCCTTCCAAATTAGACTTTTTGTGAATACTTGTGCCAAGATGAAACCAAGACCTTGTATAAACAAAATAAAACAAAACAAAAAAGATGAAAACTCTGTGTATCACAATTTGAGTCTAACCTTGGCACTAGTTGAAGGGAAGTGAGCTTGTAAAGGGATGTTTACACACACGGGCGAGTACAGCTACCTGGAAAAAACAGTGAAAATGAGAAATTTTGCCCCTGCAGCTCATTATAAACCAAGCACGCCTTCGGGGAGGTGCAGGGGCACAGCGCGCTTGCACAATATTTACTGAAATTTCTCTTTAGGAAGATGAAAGGAAGCTGTGTGCCATGGCAACAACTCTGGAGGATGGCAACATGTCTTCTGAATTGGTTGAGCTCATCAAGCAGCTGTGGCGTGACGGCGGGACCCAGGCCTGCTTCGCCAGGGCAGCGGAGTACCAGCTCAGTGACTCGGCAGCCTAGTAGGTGACAGCAGCTGCTGAGCAGCTGGCCACTGGACAGCCAGGAAGCCTTGAGACAAGAACTATCCCTCACGTGCAGCCTATGGAAATTAGTGCTCGTTAACCAGGAAAAGGATGAGGGGTTTTTTGCAAGTGTTCATGATATATTAGAAATGTTTAACTGAAGGAAACAAGTGAAATTAAGGAACAACTTGTTTCTGTGTTTGTTTAAACCATAAAGAAAAAAAAAAAGGGTCTGTTCTTCCTCTGGTTAATTTTAAGACTGACAAAATGGGGGAAGGGTGAATTGAAATGGCTTAGGTTCTACCTAGAGTTGTACTCTGTACACATTTCTAGCTGCTAAATATAAAGTAAAGTAAAGTAAATGGCCAGCCTTCGCGAACGAAGAACCGGGGAAGGTCTTTACACCTTCCAGCCTGCGCATTGGATTTTTTAGGTGAGACACAGTGTGCGCGGAACTGAGCCCACCCTTTAATCCTAAGGTTCATCTGCCGGGGCCAAACAGCTATAGATAAACACAGCACTAGATGTCAGAATTAATCAAACTTCTAAAATTTCCATTCCAGGGAAACAGTAACCATTCTGGCAGAGCCTTATATAAATTTCAGGACAAAAGAACCTCAGAAAAATCCCTATGAACTTTAATATTGTTCAGCAGAATCAAGGAAGTCTTCATATATCAGTAATTTCTTGTCTGTTTCTTCAAAAAGTATCTGAAAAGTCCATTCCCAGCATCCTCCAGCATAGGACAGAAAGTGCTCAGACTTGGCACTGCTGAGAGTTTCTTGCCTGCTCAGCAAGGGTAAACAAAAGCCTTGAGGGTCCTCTTTCCGAAGACCATAAAAACACTGAGGGTTCTGCCATAGCACAGTTGCATTGCAGGACATACATACATCTGAAGAAGCAGTTCAGCAGGTCATCCAGGTCATGGCAAATTAAAAACTTTGTGCATTGCTTTTTGATTCCATAAAATTTACATTTTGAAAAAGAGTACTTCCTTCAACTCAGAGAAAAGTAATTTATTCTGGCTGTATAAAATAAAAACTCAATGAGAAATTGCTAATTTTGCCAAGCATTCCATACCAACAAGATAAACGCCACAGAATATGCTGATTTTGCTAATAATTTATTTAATAAAATAAATTTTTAAAATATTTAATAATTTATTTTAAAAGTCTTTTCACTGAGAAAGAGAAAGAGAAAGTGTGTTTATTTAAATCACACTGAAAACTGCACAGATAAGGGATTCTCATACTGTCACTTCGCTAACAAAATAGAATATATAAAAAATTACAATATTTCTTCAGAAACACATAGCAAGTCGTTAGGTTACTGCTCCATTTTTCAGTGTCACATGAAGCCTTGATAGAAGGACTCTCACATATTAGTTTGGTTTTAACTTTAAAGTATACTGAAGCAGATTAACATATCCAAGCAACACAACATTTAAGTACCAAATAGGCACAAATATACCTTATTATGTCATTTAACAAGGCGGTAGTTTTCATCCTGGTAGTATCAAGCGAGACCTTTGACCAAAATTAAACGTGTGGTTTTGGGGGTTTTTGTTTGGTTTTTTTTATGCCATGAGGCATTGATAACTCATTAGTATCTCATTTTAAGAACTACTTTCCCTATGGAGAGGAACTTCCTCAAAATGACAGACGCCTATGAAATCCCTGACTAGCTATTTAATTTTCTGCTTTAAAAAGAAAATAAAGAAGAAAAAAGAAGTTTCTCTGAACAGAAATATGCATC
>JAWMRA010000041.1:9996518-10038317 GCA_035584735.1 Pseudotriccus pelzelni
CCCTGGCTGGAATCGAACCCAGGCCTCAGCGGTGAAGGTCCTGCGATCTAACCACTAGGCCACCAGGGGCTCCCTAGCTGCTAAATATAAGCCTGGAGAAAACTATAAAAACTTTCCTCTAAACTAACCCAGCTGCATGGATAGGTGTTCCCTGGGCCATTACCATGTCAGCATTCAGCTGAGTCAGTGGTGCTGCAGCCACTCTCCAACCTGACAGCTCCAGTTTCCTTTCTGTGTCCTGGGAAGTGTTAGACAGATAAGCAGGGGATGTTCAGCTCTGACCCCACGAAGGTCACTGTTCAGCTGGGGCACATCTCTTACCTTAGATGTACTCAGTGGGTTTAGACTTTTCACGACTCCCTGGCTTGGCTGCTTCTACAGCTGTTCTTTCAGGCTACAGTCCTGCTCTGCTGGCTTCTCGCTCAGCTCATACAAGACCATGAAGGGAGGTGTCACCTGGGTCAGAGTTTTCCCAGCGTGTGCAAGTCTGACTCTAGACCTGGGACAGAGGGTTGTTCCGGCTGAAGTCCATCTTTCGTCTGCGTTTGGAGGCTTCCCTGCTCCTGCAGCTCCTCCTGCAGGCTGAGAGCACCTGCAGAGTGAAGCCTTCCAAGCTGTTGAGGGTTCCTTCTACTCGACAGGGAAAGGCATGACCAGAGGCTGGACTGGGAGCCAGGCAACCTGAAGGCAGTCACAGCTCACTAATTGTAGATAGTACAGGGGATATACCATGAAAATATTGCAAATTCTTTATCTCTTTATATTTTCCAAACAAGAATGAAAACCTTTCTGCAAGATTCCTAAACAAAGAAAATACTGCCTGTATTTATTTGTGCTTTATTTGACAGTATTTTATAGCAGTGTTTTATCCCTACAGGAATAGGGCAGAGCAATCTTTTGTTTCCTAACATACCCTTTCTGACAGGCCCCACTGCAGTTCCCAGCACTAAAACCCTGTAACAAACCATCAAAAATTAAAAGGAAAACCACCTCTTTCCATTAAAAAAACCAACATATTACCTGTTTACCAGCTAACATTATACTGGTTTATGCCTGGCAGATTAGGTTTTGTTTTCTAAAAAGAAGACAGGAGGGTCTAAACTAGTTCCCTCCCAGTGTTATGTTCTCTGTCATGTTTTAACTTGCAATAGGTTTCAGTGTTTAAGTAAGTTAAAATAGACTGTGTTGGTAATCATTATTTATTGCTAGATATTAAAAACCTCTACAGTGATATGTTTTTCATCTGCTCAAACACTTCTTAAAATCCTGCTAATCCTCTGTCTTCATCTTATGTCACCTGATGCTTCTGAAAGTCTAGCCTTTGGCTCTGAACCATTAAAATCAACTTAATATTTGCCCTTGCTACTGGGCTTCTAATGATTAGTCCAAAGCCAGCTACAGTCAATCAACCATCTAATGCTGCAGTTCAATTTCTTTTAAAACTGAAACCCTGTTCCTCAGCTCCTGTGAATCAGCTCCTACAAAGAATATTGATTTATACTGTGTAAACTCTGACTTTCTGAGGTTATCTTCTCTAAGACTTTTCATTATTAATTCATGCTAATGAAGTTTGATCAATGTCTTTCCTTTGTGTGTTTTAATTTGGAAAAAAAATGAGATCTTATGAATAATAGAAAAAACCCCTTTAAACTAAATTTGGCTGGAATTTCTTCCTTAGACTCACCTGGAATAAATTCTTTTTAATATGGAGTGATGAGTAAGGAAGAGGGGAAACTGAGATTATAAACTGTGACCTTAAATGTCATTGCATAGCTACTAGTAGTACATGATGCACCTTGCTTACTCAGTCATTTGCCTCTCAGGATAGGACTCATGTCTCCTAATCCAAGCCAAAGAAATATCAGCATTTAGACTGACCTAATGATTTACGTTCCCTCCTTTGCAAGTGAAGAGCTGGTCTGCAGAGTCTCCCCTTGAAGCTGCCTGCAGCTTTAGGGGGAGTCTGAAGTTGCCTCTCTTGCTCCATTATCTAGATAATTAACTTGGTCTAATTTTGCAAGAAATTACAATTGTCTGTCTTGAATTGAATTTAGGCATTTGTGCCTAAGAACTATGAGAACTTTTTAAACAATTTTATATAAAATTTATATAAAAGCTTACATGCTTTGTAAATAACAAAATGTCTTTTGTTGCTTCCTTGCACAAAGGTGAGCTGAGATAAGTTTGCCTCAGGCCCTACTCAGAGAAACAGAGATATATTGCCTTTTTTAAAAAACAAAAAAACAAACAAACATTGTTTCCTGGCCTCAAACAATGGACAAACATTGAATTACTCAGATCAGCACTCCTCACTGAGTGGGTGCAGTCTATTCAACTTAAAATAAGAAAATCCCATTTGGAAGCATTACTTGGAAACATTCAAATGAAAGATTCTAGCTTTTAAATTCTTTTTATTGTATTTAATTTTACTCTACTGTTTTTATTTTTTTATTATTATTTTACAGATTTATTAAATATTGCAGACAAGGATGAGCAGCTGTGAGGTTTGTTTTGGAAGCTTCTGGTTAAACTGAACAGCAGAACTTGATGCTGGGCAGACAGCATAGAGAAGGAAAAAAGGCAGCCTGAATCCTAATAAACTTTAGAGAGACAGTGTTTTCTTTGTTAGAGACACAAGGCTACAAAAGGAATGGTGCCAACTGGAACACCAAAAAGCTTGAAAATGTTTCAACTGCTATATGTGGTTTCTTGCTTTTGGCTTTGTTTTTTATTTGAATATTAGCAGTTAAAAGGTAGGAAGTTACCAAGTTATCATTTTTTTCTTTTGTCAATTCATAACCTCTCCAGAGATTCCTGGACCAGCCAGTAGGATTCACAGGCTCTGTCCAGCCATATAGAGAAAGCTGTGTGCTCCTAGAAGACACAGGAGAAGGGTTGGTGGAATGACAAGAGCAGACTTCAGGGTCTGGTTTGGATTCTCATTTCATGCAGATTTTATCTCTGTATGCCAGAAATAAAAGCAAGTAATCCATACCTTTCCAGGGGATTATCAGAATACGAACCCAGGGGACCCTCAGCTTCATTGAAGCTTTTCGTTTTGATTACAAATATTTTTTTTTTTAAATTACCATGTACCTTCCTCCTGTAAACTGCGAGGTTGGCAGGGGAAATAGCCCTTAAAAGTGAATTTTTCCAAAATATTATGCCCTCTCTTTCACTTAGGAAGGAAAATACTGTTGCCAGCAGTCTGAGATGCTGTGGTGACTCCTAATGTATCTGCTTCTGAAAGATGCTTGTGGTTCTTTCCTTCTGGTGGAAATCCCCACTTGCTGAGACAAAATGGCCATAACCCCTTACCTGACAAGGTGGTTTTTTGGCACCCCAGAGAAAAATAAGGATTTTCATGAACAGAAATTCTCAGAAAGGTATTTATTATGTACAACTAAATTACATTTCAATATGCAAGAAAAAAAAAAAAAGAAAGGCTCTGGACTGTGGAGCAAAGTTGTATAAAACCCAGTAGTATGGTATTTAAATGTGTAATTTACATTACATATTTAAAAGTGGCTCCAAAAGAAGTGATTGTGTAATGTACTTTTCACCTTTTGACTTCACCACCATTTCTGTTTTACTCGCCTTAGTTACCTCAATGACTTGGACAGGTTGGCGATGTCAGACTATGTGCCCACTGAGCAAGATGTTCTGCACTCCCGAGTTCAGACAACTGGGATTATAGAGACTCAGTTTTCTTTCAAGGATTTGCACTTCAGGTATGAAAGCCATATTTGACAGTTTTCTTGGGTTTTACCTTTGTTAAGTATTTTCTTTCAAAGGTGTTGACCTGTTATAATACAGGTAATCCCAATGTGATATCCTTGAATCCAATCTTATTCAGTATTTTGGCACAGTGAAAAAAGCAAGATATTTTACTATCAGTACTCCAGCTTTGAGCATATAATGAACCATTATACAGAGGTCTCAGAACATGAGGTTCTCAGAGGACATTTTTATGTATGTAAGTGTCTAAAAAGCATTAGTTGTATCCTGCCATTTAAATAATTGTGACATTTATGAAATTTACCTGCCTAAATGTCCTTAACAGCATGCAAAAACATTTGATGACTATCAATTTGCATGCACTCTCAACCTTTCACTCTTCTTTTGAGAATGGAAATAACTGCTCTTAGCACTGCAATGGCCTACATTTGGTTAAAAAAAAATAAATTAATAATTTCTGTCCCATAGGAAATTTCAGCATTATCGTGTGTGTCTTCATGCTCATTTAAGATGAAAAGCAAAATTCTCAGAACAAATTTTTGAAAATAATGCCTCTGAGAAATTTGACTGAAATACTTTACACATTTACTCAAGATTTTGTTCTGCTTGGTGAACCAGATAAAAACATCCAATTCCACATGAAAATGGGTTTGAATGAATTATGATGGTTTCAGTGTTCTATAATGCTATTCTCTATGGACTGAAATCCATTTAATTCTTAATTTAAAGGCTTGGGTGCATACTAAGGAATGCAGTCTAGACAAGAAACTGCCTGTAGAGACAGACAGATTTATAAAGCATGAGGATTATAACTTTTACATTTTTCATTCAGCTTCTTTTTTTCTCATCATGTGCCAATTAAAGATTCCCCAAGCCCTCTATGCTACCACACAGATGCTTTGACACAACAGAGATTACATATGCAAGATGAGATTCTGAACTAGATGCCGTACATATAAATTATTATCACCTATTAATACTCTGGGCACTTGTGAAAATTCAGCACTTACCCACAGATTCTATAGTGCAATCCCATAGACATCATATCTTTTTTTCTCTGATTATCATATTTCTAGACAGCTTTGTACACTGGAAATTTGAGTGCGTCCAGTTACAATCATAGTTTATATATGGAATAAATTCAGGGTGGAGAAAGAAATCACCAGAGTGCAAACGCTCTTTGACATGGATGTTATCAGTCCTGATATGAGAAATACCAGCATTAGTGTCTAGGTCTAACTGAAATGCAGCACAACTGCAAATTTAGTTACCTAAGTGTAAACAAGAGGAAGGTTCCTAATGCCAGCACAGACACAAACCCCAGCAGTTTTACCCTTTCTGCTATGCATCACATAGTGTTATGTGAGTAAATTCATTGCTAATTGCGGACAGTTGAATAATAGAAGGTAAAATCACCACAGAATAGTCTGAGGGGTTTGAACTGCTGTAGGAATGCAGAGCAGTTATAAATCCATTTTAACCAGCCGGTTACTGCTACTGTGTATTGCCAGAGCAGTGCAAAACAGCTGGAGGATCCTGATGACTCTGCACTAAGTTTGATGAGTACCATAGAAACATCTATAAAGAGAGGAACACTTCCACATTCAGAGTGAGTTTGGGCTGATGTACTGATTGCGTTTCGGGTCACAAGCCACACATGGATAAAAAAACCCCTATGAACAGATGCCGCATTCACTGAACACTTTTGCCTCTTCTGAACTGAGTGAGGCAGAAAACATTTTGAATCTCTGCAGTAAAAGTCTGAATTCCACTACTGTAGCTGAATTATAATTGCACAGAAAACATTGATTTTTATTTGCTCTTTCCTTAGTAGTTACCTTGCTGGTTTAGTATAATTTAGCTTTCATGAGCTCTTCAATTTGTTTCACTAATGTTGACCTAGAGTTCAGAATATATTTAAATATTTTTAAAAGAGGGTCTAATCTTCATAGGTCCTCTTCTACTGTTGTTTCTATTGGTTGTGCCAGGAATAGTGTGCCCTAAATCAGTCAGGTTTTATTTTAGTCTTCAGGTCTAATATTGTGTACCATTAAATGAATATACAGCTAACTCCATATCTGCAGCTAAGTTTTTCAAGAGCACTTCTGGGAAAATATAGAGATTTCTGCACTAACTTTGACTATCTTGGTAAAAGAAAAAGATCGTTTCATCTTCTACCACTCAGGGAGGACTTCTGTTTTACATATGAGCATGTTAAGTTCTGGGCTGGCATGAGACGAGCTAAGCAACCTAAAATTAGTACAACAAGAACTGCCCCTAAGCATTGCCTCTGGCCTTGATCTTGTCATATATTAACAGACTTCTCGTGAATATTCACAGGGCTATATGCTAAAAGCTTGCAGGAAAGGAAATACGGACTCATATGATTATGAATGCTTGCAAAACTTTACTGCAGACTGAATTTTCAAGCTTTTTTTTTGGTGCCATACCACAAATCAAGGAAGGCAGTTGACTTTTGGACACTAATCACAGCCAAAAGTCAAGACACTTTATTCATACTGTACTCGCTCTTTAGTAGGTTTCTGAACTCAATGAAGATATGCTTGGAAGAATGCCATTACTGTTTTCAGAATCTTGCTCCACAACAGCTTCCTGATTTCCAAAATAATTCACTTTTGTAGACACCCAGTGATGAAAAAAATGATTAAATGTACCAGAAAAAAAATTCTCTCATTGATTCTAAGCTGCAGAAACAGTTCATTATGAGCATTGGGAAGAGTCTGACTTCTTCTAAGAAGGATGAAAAATGATAAATAATAACCTTTGTTACCATCAGCTGCACTGTTGATAGTGAAGAAAACAGAGGATCAATATACTACAAAAACCAGTGTTTCAGTAACAAATTATTCTTGCTGTTTACTACTGACATAATTGTTTCATACTGAATCCCAATATATTCATTGCTATAAGAATTGAGTAATGTTTAATTTTCAGATACTGCAGGAGATACATCCCCAGATCTAATGCATCTTCTTGAAGCAAGGGTTAATGCAACAGGAGATTAGGTTTTACAGTTTTAGGTTCAACAACAGGCAGCACAGGGAAAAGTCATCATGCATACAAGGAAGGAGAAAACCTAAGAGTAGGATAAATTTGATTTTTTATAGTCTTCCACCTTTATAATGCAGTTGAAAAATCTTCAAGTTTGACATCACTTTTATTTCAGAAAAACAGTGAAAAGAATGCCCTATCTCTTATCACTGAAGAATTTCAAATATAAGTGGGAATTTTGAAAGCTAGGACTAAGCAGAACAATGGTAGCTTTGATGATAGCTCCATCTTAGTTGGGCCCTAACTAGATCCCATCTAGGTGTGCTCAGCTGGCTTTGGATCCTGTATAAAAAGTCCATGTAAAGTTCATATGAGACTACCTAAAAGTAATACTTCCTGGCAAAGGCTGAAGGAAATTAATGCAGACACGGGCACCCCTACAGTTCCCTCTCTACAAAAGAAGGGATTCCTACTCCCGAGTAATCGCTGCTTAAAGAGCAACTAATGTGGTTGATAGGGCAGAGACCTCCTCCCAGAGGCATGCTGCAAGTTATATGGCAAGCTCAGTGATTGCACCAGGGCCGTGAGCAAGTGGCAAAATCTAGTTACACATCACCAGTGGGTCAATCCGTGACTCATTTCCAGTCATAAGTCATATTGATCAGTGTGTCAGTTCACTGCAAACAAAACCATGAAGTAGCAAATGACACTGAATTTGAAGGTCTTCTATCGACGTTTCAGAACTCTGCCCTGAGTAAATCCTTACCTGCAGGTCTTAGTACTGCACTGGGCCCTTATCCAGAGATGCAGAGCCCCACTCTCTCAACACAGAGTGCCACCTGAAAGCACGGAAGGTTTTTCTCACATGCAGGTATTCAAACCTTTACATTTTGTTTTATGCCCACTACAAAGCCATGAATAACTCATAGGACTCCTTGACCTGTTGGGATAGAAACAGATCAATATTTGGAAAAGCTGAATATTTGTCATTCGTTTCCACTTGAACTCTGTGCGTTAACAGCATGACTGCATCCTTACTAGTTAGTGCTTTACATTGTATGTGTTATTTTTTCTGCAAAGGATGTTTGATGTGGGTGGACAGCGATCGGAGAGAAAAAAGTGGATTCATTGCTTTGAGGGAGTTACTTGCATCATATTCTGTGCTGCACTCAGTGCTTATGACATGGTTCTGGTGGAAGATAAAGAAGTGGTGAGTCAGAAGAGACAAACAACCCTTTTTGCTTCTAAGTTTTAATGTACTTTCTGATGGCATATCAGAACTATTCCTGTTCCCTGATAACCATTTAAAGGCTATTACACTGTATTGGTTCTTTCCAGTAAAGAACATTACAGTAAAAATGACATATGGAGATGAGATTTGTCATATTTACCTTTTGCATCTCAACAGAACAGAATGCATGAAAGCCTTCATCTCTTCAACAGCATCTGCAACCACAAGTGCTTTGAAGCCACTTCCATTGTGCTGTTTCTAAACAAAAAAGACCTCTTTCAAGAGAAAATAACGAAAGTTCATCTGAATATCTGCTTTCCCGAGTATAATGGTAAGTTTGGAGTGTTCAGAAAAAAATACATTCAGGTGATTAGCACAGACCATGCATTAAAGATGGAGACTTTGACTCAGGTCACCTATATATAATCCTTTAAATATTCAGCAGCTTATCTAAGCATCTAGCCTTTCTCAAGAAAGAATGACGTGAGACAGACATTGCCAGAATTCAACTTATCTCACCTACTCACCATTCTTACCCTTGGGTGGGTTCATCTTTCTCTCTGGAGATGCTTATTTCTCTCCATTGGTGGTAGAGGAAGCTGAATGACCCAGAAGTTTCAGATGGTTGAAGTGTGGTGTGATGAATCCAGCCAATATTTCAGTGCAATCACTTATCGCTCACATACACCGTAACTGAATCCAGGGTTTTGTCCCTCTCGTTCTAGTAAGAAAGTCTGCCTCTTTTTATATGTCACAGTAGTGTCTACTGAAAATAAGAATAACACCAGATGTTCCCAGATGATGCAAGAGAATATATAAGGCTATGTCAGGAATTGCGATAGAAAAACCAAAATCTGTTCATATTTTGATGTATTTGGGATAGGGAGTATCCAGAATGAAGCATATTTAAAGCAATATTATTATTAGAAGATGGGTTCTGTGTACTTCTTGAAAAACAGCTCCATCACTCTGTTTCTCAGGAAATAAACACAACAAGCCAAAATTGCTCCATGGGATAATCAGATATGATGCGCTAGACTCAGTGGAGCTACACCACTTCACCCTGCCCAAGACTCAGACAGGATGGGAGCCAGCAAGGGCTCTCAGCAGCCACTCCCTGCTCCAGACTTACAGTGAGGCTGTGGCACTGGTGTCCACACCTGCTGTTGCTCTAAAGGAGTGTTACCAAAAGGCAGAAAAGCTCCATGAAGAAATTAAGACTAAATATAAAAAATCTGATTTTTTTTCCTTTTTTCCTCTTCAGTTCTTTATCTCTTGTTATATTTCCCACCATATTTGTCTCTTATCTATCTGAATGCCTTTCAATTTTCTGAATGCCTTCAGTTTTCTTTCTGTTTCTCTCACTTTCTTCTCTCTCTTGAAGAAAGAGAAGACTTCACTGTTTCCTTCACTGTTTCACACTCCTGGCTTACTCAGGAGCATTTCACTTCAGAAATGAGGACTTCTAGTTAGGCATTGGAACCTAGACTTAGGGGGGCAGTTTAGGTACAAAATTTTCACACCTAATGAAGTTAATTCCAGTAGGAAGAAAAAAAAAAAGAGTCAGAAAAAATAATTCTTGTGTCTTTGCAGCTATTAGGAAATACCAGTTGAAATTGTGTTTTTTGCTGGTTTCTCCATTAGGACAAAACACATTTGAAGATGCTGCAAACTACATCAAGAAACAATTCCTAGACTTGAACATAAGGAAACAAGATAAAGAGATATATTGTCACTTGACTTGTGCCACGGACACCCAGAATGTCAAATTTGTTTTTGATGCAGTCACAGATATAATAATCAAAGAAAATCTAAAAGACTGTGGGCTTTTCTAGCTGTTCATACTCAGAGCCTCTGTCCATTTCCCTCTCTTCATCTAATGTGCTGACTGAAATAAAAAAAAACTCTAGGTAAGAAATAGTATCAATAAGACCCCCGTTAGCAGTCAGTTGAAGCCTTGGGTACAGTCTGAGCTTTTCAGACCAACAATGAGTTTCCATATCATAAGAAGATTGAAAAAAATTATTCCTGTTCCACAGAGATGCCAGCTGCTAATAAATCCTACTGGAATAAAAGTCACATTCCTATTTAAATCAATAGCATAGAATCATTGGATGGTTTGGTTTACAAGGCACCTTAAAAATCCTCTAGTTTCAACTCCCAGCCATGGGCAGTGATATCTTCCACCAGACCAGGCAATCAGCACTTCTCAGGAAACTGGGGGCACCTCAGTATTCTGTGTTTTCTGGTGATGAGAGTAAAAAGACAGTGTATAATACGTATAATATATAACTGACTTTTATTGATAATTAAAGCCTTAAGAAAACGATAGCATTAAACAGTATCAATACATAATTTACACTCCATTTTTTTTCATATTACATGTACAACTAAAAATGAAGCACCATTAATTCAACAAAGGCAAACTCCCCAGGCCTAAATGGTATATGACAAACAGCAGTGCCAATCCAAATGTTTAATTATACTGTTTTGTTAGAAGAGCTCGGGGAAATATACATAAAAAATGCACATGTATAAAACTGGCAAGTGTTGTTATCCAGTTTGGAAAAAATGAAACACAATAAGATGGAGGCTAAGGAGAAAATAAAATATTATAGTAGCTCAGTTCCTGCACAGGCCATAAATTCAAATTGAAACTTTTTTTGCAATTAAAGGTGAGACTTTTTTTAAATATAGTTAATAATTGTGCTACTCTATAGCCTCTTCAGTGCCCTGTGACTGCAACAGTAACTTCTACCACTGCAGAGCAGATGTAAACCCATCAGTTGTCATGGCATCATGTAGAGACCCATTCTCTACACAAAGAACTTGCTGATGCAGAGCTGCTCCTGCTTTGCTCCTCTTGATTTGCTGTGACTAACTACAGAAAATATTTTACTATCTTGAACAGAATAGGACTTCGTCCTGGTTTCAGCCGGGATAGAGTTAATTTTCTTCCTATGAGCTGCCACAGTGCTGTGTCTTGCATTTACTATAAAGTTTTCCTTACTGCTATTATTGTCGCTATTATTGTTGTTATTATTATTATATTTTACTTTCTTTCAGTTATTAAACTTCTCTAATATCAGCCCACGGACTTTACCTATTCCTGATTCTCTCTCCCATCCCACTGCGGGGGTGGGTGCGTGTGTGAGCGAACGGCTGCATGGCACTTAGCTGACAGCTCAGGTTAAAGCATGACAGAGTTTTAAATATATTCAACTGAATTTTGAAATTCAGTCTTGAAATAACGCTCACTTTTGAAATAGGATCACTTGTGAAGGGTTTCTTTTTAGTTTAGTTGTTGGTTTTTTTAATACATTTCAACCTAATTTTCACCCTATGCTCACTGTGTTATGGTTAACCTAATTAGACTAGGAAACTTGACCCCTGAACAACAGATTTCTGCAGACTGTGCATGTGAACAGGGTTGTCAGAGTGTGGAGGTCTCCCAGCAGAAGTGGAGTGTGGACAGCTAAAATACATTTTGCACTGCCTGGATTTCTCCTACTGCCTCATCCGTAGTGCTTCACTTGATTAATTCCTTATTTGTATTGGAATTAATGGATTTCCAGTGGTAAGGTTTCTTGACTCATTTCCAGCAATAAATCTAATTCAAAATCAATAATTTGAACTATGGTGACATCAACATTAATTTCTGATGCCCCAATAACATAATGAAAAACAAGGTCTTTAAGAAACAAATCCACGAACAACCACATTCAAATATACTCTTCAAGCAAAAGCCTGAGAAATCAGACAAGCTTTACACCGCAGCCTTGAAGCTACTACAGGTAAGACCACTTAGGTTGGGTTTCCTGCTCATGAGGGAAGAAGTTTGGCTGGTCTGAGTGTGCCCAGTGAGAGGAGTGAGCTCTTGGCTTTGCGATCCTCCAAGGTAAGGGGCTGCAGGCAATGTCCCCAGGCACCCCAGGGGGCTGAAGGGACGAGCTGGGGGGACAGCACAGGTCAGGGTGTGCAGCCCAACCAGCAGCTCCCTGTCCCAGTGACACTGCAGGGAGCACAGGCAGTCTGGGTGCCTGTACCCAGTGCTGTGTGCAGGGGTGCTGTGGGGATCTGAACCAGAGCCTGGGTCCCAAACAGTCCCATTCCTGGGGGTACTGCTGCCTGTGGGTCCAGGCCAGGCGGGCACAGTGGGCCAAGCTGTGCCCAGGAGTGTGGCCTCATGATCCCTCTTATTTCTTCCTTCAGACACACACAGAGGGAGGCAGGGAAAGGGCCCAGGTGTGACAGCTCTTACTGCATGGAGTGTAACCCAGGTCACCTACATCCTGTTTGGGCTGGGTAACCCCAGACAGCAAGCTGGATCACTCTCTTCTCAAACCTGGCTAATACTTTAAGGTCATTAAGTATTTCTGAATCTACCTTGCGGGGCCACTGAGCTTCTGCATTCGGGTACCAACCCACCATTGCCAGACCTGCACTGACACCCAGGACTGAAGCCCAACCCTGCTATAGCTCTGCAGCAACCTGAACTCCACCTGAATTCTCCAGAAGGGCCAAAAAGTGAGGGGTGAGAAGGACGACAGTGAACAGGCTGTACTGAAGGGCAGGAGGAAGAATGAAGACTGTGATATCTCCCATGCAGTTTTTGTACATGGTAGACTTTTATCCTTTTATTTCCATGTACACACAGAAAAACTATCTTCCCATGTTTGTTGAAAACAGGGGTTTTTCACAAGAAAGGGAAATCTCTGAAGTCAGATGGAAACATGAAACACGACTTCCGGAAAAAAGATAACCAGAGGTTTCTGAAAATCCTCCAAGGAACGTGCCTACACTTACAATAGAAAAGGCACTAAATAATAGAAAACATACCAATTCCTAACTCTAACTGCATTTTTTGCCTTAGCTAGAAATTAATTTGATCCCATGAGCTGTGAATGATGAAGAAAAGGTGTATCCAACAGTTTGAAAACTACTCTGTGCACACAGGGACCTCAGAGTTTCATCAGAAACCTGAGCTCATGAGCCTGCTTTCCAAAAACCTTGTTGTAACCCTGTTCTTGGTCCTGCTTCATTTCAGAATATGAAAGTAGGCACAAGTCAGGAGACAACAACGGGTTAAGGAAAAATAATTTTGAGGAAAATGGCATGAGTCTTCTTCCTAGCTCCAGGGGACTTCCAGGACACAGCAGGAACCTGGGCTCCTCACCCTGCACTTTCCCAAATTCTGTCCATACTCCTAGTTTTAAATCTACCCCAGGCTAGAAATTAATTCCAGTCTCTGAGAAGTGAATGACAGAAAATAAAGCAACACTTTAAACCAAAATGAGCCCTTTTCCTTTTCTCTCAGGATTCTCAGTGATACATTGAGAATTGAGGTTTCTCAAAACTGTTCTCATCCAAACCCTAATCCTATTGTCACCTGTCACCCTTACTTTCAATTCCAGCACTGTGCATTTCAGAGATATACAATTAACCATCAAATAATAAAAAATGGACTGGGAGCCTTGAAACCTCTTCTCCTTCCAAGTTAAGAACACCTAGCATAGCCCCATGCGTTAGTAAATACAGTATTGCTGTTGTGGGTAAAAAGCCACAGGCTTTGTGTTAAGTTGACACAGGACTGAATGCTTGTCAGGTTTTGCCTGGACTAGTTTGGTCTTTGGAGCTTGGAGCTTTGTTTTAGCTTGTTTATCTGTATCAGCAATTGTCTAACAAGTAGGTGGTTGTTTTTTGGTTTTAGTTTTGCTTTGCTTTGTATAATTTGTGCAAGTTCTCTTGTTAGTAGTTTTTATATGAATATGAATAAACAGTAATGCGGCTGTGTAGAATGATCTGTGACCGTAGACTAATGATGAAGCATAAGGAAGTAATTTTGGGGTAGTGGTGGCTGTAAAGATTTGAGCCTGGGATAAGAGACTATCAGTAACTCACCACTGAGGGCACTGCAAGCCTAGGAGGTAAGTAAAGCTAATTGTGTTTTATGTGCATAAGCCCTACCATAAATAATAAAGTTAGGTGTAACATAAAAATTGTGGTTCAAAGAATCAGTGTAGAGTATGCTAACAAACTTATAAAAATGGGTCCAAGGGGTCCATGGAACAAGAGGGGAAACAGCCACCAACATTTCATCCTTCTCCTCCCAACAAAGAGGAGTTAAAAACCCCTCCATCAGCATCATACTTCTCCCAAGAAATATCTCAGGAAGACAGCTTGCTGTCACACCCCTTCCCTCAGACAAAGACCATCAGCATTACCAGCTAGTGGAGCAGTGGAGAGGTAATGTAGCACCAGAGAAAAAGCTTATAATACTTGGAGGGAGATTTTATTACAATGTTTAGTAATATTTTTATGAGAGCTTTTTTTAAACCGGAAAAATTTAAATTTGATTTAAACTGACTGACATTAAATGTTCTTTTACATTTTGGTTATACATCCAAACCTTAAAATTAGATTAACAGTAAAATTCTGGCTTCTGGTAAGATTTGGCCATTTCTTTGTGCATAACAAGATGCTTAAGTACAATATATGTGGCATATACAAATACTCTGGGGTAGTAGTGGTACCAAACCAGTAATCTCATCCCTGCCCTTGTATTAAAGGTGATCTCCAGGAATGCTTGCACTCCAAACATGACAAAAGACTCCCTGAATTTGATATCTCACCTCATCGTAACTCTCTTTGACCTTCTCATTTCAAGAACTACAGTCTGATTCTGCATATTTTATTTCCTTAGTTTTTTCATAATTTATTGTGGTTATAGACTCTTCCAGAAAGTTAAAGACAAATGAATTAATTAATTACAAAGAAAATTATTTCTTTTCCTTCCTTTGCAAACTCTTCAACAAGCAGTACTAACCTACAGAAGGAATGCTTGAATTATGCCAGCACATGCAGCTTTCATTGTCCATTAATCTTTGAATGACCCATCCTTACCTTAATTTGAAACTGGCATCCAAAATTTCACAGAGCAGTTTTATTGCTACAGCACTAAAAATCCATCTCAATTGGCTGTGTGAGGCCATTTTGTTCAGGCATTGAACTTGTACTGTTGGTGTATCCCTCTGTTACTTACAGGGCATGAAGCACTGTGTGTCTTCCTTAAGTGTTGCTAAGGGGGCTTCTGTAAAGGCAAGGACACTGGAGCTTTATCTCTCCTGATTACTGATTGATTACTGATACTATGATCCCTACAATTTCAAGAAATAGATTAGACCTTGACTACTTTCACCTTTCCTGAAATTCAAAAGTTACAGGTGAAGCAACCATAAGGTTGCTTTCATTCATCTGGGATATGGACTACTTCAGCAACTAGATAACTCCACATGCATTCTTGATTTCCCTTTTTTTTTGTTTCTGACAGTCTTCTTCCTCTTTTCCCTTTTAACTAAATGTTTGCTTTTACAGAATCCCTATTCATTCTTCTGTTTTCCTGTGTCTAGTCCCAGGGACATTAAGGCTCACAGAATCATAGAATGGTTTGGGTCAGAAGGGACCTGTGAAAATCAGATAATTCAACTGCCCTTGCCACAGGAAAGGACACTTTCCACTAGACCAGGTTCCTCAAAGCTCCATCCAACCTGGCCTTGAACACTTCCAGGGATGGGACATCTACCGCTTCTCTAGGCAACCTGTTCTAATGTTTAACTCCTTTTATCAGAAGAGAGAGGAAAAAAGAACTCTTCCATTGAGAATTGTCAATAAACAAAGTCTTACAGAAGGAAACAAGTCATCCTATCATGTACTCCCCTTCTGCACTTCTAAATTTTTGAAGATAAAACACTTCCCAAGACCCTGATTTCAGAAGAACATCAGTCACTGAAAATGTGAAAAAAAAACGTTCCTGGAAGTGAAACTGCTGTACTGTAGAGCTGCTATACTGGGGCCAAAATGGGCAGACAGGCAACTCAAGAAACACACAAAGAATATTTTTCTCTCTGGGAATTACAAGGAGTTTTCTATGTGGGCCCTAAGATCAAACAACTGATGTGGAAAGGTCGTGCTCCTTCTCAACTCTTAGTCAGCTTCTTGTTCTAATAAATTGAGTTAAAGACTCTGCAGTCCATTCTTTCATCCAAAGGGACATGTAAATCTGATTAGTGTCAATGAAGGTTACAAGACACTCAGAAAAGGTAATATACACTCCTTATAATATGCATCTATATGATGCATTACATGTCCTGAAACCACTTTCTGTAACATTGCAGAAAACCTGCCATAAATACAATCCTTTTCTGTAACATTTTAAAAGCATAGGAAAGGTATATAAATCACAGGACAGTGAGACTCTGATGATGAGCATTGTGGAAGCTTCTTATCCTTGGTAAAGTCCATTAAAAACAAATCATAAATTCTGAAGTAGCACATCTGAGGATCCTCTGGGGCCTAAGATCCAAGGGCACTTAAATGCTGAACATGCATTGATCAAACCTGTTAACTGTGTTTACCCATGGATGCAAATCCTGTCCACATTAGAGCAAGAAGCTGTAAAATGAACTTACTCAGCTAGAAGATGCATTCACATGAGATCTTACTCAAAATTATACTAAACTACAACTTGCTACCTAGCAGCACTGTTCAGTGGGTGGTTTTGTGATAGCAAGATGTGCAGAGAGGAGTGAGACAGACTGACATTCTGTTCAGTTTATGAGGGGAAAGAACACAGTAGATTTGAGGATATTTTTACAGGTTGTGTGTGTTGATTGAAGCAGTAGTAAAGAGCTGTAGTTTAAGGGGACATCATGTTCATTCCTGTTACAAATGGATATTTGTAAAAAAAAACCCTAATGTCTCTCTTAAGTGTATTTTTCCCCTGGAAAACAGGAGTTTAGTTGGTTTGTGAGCTTCGCTCACTGTATGGGATAATCGGTCATGTCATGCTGAGTTTTGGACAGAGCTTACCATAATTTAAAAGTTAGTGGATTGTTCAGAATAACATCAATAACATGATGAACTACAGGGGATATTTTTTTCCCATGATTACTTTGAGCTGATAACTTTTTTATCCTGTATTGTGCTACTATTGGAAAACCAATATAACTTTGTTTAGGAGTTCTGCTTAAAATGGGTGTTCACTGTATGCTGTATTAGTAACAGAACAGCAATTAGCAGTTAGTTTTTATGTTGGTGCTTTGAGAATTTCCACTGTATTTTTATATGTATATATGTATATGTGTGGCTAAATGTCTAAGTTTATTTTCTTGTTTCTTTCCTTGTTCTTATTTTACCTGAGGTCAATAATGACCCTGTTGAATAATGTGTCTTGTTGTTTACTCCAATGTACTTCAATTCAGGGCTTAGAAGAGAACGGATAAAAAACACAGGGATTCTTCCACCAAAAAAAAAGGAAGCCATTAGTTAAAGAGAGACAGTAAAGAGAACTTAGATGAAAGTAAAATGTCATCTAGATCTTTATAAAATACTTTACTGCTCTTCTTCGGAATAAACAAACTGCTATGTACTTCAGTGCTTATTTTCAGCCAGTGTTTTTCATACTGTAAGTCATCTGAATTTTTAAATAAATCTCCCTCTGAAAAGCCACATGAGGTAGAGAAAATACTTGCATAATGGTCTTGGGGCTTCAGAGAACAGGAACTACAGAAATAAGGTGAAAATAGCCAGACTCAAAGGAAAGGGAATTAAATGAAGGACAGGTACATTTTCAGACTAAATAACATCCATTTTCTCACTTTCTAAATTGGTTTTATTTTTTTTAGATTTTGCATATTATAACAGAAGAGTTTCAAAGTGCAGACAAGGAGCTTGTTTTGTTGAGATAAAATATTTTGATAGATCCCAACTATGTCTATTGTCATGTGTGAAGAACTATCAGCATTTGTCAAAAACTGAAAGAAAGGCAAAGGCTCAAAATCTGGGAACAATCCCTGGCGGGGAATACTCACTCTGTGCACAGCTCTAGGCAGCAGCATTCATTTTCTCAGAGCTGGTTCACATTCAGCAATGTTTGACCAAGTCTGACTCTGCACCAGCAGAGAGCAGTAGTACCCCCATCATTAAGGGCTAGAACCCGGCAGACGTGTGGGTTTGGTTTGATTTAGGGACACAGTGGGGCCTGTGGGCACTAACTGACAGCTGGCACCCAGAAAGCTCTCTCAGAATCATGTCTGCTTGCAATGCCTCAGCTATCCAAGCTCAGGGGCTGCACATGTGGTGGTGCTCAGTGTTTTGCTGTTCTTTATATTTTGCTTCAGGTTGACAGATTCTTTAAATATTGTTCTACCAACAATATTTGCTTAAACTTACCGTCTGCTGAACTCACAAGTATGTGAAGGAGCTGCTGCTTTCCCCTTTCGATATTTAACTAATTTTTCTCCCATAAAATGATGTTTATATACATATACCTTTGTGTTTATATGATAACAAGATTTCTTCCTTTCATAAAGACTGTTCAAGTAAACAGAGACCCTCTGGTTCCACCGGGCCCCAGTAAATGGCTGTTTACATTACCTCTGTGATCCGTAACAACTGAGCACCCAGCTGAGCCCCTACAGATTTACAAGCCCAAGGAATCCTTGAGGTTAAGATATCAAACATCCACTTGCTAATTGTGACATTAATCTCACACTGTCTGCTGCTGAGATGTTATTGCTGTACCAGTTCCACGTTGCCATTTAAAGTCATTTCATCCTGTAGCCCAAGTCATGTGGTTCTGTCTGCTGGTACAGATCCAACAGATGGATTAGGAAGGAGTAGGAAGTAGAAACCAAAATACACACAGACTCACTGATTTTAAAGTATGGCATATTCAGAGATTGCCTTTACTTTTAGATTCCTCAGTTCTTACACATCCAGAACAAGGTGGTGGCTCTCACCGCACCATATCCATGTAGTTCAGACAGACATCCATACCTGTGTGCTGGGGAATGTTGCAGTTTATATAGGGCAAAGGGATTTAGACACAGAAAAGCAGCTCCTGAAGCAAAATTCACTCCCCTGAGTACAGCAGTGGAGTTCCCTACAAAGTGAGAAGGAAGAGTTTGGCAAGTCAGCATAGCCAGAACGCTGCAGAAGATGCTCAGGACGGTCAATAGGAAATTCTGTAGAGCAGGTTTTGCTGCAGAGAGATTGACTTTTCTAAACATAAGTGGGAATCCAGACACCTCTTTGAATCTGATACCAAAAAAGACCTTGCTACCTCGGTCTCTTTGTGAAAGGACTTGGGCACTTTGCTGGGAGTACTCAGATAGATAGAACTGGAATAGATAGAAAGATTGAACTGGACTCTGAAATGCTACTCGCTTCTGCAATAAGAATGGCACATCATGGGATTTGTGAAAGTAAGCAAAAGTGCCAAATGTCTGAATAAACCTCAATGTTTCCATTTTCATTAGCTGAATGCTAAAATGAAATAACATCCACTCAATGACAAAGAACAACAACAACATATCATGGAATTTTCATATACGATCAAAAGATGTGAAAAAGCTGCACACCAAGTGGTTATAAAAACAATATTGCAAAAAGCTATCACAGAGAACACATTTCTGAGGCAACAGAACATGTGGTACCTTTAAAGATTATTGCAAGAATATTTTCATAACAAAAAAAAAGGCTTACATACATTTAGTATATTTGTGTATTAAATTCTGACAGACATGAGGCCAAGGGAGGGAAGTTGGGAAAACTGCAGCCCATTCTAGGGAAGCAGCTGCTTTCAACTGGAATTGACTGAGAGTTGTCATGACTGAAAAAGTGTTAGCCAAGAAAAAACTTCCACTTCACATCTTGTAAAAGGTTCAGCCTGTTCTCTCTCCTTCTCCCTCTCTCTGGATGGTTTATTAGCAAACAGATCTTCTCAGGCTGCAGCAGCCACAGGTCAGATTTTTTTAGCTTTTGCAGTAATGTATTCTTCCTGTTAGTCTTCCTGTTTAGCTTCTACCTCCTCAAGGTTTCAGTGTTATATAGTATTGTACAATACAAAAGAATAATGTTAATGTAATCAGTGCTGTGAAATGCGATTAATAATAACTGTTCATTCTGTCAGTCTGAAACAGAGGGTTCCTCATGAATAGGAGAGATTCTGTATTGTTAACACTGAGTTTTCCTTTCCCAGGTTCATTAGCGTCTCTTTTTTCTTCTGAGGAAAGTGATTTGGAGTGCAACGTTCTACACTTTGGCAATTTTGTTTGATGAGAGGAAAAAAGTGCCATGTACCAAGGACAAGTCTTGCTTTCAGCTTCCCCCAAAGAAGCCAGAAGCCTTCAACGAGATTGTATCATGTCTCAATTTCATTTTTCCAAATCACTGTACTAACATTTTCCAGTGGCCCTTTGTGTTGTCTGAAGAGGGGTCCAGGTCAGCAACACCAGCTGACCAGCAACAAAAAGAATCTCAAGCACAGCATTAGGATAGCATTTCCCCCCACACCTTGTGACAAACAGTCCAAAGATTTTTGAACCTTCTGAAAAGGATTTTTTAAATTATTGTTATTTTTATTTTCTATTTTCCAAATTTCATAGGGGAAAGATGACCTGGATAATTTTGCTGAAGGTAACTATACCTTAGCACTGATTATACAGAGTCTCTGGAAATAATATGATTCTAACTTTGAGCTTTCATCAGGCTAGCTGACTACAAGTGAGGTGAAGATGTTAGGCCATCTGGAAAAGATGGCCTGGAAAATAAATGGCTAAAGCAAACTTGGTCCAAAAGATGGAATGCTGTCACAGGACATAAGACAGAACAAAGTGATGTGCCAAAATGTGCATGTGTGCATATATGCAAGCATCTTTATATGAGAATCTGAAAAGTTTATGGGTTGCTTCTGATATATTCCATTTCGCAGAGCCCTCCTGGGGGTAAATAATCCCAGTCTCCCCATCTGTATGCAATAGATATTTTCTCACAAACAATTCTGAACTGCAACGTACCATTTTCAGCAGCTACAAAAAATTACAGCACAGTTAGGAGGCTGCTAAACCAGCAGCGTGTGCAACATGAAGCTTTAAACTCAATGATCTGAAAGGTTTTTTTAGCTGTACCAAAGTGTTTCTTGTGCTTCTAGTAACCTATAATAAGGACTCAAACTTTATGCCCCAAAATTGTGGGGCAGGCATTTAAAGAGATAAAGCCATCATTTGCTGTAGAACTTTCTGTTTAAAAGAACAACACAGATTCATGCTCATCCTCCAGCTCCCTGAAGACTAGGATTTTATATGAACTTGTGCAGTTGGGAGAGTACTGTTTATGAGTTTGTCTAGCTGCCACTATAAACACGGGCCTGCCTTTGTGTGTGTCAGATCTTTGTGTCACAACTGTCAGGGTTGTGAGGGTCTCCTTCAGAGAGCAGCACAGGCCAGGGCTTTGTCTGTGAGGGTGTGGAAGTGGTATTGGCAAACTTTATTTCTGGAAACTGACAGGCTGTTGACATGTCAAGATGACACAGTTCTCCCTCATCCCTCCCTTGCAGGGTCTTCAAAGGTTCCCTAACATTGCATTAGCTGACCAGAGCTCATCTGATAAATTCAGCCTCTTTTTGGCTACAAAGAGACAGCTCACAGCACATGAGCATGGGAGGAATGGTAAAGGTGGTGACTGAAGAAACAACTCCCTTCAAAAGAAAAGACAAAAACCTAGGAAAGACATTTCTCCTTCCTCCCCAATTCTCCCGAGCACACACAGGTGCTGTAAGAGGCAGTGAAAGCAGCCCAGCTCCTCAGGGCCAGTGTGACTCTCCATCTCTTGCGAACTCCATCAGAAGAGGGATGCTGGGGCTGGGAACTGAGCCTCTGGGGGCCATCTGAGGACAGCCACTCAGGAGGTTCTGGGTTGCAGAGCAGTCCTTCAGCTGAACTCTAGCCTGACACAGGAGAAGGCTTCCCACAGAACGACTTGTCTGCTTCTGGTTGCTAATTTTAAAGGACTAATTCAGTTGTGTTTATTCTCATCAGGATTACACAAAGTAGCAGCCAAACAACTTCAGGGCTCCCATCAGGTCTAGCACAGGTTAGCCATGTTGGGAAATTGTCAGGAAAATATCTGACATAGAGGATACTCCTGAAGGGAGAGAGATGTCTCCTATCATTCTCCCTCTGTTTCAGTGAAATATAGTAACTTTTACCATTGTTACTTTTAAGAGGAGACTCTCTCTATGTTCACTAAGGTGTCTTTTCCTTTAGTGATTGGACTTAATGCTTCACACTGACATAGGATTGTATTTTAGACTTCAGGAACTACTCAGCATAAGAGTGATGTCATGGGTAACCTCTGTTCAGCCAGCTGGTGTGACCCCTTATCACAGGACGCTGGTCAGGGCCTGTCCTTATGTTGCAATACCCACCACAGCTGAAGCTGATCTTTTAAATCCAGGCAGAATCAACAATTCACAATGAGTTTTACAGGAAGTACAGGACCTTCCATCTTCCCTGACAGTTGCTTCCAAAAAAAAAAAAAAAAAGTTTGGTGTCATTTTTTTTGCCCAAATGAACAAGAATTACAGCAATACATCAATAGCACCAATCTGCAGCTCCATGGAGCTGAGAGAAAAGTATTTTTACAGCAAAAAACTGGCATATCATTTTTCTAAAAGGCAAGATGAAGTGATTAGATGCTTTTACTGTAGCCTGGGGGGTTTAGGATACAACGAACAGTGCACACCAATGCTGCCTGCTCAGGATGGTGATAACACTTTCTCCCAAAAAATAGTTTCCTTGAATCTACTTAGAATTCCTTTAACATCAGCCTCAGATGTGAGCAGACAGTGAAAGTCCAGGTTAATACACACTCTGGTACCCACAAACCCTGGCACAAATCACAGCAGTTCTGAGGTCACTACATAAAACATAAAGATGACAGACAGTCTGAGCTGGAAGTGCTTTTGACTGATACCAGTAATCAGTGCTATTCCTGTCAGTGATTATACCCAGTGCTGCCATTACCAAAGGCAGCATCTATCAAAAATATTTTTAAATTCCTGATTTAGACTGTTGCAGCTGGAAACATTTTAGCAACCAATGCATTTCCTTCAGTGGATTATGTCTGAGAATGGAAGTTGTTTTTCAAAAGAATTTCAGGATTTCAGTGTTTGACTTGACTCTGATAGGAATCAGTGTTCCAGATTTTTCCTTGAAGATAAATCTCAAAAGCACAGAAACAAAACAACTGGAACCATTCTCAATGTTTACTTTTAGAAAAATTGAAATACTTTCATACTGACTTTTTAAGATACGATATTTGGGTATTTAAAAGAAAAAAAAAACAGTTTTAGGAACCAAACAGAAATCAAAATGTCTTGCTCTGGGTCTGTCCAAAAAAAATTATATTACTGGAATATTTTCTATTGGAGGAACTCTAGAGAGATCAATCTGATTTTACAATGTGTTTTAGATCCAGTTGAAAGCATATTCAAATGCAAATTCAGTCCATCAAAATTGCTCTCAACAGTTCTACTTGGGATACAAAAGTTCATCTAATTGGCATCCACTAGGACGCTTATTTGCTCATTCAAGATGAGAGACCAATTTACAAAGCAAAATTACATCCTCTGAGTAGAATGGGAACCCTGACATGAGACTCAGCTTTTCAATAAGTATTTTCAATGCAAATAAGATTTCAAAGGACTGTTCTGAGAAAAAAGAAAAAACTCACAAAGAAGTGAACAAGCTCCTTCCTGTCTCATTCTTAAAGTATATGGTGTGACAGCTTGAATTACTAATACGGAGTATGAGGGTAAAAAAAATGTTCTTACAATTATAAGGACCTTTACACATAACCTCTCTTTCTCTCCCTCTATTCAGTGAAGATGCAACCAAAACATTGTCTGTAGCTTCATTCATTTTGAAATGTGAATGGAGGTGAGAGGGCTCTACCCTGCTTCCCTCCTCAGCAGCAGAGCAAGGGCTGAGTTAAAACTTTAATCAAAGCACTGTCAACGCAGCATAACTTATCGAGAGTGCTTTTTACTGAGTTTTACATCATGGAGACCACAACTAAAGCATCTTTTACCCAGTGGCTTGTGATTACTTTGTGACTTATGGTAGATGTCTGTCTTTCCTGCAGAGACTGTGTATGACAGACCCAGGTACTGCAAATAGTATTGCGAAGTATCTTACGTTTACATGGCCTTTGCAACAAAAATAAAGCAGACAATGCTTTTTTGGGAGGAGGTACTCAGTTATCGAAAGCACTTCTTGAGTTGCTACATCACACTTAACCTTGTTGCTCTACTTAAAGAACCATTCCTTATATAAATACCCTATAAATACCACAGTCATCAGCTCATTCTCATCCTCACAGAGAGACCCAACGCAATGCACAAACAGAGCAGAGAGCAGACGGGAGAATGAGGTGTTGCATCCATGATAAATCTCCATGCTCTCCTTCTCAGCACACTGACATTTTTAGAAAACTTCATGCTAGCTGAGATAAAGTCTATATTTTGTTGATGGGAGGAAAAAAGAAGTAGTATTTCTTGTAGCTCAGAAGACATTCAGACGCTGTGCTGACAGGCATAATAGAAATGCCCGCATACATTAGAGCAAAACAAAGAGAGAAAGACTGCAGAGCTAGAGCTCTGCAGATAATCATAATATAATAGGAATATTAGATCACTGGAATTTTTTTTTCTGTGTTACTGTCTGCTGGATTCTTTCTCGGGGCACAAGTTTTTAGGATGTGGGCCTGTTTTTCCTCTCCTCAATCTCATAATGTCATCTGAATTACTGGGAAGGTGCTCTGGATAGACAGTCACCCGTCATACTTTGGGGATCTAGTTTGTGCTACATAAAATACACTGCCTTAGAGGAGTGTTCTGGGCATGGTGACAAATGAACAGCTATAAAGTCTGAGCTCATTGCTGATGTCATTTTATAGCCAGACTGTAGAAAGAATGTGAAACTGACCTTGCATCAAAGTATTTCAAGTTTATTCATGGTTTTATTTTCATGCAGTTTAGCAGGGAATTTTGCTGTTGCAGGGTTTTCCTTAGGCAGAGGATGTTGTGTGGACAGCCTGCTACCTTTTCTCATCATGAGCAGCCCCCAGGGTCGTGCTGGAGGCACAGACTGGTCCAAGGGACCTGTCACTCAGCTGACTGCCCATGTTCACTCCTGTCTTTTCCCTGTGCCCTTTGCAGCACTACATGAGAGCTCCTCCTGCCAGGGGCACTGAGAAAGTGCTGCAATTCCCTGCACTCTGTGGTGTAAATCCCAGGTGATTCAGTGGATTTGGGAGATTTATTTTGGATTTGCACTTAATTTGCTGATAGGGTGTTCTTCTTATTCTCCAGTATAAAAAGGAGGTAAAGCAAATAGATTTATGAGGAAGGTTCAAACAGGTGACAAACTTTGCGTAATATTTACATATTTCCCATTGATTTTCATGGGATGACCCACATGTACAAACGTGGATGAACATGCCTTTGTGGGCATAATCTCTGATGCTTTAGAAGCATAGAGGTTAAACTGCTTAACTTCAGGTTTGCAAGATAGAAAGCAGCTGATATTATTATTTCAAATCAAGAGAAGTAGGGCACATAATACAAATAACTTTGTAAATTAAGAAAATATTTTATATGAACTTATCTGAAATCTTTAAAAATATTTTTATATAGTAAAGGAAAAATATATGACATCCTAGCAACCAAATTCCTTCCAAGCTTCTGCAGATCTCAAGGTCTGACCTCTGTCTTTCCTTTTCAACTATCAGAATTTCAGTCATCTGAAGTCCCAAAAGCCTGTATGTTTTTGTAGGCATCAAGGACTTTCCATAAATTATTTCTTACTTTGAAAGCTCTTCTGTGATTAAAAGGAATTTTTTTGTGTTTTATTTCTTTAAATCTATTTGAAACCTGAGAAATAACATTGGAAACAGAAGTGATCTAGCCTTAGTTTAGTTCAGTGCACTTCAAAAAATAAATCCTGTTAAGTGATTATTGTTATCCTTAACACATAGAAGTGTCAGAATTCTGTGTCAGAATTCTGTGAAAGTATTATCTCCAAAATAAGTGGTGTATGAAGAGTGTGATATTGGCTACCAAAGCAACACGATGAATAAGAGAAAGTGCATCATAATGGAATTTTTTCACATTCATACTTTCCATGACCTCCAAACTGCACAAGCAAACACTTGCACACAGAAAAATACAGGTCACAGGCAAAAAAGTGAAACCTTCTGCTCTGCCTGTTTCATAAGAAGGGGAAAATAGTGCTTCAGCCCTCAGAAGCACTCTCAAAACTGGCAAGACTTTAATTGAAAATAAAAGGTAGAACATTTAAATTATGTAAAAAAAGTAAAAACATAGCAGGGTGTTTCAGGGACCAAAAGTCACACAGTCATCCCTGTGTCAGGTGGGATGGGCACAAGGGAGAAGGGGGTCATCTGTATTCTGGACTCTCATAGTGAATACCATTCAGCTACAAAAATTCCCCTCTGGCATGGCTAATTAGGTCATACCCTTCAGCATATGAACTGCATTCACACAGCTCCCAGATTTGAAATTAGCTTTTGCATGTTGTATGGATGGGGGAGCATTGTCAACTGCAACTGCACATAAGAATATACCTTGTAAGTGAAAAAATTTCTATATTTTTCTGAAAAACAATATCATTAGGTATGATATTAAAAAATAGCCTCAAACAATCAAAGTCTGAGAGAGGATTCAGTCTGTTATGTGATCTGCTTCATTCACGGTACACACAGGTACACCTCCAGATAGGAAATAGTGGAAGAAAGTATGCCCTGGGCTATGTTAAACGTGCAGTTGTCCTTCTTTGAGCTTCTGAAGCCCTTCTTTGAGCTTCTCTCAAAGTTCAAATCAGTATTGGAGTCAAGCTTCTAGTTTAGATGGAGTCTGGTCTGACCCAGAATAACCACTCTGTTTCCCAGCGTGAAGCCTGGGACAGTCAATGGAACAAACCGTGTCGAGTTCAGGCCTCCTCAGAGCAGATATCCCAGAGGTATCAGTGACTCTGCTGTCCTTCCTACAGGCCAAAAATCAATGAATGAGACTTTAGCTGCTAATTTCAGGTTCTAAAAAGTTCCACGCCTGAGGCTTTTCTGCTGTGCTGGCGAAACCTCTGCTGCTTGATGTTGATGCTGGTCCGTCCTGCTCACTGATATGAGACAATGTTTCTGAACAAGGAATTGGTCTAATGGTGCGTCAAGAAAGTATTAGGAGCAAAGTCTAATGCAAAGTGATACCTGCCATATTTGTCTGATTGGTTATGAATGTTTTTCATTAACTTATATATATACATATATATAAAACTTTTTATATTTATAAATGTATATACAACACATTTTTACCTGAAAATATAGGAAAATATATATTTTCATATGCAGGTATCTGCTTGTTACATAGTTTTGTAAGACAAACAGCAGCTTTATGGAGTTTGTTTCTGTTCTGGAGAAAAACACCCAAAACCAAAAACACCCAACCTAACAAAAAACCAAACAAAATCACAAAAAGCCACAAACAATATAAATATTCAGCTGGTTTCTGTTGGCAAGAAAAGCAGAATAGCTTTCTCTCTTTTATGACCAGTTCCATTTGAACAGTCCTGTTTTCACTCTTCACAGAGTGATTAGTAGACTCCAATTGAAAACAATACTACTATTACATATTAAATTCATAACACATGACCTTAATTTGAATTTAAATTGGACTTCCAAAGGTGAATTCACTTTGCAGTCTGATACATTTTGATCTCAGAGTACAAGGGTTTGCACATTTAATTTCTCATTACAGAGCTTTTAGTTAGGATTTATTGGGTGTTTTTTTTCTTTGTAGATGAAAAGAAAGAAAAATTAAGCAAAGCTGACACTTCACTAGAATAACTACAATTATATGAATGATGCCACAGGAGACAGAAATCATAGTTCTAGTAACATTTCACTTAGGTTCTGCATCTTTATTATACCCTACTATTGAAAAAAGACTTTCATGAGGGTGACTTACTGATGTCTTCCTGCCAGATGAGTTTTTACCCAGTGTATTTAAAATTTTCTCCTAATTGTTGAAGAGCTACTGCCATTTAAAGAGTTCCTGGTGTGTTATTTTGGCTCTTTGAATATCAATAGCAGATCAGTGTGAGAATTTTTATCAAAGGCTCATTAATGCATAGTTTTCAGTCACTTCCACAATTTCAAGCTGTGGTACATGCACTATTAAGAACGATATACTAGTATGTAGAAGGCCATTTGAAGAGCTGAATTCCTTTTTCAGGACAGGAATATAGCTGCTTCATCATTCTTTATCAGTTTCAGCTAGGGGATAAGATGACATAAGATGCTGATTGTTTCACAGATTTGCTCTAGTCCAGATGCAAAATGGCCCACTAGAAGGAGAACCAGATTCTCACTCTCTTCAATTTCCATTGGCAAGAGCAAGTTTGAAACTGTTTCTTACTTCCCATCTCCCTACATAAGTATGGGGACCTTTTATTCTTATCAGAAGACTAAGATCAAAACAACACCAAGATATGCTAGAGAGGGGAAGGTCACAGTCTAAATATTTTCATTGACTAAGCAAAATCATCTGGAACAAAGCAAAATTGAATCAGCAGATATTCTGTAACATTTCGTGGGTTAGAAAGATAACTCATTTCAGTACAATTTCTCATGGGAGAAGGAAAATCTGTTCAGACACAGTAGGGATTTTCACTTTGGCAGGAGATACCAGCATAGCCACAGCTGCAAGGCAGTCATCCTGAAGATTCCCTCAGCAAAACAAGTAAATGAAGATGGAATGCAACAGGGTGATATACATCCCCGCAGTTTCATTTTTTGTGCTAGTGGGAAATATTGTTCAGTCCACAGATGCCTCCACATTCCACTGCATTTCTTGGCAATATCATGTACTCCTTGAATAGAGATGCTAATCTTCAGTTCCCCCCCAGAGATCCCTTTCTGTGTGAAGATACAAAAATACTTTCCAAAATTTTAAAAATGAAAGAAGTTATCTCTTTGGCTGAGTTACACTTTATGCCTTCTTAGGTCTCAGGAAAAAGAGAGAGAGACTGAGGGAGAGAGAGATGCATATTACATTTGAGACAAGTAAGCTAATCAGTTCTCAGCCCTTCCTGTGCCCATTTCCCCCTGCTAACACAAGGAAATGTACAGACCACTTAGCTCTTATCTGACAACTTTCTAGAAGTAACCTTGTAAGTGGGTCCCTACTTAGTGCAAACCTAACTGAGTCATTTTTTATGTCACTCAAAGATTAGTTCTGGGGAGGAAGGTACTTATTTTCTAACAAGATCTTTGATGTGATCTAATTTTAGCAGCCATCTATCCAGATTCTATCTACACCTCAATCAGACAATCATCATGGGAAAGCCTTGTCCTGGAGGAACTACTTGTCCATCAGACCACAATGAGCAGTAAGAGATGCAAAAACTTCCACCTTTCTGCGTGTCCTGATTAACTTCCTGGACATGCATTTAACTAAAAAAATATTCTGTTTCTGTCTTTACTTCTGTTACCTTTTGTCAAATATCATTCAAAATATTACCTGTTTATTAATCATCTTAATAATAGAGGATGTTGTTCTACTTGTGCCCTTAAGCCATAAAACAATGGCTATTTGCAGCCAGCACCATGTCCATCTGGCCCATCAAATTCATTGAACCAACTACAGACATTAAGGTTCATAATCATACTGGGGTACCTGCCTGTTCAGAGGCTTACCTCCAGACTTAATATTTCACAAAGACCTTTCAAAGAATCATTGCCCAGCTATGTTTATTGGAAGACACAGTGTATGGTGTTCCATAGCGAACTTTGACAGAAATCTTCACATTCATCCAGCTTAGCTAGTCAAGCACTCTCAAAGCTGCTGAAGGAATCGTGTCCACCTACCTACCCTGAAATGTTTTTATTTTGAATTGGAAAGGATTGGGTCACATTCTACAGATTATTCTTACACATTCTAGTTACACATTCTGTAGAGGAAACAACAGCTTTCCTGTAGGGGGTTAGTGTTACTGCATACAGGAAATGGTTAGGGAAAGCTGACTGGGAAAACAAGGAGTCTGAGCCTGATGAATTACTGCATGCAGAGAAAGTGAACACACAGTAAGTAGCTCTTCCCTTGGAGCAGCTCATTCAAGTAAAGCTGTGTTGCTTTTATTACCTGTGTTATCAAACCGATGTATCTTCAAAGCTGTGCAGAAATAGATGAAACATGGATCCTAGCAATTTTAAAATCCCCTTTGATTTTTACTCCACTTCTTAGTTCTGTATGAGAACTTGACAATAGCACAGAGACAAACACAGACCTTTAAAAGGACCTTTGTTTACAGGCCTGCTAATTAGCACAGCTCATCCACAAATTCATCCCCCCCGTAAATCTTACCCTTTGATGGTTGACATGCTTACATTTCAGACTACCATTCCATTTTAATGGGAAGGGGTAGTGCTTAATTGGATTTCCTGCTAATGTAATGATAACAATGGTAAAAATAGGCTTTCTAATCAATCTCCTCTAGGATCACACTGGATTGCCGCTAGGGTTTCCTCTTGGCATTCAAGGAGAAATGTGCACACCTACAGGTCAACACAGACTTGTAGATTTTTAATTCACTGAGGAAAGGATGTTTCACTTCACAGTGTTCCCAGAATCACCTACATTTCCTCTCTAGCCAATCAGTTACATGCATTTCTTTCTGCACCATGCTATATGATGTCACATATCTGCAGGAAGATCTACCACAAAACGTGTTTTCTTTTGATATGTCAGAAGACTGGAGAGAAGTAATCTATTTTCCATCAGTATATTAAATATATCTTCAATTCCTCAAGGCACATGCAGAGTGAGAGAGAAATTTTAGATTCAATCTTACAGAGTAGAAAATGTTCATTTAATTCAAATTTCTATCAAGTTTATCAATATGTGCAAATAAAGCTCCTTCTCCTTTCACCCTCTTATATTCAACACAGACAATATTGTTGAAGTTTTCAGAAGGAAAAACGTGTCATGAAAGCGTCTCCTTAGAAGACCCACTTATAGTAAGTATATTGTTGATGAAAAATTAAAATTTTCATGTGATATTGAATAGAGCACATGCTCATAGAAGCCTCCCAGCCATTCCAAGTTCAGAGGGGAAGGATTGTCTGGTTTGACAGAAAGTACAGAAGTAGGTGACAATGCTGGCCTTCACTCAGGTGCTTTTCAGGCCTCCAAATGT
This sequence comes from Pseudotriccus pelzelni, assembly GCA_035584735.1. Classification (NCBI taxonomy): domain Eukaryota; kingdom Metazoa; phylum Chordata; class Aves; order Passeriformes; family Tyrannidae; genus Pseudotriccus; species Pseudotriccus pelzelni. The sequence goes on from JAWMRA010000041.1 coordinate 10,027,611, forward strand.
AAGGAAATAAACCTGAATTATCTGGTTCATGTATTTCTGGTACTGAACAGTTTGGTTCATACATACTTTGCAAGACAGGGGAAGGTACATTAAGCCTTTTCTCCCTGTTACCCACATAATACAGCTCCTAATTGTTTATATTACAAGATCGTACCTTCACCAACAAAACACCCCATAAAAAAGACTGAAAGTGTTTTACCCAAAGGATCTTACAAGTGAGCCACTAATTTATGTTTTCACTTCTGCATATAATAGGTTAAACTCGGTTTTATGCCTCTCTCCTATCTCCTTTAATGGCAGGGTCACTGTTGGCACAAGGAGGGGCAGAGAGGAAATGTGGTTAGAAAACTGTGCACTTAGCTAACCCACAGCTCTAAATATTCCACTGGAGACTCTGACCAGCAGATGCACTTACGAGCAGTGTCTAGGCTGCCCACACCAGCTCACAAGTCAATGTTGGGCAAAGGACCAAGAAGCCATAACTTTCTGCTTATGGCTCTTGCTGATGAAGTAGAAATTTGGCCCATTATAATAAAAGATGAACTATGTATATTTTCAGTATCATTATTGATTGGAAAAGTTACTGATGAAGCAGGTTTAATTCAAGTGAAGGAGTCTTGAATAGCACCCTCCATCTCATTTGTCTGTACTGTTTTCCTGTGGGTTTCTTCTATGAAATGTTTTCTCGATTGCTAATAGGTTGGGTTTTTTTCCTGAATTAATACCAGTAACATGCTTATGTGCTTATCTAAGGTACATGCCCTTTCCCATAACTCAGACAGGCCCAAGGAAAATATGGTAAGGTTGATTACAAGCTTTGAAGTGCACCCTAATGTTTACCCACCCAACTTAGCTGCTATATTGAGTACTGAACTTGCACACTCTTCACACCTTCCCACATACACAGAGATGATGGCAAATGGTGGCTGAGTGAAAACTCCTTCCTTCATGTTGTCCTTCTAGGCTGGAACTTTCAGCTGGTATAAGGTGGCATTTTGGGGTCCCTTCAAGCTTTGGGCAAAGTGTGCCATGAGCTGGTCCTTAAGTTAGAGACAGTTGTTACACGTCTAACAGCAATTTTGTAGACATCTTAATTTCAAAAAAAGGTATTCTAAATATCACGGGATCATAGAATGGTTTGGGTTGGAAGGGACCTTAAAGAACATCTTCCCCTGGACCAGGTTGTTCAAAACCCTTTCCAACTTGGCCTTGAACACTTCCAGGGATGCAGCATCCACCACTTCTCTGGGCAACCTATTCCAGTGCTTCATCACTCTCACAGTAAAGAATTTCTTCCTAATATCTAATCTAAACCTGTCCCCTTTCAGTTTAAAGCCATTACCTCAGTCCTATCACTACATGCTCTTGTAAAAACTCCCTTTCCAACTCTCTTGTAGCCCACTTTAGTTACTGGAAGCAGCTCTACATTCTCCCCAGAGCCTTCTCCTCTCCAGGCTGAACAACCCCAACTGTTTTAGTCTTTCCTCTTATAAGAGGTGCTCCAGCCTTCTGATCATCTTCATGGCTTCCTCTGAACTTACTCCAGCAGTTCATGTCCTTCTTGTGTTGTATAAATATAGCTCTGAAGGTCTTGGACTGAGCAGAATCATTGCATTAACATGTAGAATACATCTTCATACTGTTTTGAAAGCTTTTTCACTGTGACAGTGGCATCTCTAGAGGCTATTTTTGGGCTCACCAGAGATGCTAATGGTAGTGTTTGTTTTAGATAGCTGGCTTTCTTCCAATTAATTATGGCTCTTTATGAATCATTTTGTTTGGAAATCTCTGATAGAGATAACATGAATCTGACAGAAGGTCTTCAGACAGAACATAGCAATTATAAATTGCCAAATGGTATCAGAAGAAATTGTCAGCATCTTTGCTATAAACAGACACAGTCTTTTAAATCCACTTCAGCACAGCAACAGTGTGGTAATAGTCCACTTAGTTTCATCTTAGCCTCAGTGAGAAAGTATTAGGATTTTTAATTACTCTAATATAAAAAGCCATCATTCTTTACCAGTATCTGATTCAGGCATCGCTGAATGGATTGTTTGTGACAGATGTTTTCCACATGCAAACAGTAGCTGCCGTAGGAACTGTTCATTTGGATTTGGGTACTGCTTTATATCACACCTACAGGTAGTTTTGGGAATCAGTTCAAATCCCTTGAGTAGCATATTACATATTAATGGATAGCTGAACAAGAAGAATGAAAGTTACTTGATCACAGCTTGAATGTTACTGCTATGTAAAAACAGAGAGGAAATAGGTCTTTCTTATCAGAAGTGTGGTATTCATGAACTGCAAAGCAATACCAGTTGTGATAAACCCCAACTTTTTTCATTTATCTTTAACATCATTTCATATAAGCCAACAATATCTACTTTCCTATCCATTTTGAGATTCAGGGTACAAAAATATTAGAATCTCAAAAAATATTATCATTGCCATCGCTAAATTTGGCTTCTTTTAGTGAGAAAAACTAGACAAAAAGACAACAAAAGCTTGTTGAATGTGTTACTAAGGGGATATTGGAAAAATGACTGACAAACTGCTGAGTCTGTAGAGAGCTAAGATTGCTAGATGCTCCCCTTCTTACCCAAAATTCCACTGGAATTGATAGGTTTAAGAACTATGTGCTACCTGGATAACTCTGTTCCAAGATGGGTACACAAATGCTAGATATAAGTTAGCTTCCTGAACTGCACCTCCATGTCCCCTCAAGTGAGTGCAAGTGATTTTTGATTGTAGTGAACTTCTTGTAGCATGTATGGGTGTATAACCAGGTCTCCATCTGGACATCTGTTGAAGAAAATAATTCATCCTGTGAGACCACATGGAAATTAAATGCTTATACCAGGACTGAAGTCACTGCTGGCTGCCCTCTGATGTGGCCATGGCTGTGAGGAAGCAAATTTAAGACTTAATGCTTTAAATTTGGTTCCTGTGATACACTCACTGTGTCCTTCCCATACCTCATCTTTTCTCCTTTCTGGGCTGCCAAATCTGTACACACTGAAGAAAAATTTGTAAAGGAACACTGAAAAAAAATGCCAGTTGGCTCTTCACTTCTGAGAGTGAGCCCTTGGGGGAGAAGAGGATGCCAGTTTGCTTGGGATCCCTAATGGGAAAGTCTTCCAGCTCTGTTCTCCTCCACAGGTTAGGGAACTTAAGGGAAATGCAAGTGGGAATTTACCTGAAACTACAACATCTTTTTTTTAAGTTTACATGTACCACTATGAAAATAATCTCTACAGATCTTCTAATCCAATATTTTAAATCCTTTATTAGTGACTTGAATTCCCTGAAAAAAGAACTAGGATTAGTACTCCTATGTCCTAAGACACCACACAGCCATGGCACACTCTTCATTAAAAACCTAATTGAGATACCACAGGAGTTGATCACAACATTAACATCAGTTTTAGGGGTTTTAATTTCAGCACCAGTGCCCTGCCAAGTCCCATATCATCTCATGTTGTTTTTCTCATTTGGGGAAACTCATCTTGACAGTTCCTTGAGGATTGCTCTTCAGCTGAATGTGGCAAGGTTTTACTCCTCTCTGGTGCATCAGGGAAGCTGATGCTTCAGGCCAGAACCAAACAACTTCTCTAAGTGGGAGACTACCTCTGAGATCCAGAGACTCCAGTTCCTTTCATCATGACCGGCTACCTATGGCTGGTCTATACACAGAACTGAAAAACATCTATCCTGCTTCAGCTCATGTTTTCCTGTGATCAAGAGAAGTACACACAGTTCCAATTAGATTTTGCTTTTAGCGACAGGATTCACCTGATCTTCTTCACTCAGGTAGTTCCTCCTGCCTGTCTCCACAACTCAGCATGTCCTGGGACTGAGTGTCTGAGCTCCCTCATTGCTCCTCCTGCCTTCTCACGTTAGTGACCCCAGCCCAGAGCAAAGGGTTCCATTAGAGCAACAGCATCTCTGCAGGATTCTCCTCTTTTGCATTTACACTCTGAGGGATCAGGAATAAAAAAATACAACCACTTCCTTTTTCAGCTGCTTCTCCCTGACTATTTATTTTTCCCATGGTAGCAGGCCAGGAATTCCTACATGCAAAACAGAACAATAACCCTGCTGTCACTAATTTACTGTCACAACCCATATTAAATTAAGCTTTGTGCTTCTAGTCCTGGCTCGTGGGTGTTCAATCCACAGACGGAGTTTTCCATGGTATCTGTTCTGCGTTATCCACATAGCAGAGATGCACTGTACCAGTGCTCAGATATGGCATCCAATTTACTGCCTGTAGGCAATTATAAAAAGTACAAGACAGAGGGCAAATTTAAACTAGATAATTTTAATATGGCTAACATTTGAAGATTCATCAATCCAATTTACCTCTTGCAAACTTTCATAGTGCCTGAGAATTCTCTGAAGAATCTGTCTGAATGAATTACGTTAGGAAAAAGTATCTTCAGGCCACTGATAATCAGTCATGTATTTCTTAGTCAAGTTAAGTTTTGGCTGCAATCTTCAGGACTCTGAATAGAAAGGTCATTGCAAAATATCATCTTCCTCAAGCTGCTATTTCACCTCGTTTTTGAAACCCTCATTTGAAACCCAGGTGGCATTCTCCACTAAATGAAAATTTCACTTAAGCCACAATGGCCCAAAAGTGGAACTAGACTGTGAGGCTAGTTGAAAAAACAATAATCAAGATAACTAGTATTAGGGGCTTGTCCCTGAAAACAAACTATGGGAGTGATTCTTCCCTAAACTTTCATCATAAATACTCCACTTAGCGTTAATTAGGAAACAGAGCAGTACTCTGCAGTCTCTAGGGCACTTTTTACACTGGGTAAAACAAAACCTAACATTGCCTTTTAGCAAGTTGCCTAAATCCCAGGAAAATCCCTGCCTACAAGAAGGTGGCAGGGTCTCTCATACCTGCCTCCCAAAACAAATTACTAAGCCTCCCTCAAAAAGCCATGGATGTGTTGTGCCCAGGCAGGAGGTAATGATTCACATGCAGCTGGAACCAGATTGTGAGCTGTGTAACAAAAACCTCGAGGAAACAATTTTTTCCTATGTTTCTTACAGTCAGAAACTGGATTTTGTTGATGAATAAATAGCAAATGCAAGAGAAAACCTAGTGAGAACCAGTGTAATTCAGAGAAGAGCATTGGATATAGGTAAGAACAGGCATCTTAATTCTGGAAAACATGTTTCTGAGAAATTCTCAGAACCATTCATTTTATTTTCTTGTTGTGTTTTAAATTTTTTACAATTTTGACATCTCTGCATGTGCAGCTTTTTGGTGAACATAGAAGAACGTGAGAGTTGTCAGATTCATAGGGAAAAAAATCCTCTGACAGGGATAAAAAAATCCTCTGTTTGTCTGTAACTGGCTGACTCTCCCCTCTCTCTACCCATCCTTAATAAGATAAAAATTCCACTACTCTTTTCCAAGTAAGGCATGCATTTTTGATCCAGAAATAGCATAGAGAGTGATCACTTCCACTGCCCACTCAGGATGCTTCATGGCCGTGTGGGTGACAAACAGGTACTGGTGTCTCTGCTCCATCAGGAGACTCTTCATTACGTGTCAGAAAATGTCAGAAGCAGTGGAATTAATCTCATTAAAAGCAGGTATTCCCAGTATAGAGCCAGTCATTTAGGCCATTTAGGTCATGGAGAGAAAGAGTCATTTTTGAAGCAGCCTGATAAAGATAAAATAGGCCAGGTGACTGGCTATAAAGGTGACTATTTTCCTGATTAGTTTTTACAAGAACTCCAAGGGTGACTAGCTGTGATGGAGACAAGTGAAGACAACCGGGGTAAGGGGATGCTAATCACATTGCTTTTCTTAATAATTTGAGATGAGATGACTAGCTGTTTTCTCCTATATCATCAAATACCTATGGTATTTGCTCAATTTGAGCAGTGCCTTAGGAAAGGATCTGTATTTAAACTCAAGTCAACTTTGTTGTGGGAACATTTTGAGAAAATGATATGGGGAAAAAATTTGAAAGTCCTCACCTCTGTTCATTCCTCTGTAGTGAATATTTCATTCCTCAAAATGTACAAAAACCCACTGTGGGTAGCAACTGAGACAACAGCAGATATCAACAGAGAACTGCACTGTGGGTCCCAAGTGCAGCTCCCTAGAAAAGATTTTCAGAGGCAAGTAAGAACCTGGCAGGAACACATATGGTTCTGCTATGTCTGACCACAGGCAGATGGGCCTTTGCAGACCTCTAACAACAGCTGAAGGAGGGCAGCAGGAGGTCTGCCTGCCCTACAGTGGTATCAGCAAGTTAGGGCTCCAGTTCTCATGCTCTAAAGCTGCTGCTCCTGTTCTGTCACACAGTCATAGCACATCAGAGAAAAGCTGAGATTGGTTTCTTAACTCATCATGGTGTATTAGAAATCAGTATCAGACCAAAACAAAAATATGGGGAAGGAAGTGTAAAACAGAGGATTATGAAAGATTTGTGCAGGTCTTTATCTGGCTGGCACTCCACAGATTTTTTTAATGTCCACATTGTCTTTCAGGAGCAGTTTCTAGACATCAAATTCCATTTGAAATCTTGGTCCAGCACATTACTAAAGCAGATTTTCTCCCTTCTGACAATTAATCTTATTTATGTCAAAAGATTTGGAAGTCAGTTTTACTGCCATTTTGTGGATCTGCAGCAAATCTGCTGCTGTAGTTGGTCTAGCATTTTACGTCAAAGTATTTCAGTCTCTCTCAAAACATGCCCATTAATTCTGGTTTAATCTTTAAAAATTATTTAATGATGAAAATAAATCTGTGTAGCGCTGCCAATAACTCAAAGTCTGAAAGCAACATTTCCATAGCAAAGGACCCCAGTTGCCCCAGTAACAAAACTGTGAGGTGCAAATAGTAACAACTGAATTTTGGCTAACTTTCTAAGCCACTCTGCAGTATGACATAATTTGCAAATGAGATTGAAGAAGCATGTGAAAGATTATCTATTTCATGGGTACAAGCATCCATATTTGTACAGGTACAGTGCAACAGGCTCAGCATCACTCACAGACACTAGTAAGCCATGGAATCATAAAATCATGGAACATACTTCGTTGGAAGGGACCCACAAGGGTGAAAGCCTAAATCCCAAGGAGACTGCAAGAGTCTACTATTGATATTGGTGACAAAGGTTTCACCCTTCATATGCATAACTGAAGGTGTCAGCACACACACATGTACTACATCTATTTTTTATAAACACATCAGAACTACATTCCAGGCAAGCTCATCAATTTTCTTCTGAAAGAGGCTAGGTGTATGTTATTCATACTTTTTTTACAAATCAGGATAAGACTTAATCTTTAAACTGTAATCCAGAAAATACTGAGAATACCTTAATCTTTAAGAATCTGGACTTTATTAAATTTGAAAATGGCAATAGATGCCTTTGAAATACTGAAATGCTGTAAGTCTTGATTAACGTGGTTCCTTGCATCATGTCTTGACTCCCTTTGCATCCTCAAAGACCACCCCAAAACCCATAGGCGTCCTTCACAAAAAAAGGAGTCATTCCACAGATTTGTCAGGGAGCTGAAGAGCCCTAGTAATTTAAATGTCTACTGTTACATATCTGTGAGTAAAATAATCCTTTCCACTTTCTCTTTCCAGCCTCATTTCAGCTGATGCCAGCCAAAGCAACCGCAGTCTAGGACGGTGCTGGGGACAGAGTGGATCCTTGTATTGTGGCTGCATTCATACAGTGCTGTGAAAAAAAATCAAGTTTCCTTGAATTGTGATAAGCAGTTTTCATCTCAGTGTGCTGTACAAAAGAGGTCAATGTAATTGCCATAACCTACTCCACACGTCTTCTGCATCATAGGAGCTGTTTGATCATCTTCCCCAGAGCACCACTACTGTATCCTCTCGGTGCTGAATTGGTCACTAGCTGCCTTTTACTGAAAAAACTAACAAAATCAAGGCTGTGAGATCTTGATGATATGTTTGCCTGTTTGGGAAGTGTCTTTCTGTAAAAGACAGGAGCCCACTCTCATACTGACTCATGTCCACCTTCACACTTGTGTTTACATTCTTGAGGCAACCATCAAAAAACATGTTGAAAAATGGATGCCGTGGAAAAAGACAAAGATCTCTTTGCTAAATTATCTGGGTTGTAATTATCAGCCTCAAAATTTCATGTTTAATTTCTAACCTTCAGTACCAGCTCACAGCCTGGAGACATAAATATTTTATAGTTTTAATTTAATCACTTCCTTTGCACTGCATTGACATAATCTCTCTTTGTAGGCTAGATATTAGCAACAGCAGAACCATCAATTAATACTTCCAAATAAGATTTAATTCAGACTTTTGTGCTTTTAGAATAAATAAATAATAGCTCCTCATTATCATTATCTTATTATTAATAATTTTGCCTCAATATAATTTACTACATAATTAACAATGTCAGATCTTCTTAAAGGCACTTATCTCTTAAAATAGTCAGCTTCATGTCAAAAATCTGGAAAAAAACCATTAAAAATAGCTATTATAGAACAAGTAAATATTACCTAAGGGGCAAGAAGCTTTTCAACTCCGCAAATACTCTTGAAATGCAGTAAATTCATTATATCACAAAGAAGTTCACAATTGGTGGTCCCTGAAAGGGGAGATTTTGGGGACTGTGAGACCCACAGAATGGACTATGATGAAATATCTGCAGGAATATGAAATATTTTGATTCTGCTTGTGGTTATTTTTTAATCTCAAAGCAATAATGACATCCCCAGAGTTTCATTCTTTTCTACAGATAATCTCATCACTGTCTTCTTTCCTTTAACAGAAATAATAGTTACAAGAAATGCAAGAAATACAATAAAGCACAGCTTCAATAAAAGACTGTAATTTTTACGGAGTTTAATGTAGAAGAATCTTGAAGATAGATCATCAGTGCAGTAATAAACACGTATCCATTTCTTTATTGTTCCGTTGTGAAAAAGTGGATGCTGGCTCATGGAGAGCATGTGTTTTACCTCGTAAAACTGGCTTACATAATGGGTGGGTGTTGGGAAACCACAAATAAAGGGTCAGACAGGGAAAACAGAAAATTCACTGCCATCAAAGCAAGTCTCAGGTGGAAATGACTTCCATAAGTGGCTGCAGAATGAGTGGCTGCAAAATAAATTATGTAGTCAGTATTCCATGAATCACACACCGCTTTTATGAAAATAGTGAAAGACTGAATTGTATTTGAGGGCACGTGGTTCATTCTTCTCCTCATATCTGTGATTTAGTGTGCACTAGATTAGGGTACAGTTAAGAAATGCTGGAGTACATAGCCAGCATTCTGTGCTAGAACACTGGTGGGGTTAAAGAATACAGCACACCGAAAGAAACCCAAAGCTGACAAGTGGGATTTCTACAACACCTATCTATTCACTTTACCTCGACCCAGTGATTTCTAAGAGAGGGGTATCCTGGCATAAGGAGATCCAGGGAGCAAAGACAGGTCACCCCAGTGAGGAAGGACCTTTCAGGAACTGGCTGAGAGGAACGTGGCTTGTGTGTGCCCTCCTGAGAGACACAGCATGCATGACAAGCATCCGCCTCAGACAGAGGGACTAAGGTGGAGTGACTTCTACTGTCACCTTTCTCAGAAGAGTTTCTTGTTCACCAACAAACACAAAAAGCAAGCCCTAGCATTAGTTCACAGCAGCTTGGATGGGTTTGGGGGCAGGAGAGGGAAACAAGTCCTGATTCAGCAGCTCAAGTCAGAGAGGAGCTGTCTCTGTGGCCCTGCGCATAGCAGTGGCAGTCAGCAAGGCAGGTGCTGCCAGGACTTGGCAAAGTGTGTTTGTGTGCATGGCACAGGAGCACTGCCAAAGGGGCACAGTTCTAATGGCAAAAATGTGAAGGCCTACGAGTTCCTGACAGCAAACTCTTTGTGAATGCTGCCTGAAGCCAAAGCCACTCCTTCTCCCCTCCAAGCCTAAAGCCAGGCTGCTTGCGTAAGTGCCATGCATCTAAGAATGATCAGATATCCGAAAATTCCTACAAAGTGTCCTTTGGTGAAATCCATCCCTGAGGTTTTGGCAGGACACTGAACATATACACTCACCTCTCAGTGACAACCTGCTGTTTCCCATAATTTCTGCTTAGTCACAGAAATCTTGCTTTCACATTATTCCCATAGGCATCTGATGGGTCTGGAGGTGGCGAAGGTTTATTTTGTTATGGGAGTGTGTCACCAGCTTGACTGCTACATTAAACTCCCTCAAAGTAAAATCAAATGATGCACAAAATGAGTAGAAATACAAAAGCCTTGACTCAGTGGTTCTCACAATTATTGCTTAGAGGCAAGCAGTGCATACCCACGAGATTTAAACCACAAAAAAAATGTGTCTAAGCATTAGACAAGCACCAGAAATAACAACAGCAGTAAACTGAAATAATGAACCTGTAGCAAGAATTCAGATGTATTAATACTTCAGGAAAATAAAAAAAGGTAAGTAAAAAATAATATGGGCAAATTCTGGACTTTTCTTCTGCCCTCCAAGACCTGGTTCAAAGTGTCACAAGATTTCATTCTAAGTAATGTTAACCACGTGTATAAATTGAATTCACTGGGGAGAGTCACACCCATTTTCAGTTCAAGATTTGTCCCTCAAATTGGGCAAACTGTTATAGTGGTGGACAGAGGGAGAGTGGGAAAAAGGAGAAAAAAAGGAAGAGGGAGGGGAGGGGAG